>NWBT01000050.1:5461740-5852222 GCA_003386485.1 Colletotrichum lentis
ATATAGGAATACAAAAAGCTATAGCATTTATGTTACAGTTTAATATTCCTTTTAGTACTATAACTTCTAATACCTTTAACGATCTTTTAAACTATTATAATAAGTAAGTAATAGTTATTAACTTATTATTATTAAATAATAATATTATATAGTATTACTTTATAGTATTACTAATTTACTATATAGTATTACTATATAGTATTACTATATATATAGTACTAAAATAGTAAAAATACTAATCTTATATATTATAGTACTTCTAAACCTATTTGTTATTAAAAGCTTATATAAATAATTAATAATCTATATCTAAAAGAATTTAAGACTCTTAAACAACTTCTTAACACACATATTACTAATTATAGCACTATTTCTATATAGTTAGATATATAGACCTCTATTAATTTTAAAAGCTATTTAGGAGTAATAGCTTGCTTTATTACTAATACCTTTAAACTAAAGTATATTTTACTTAGGTTTAAAGCTTTAAGTAAAGCCTATACTAGGACTTACTTAAATAACGTATTTATAAAGAATATTCTTAATACTTACTCTATTCCTTATAATAGTATTATAAGGTAAGTAAAGTACTATATTAAATAGTAATATCTTATATTATTATTTTACTTTAAAATACTTAATTACTAATATTATATATATAATAGTATTACTAGAGATAACGGCGCTAATAACTCTACATTTCTAAATTAACTATATTCCAGCTTTATTCTAGATATTAAGAATAAGCAAGATATAACAGAAAATAATAATACTTATAACTATTGTTGCTTAGCATATACGCTTAACTTAGTAGCTAAAGATATAATTACTAGTTATATATCTTCTACTACATTAGATAAAGATATCTTAGAGTTTAAAAACTTAAGATTAGTAAGCGATATAACAAGTAGTATTATAGACTTAAATAAAGGAGAAAAAGATAAGTTAGTAAAACTACTAGCAAGTAAGTAACTCTATATTATACTATAATATCTTATACTATACTATATCTTATTATACTATTTTATATTTAGTAATCTACTAATACTTTAATAATTTCTAGGTAGTATAGGTTCTCTTAAAAAGGTTGTTATATTCTTAAGAAATAATACTATTATACAGTAAGAATTTAAAGTAGCACTTAAGATTAGTAAATAAAACAGTTATATACCTACTAATATACTTAAAACTTAGATTTCTCTATATAAGTAAACTATTAATATTATATTATTATTAGTTAATTAAATTAGTTAACTATAATTAATTATTAATACTAATAATATTATAATAAATAGTTAATAATATAAGATAGAATTCTATGTTCCGTATAATAAACGACGCTATTATATTAAAGGAACCTTTAAATTACCTTTCTAGAAATATAACTATTAAAGCTTTTAAAGCTATTTATCCTACGCTAGATACGTAGTTTTAACTTAAGAATTTAAGAGATATATTAGAGGTTTTTTTTATACCTACTAATTACCTATAAGGCTAAACATATATAACTAATAGTACTGTTTTAACAATACTTAATACTATTTATACTTAGCTAGACGATTATTTATAGTTACATATTACTAACGATAAATAAGTTATAGAAGAGGTAAGACTAAGAATAAGATATATAATATAAGAAGAATAGTATACTATATATTATATATTATAGTATTATATTATTACTAACTTATTAATAGACTAATAAACGACTTTATCCTTTTGCTCCTAAGTTTATTACAGCAATTAATTAAGGCTTAACAAAACTTAAAAAATACTATCTAGGCCCTATAACTATTACTAATTATAGTATATATAAGCCCTTTTTATTTAGTTTTATTTTAGACCCTTAATTTAATTATAGTACGCTATTAAATAACGAAATTATTACTTCTTTTATTAGTAAAGATGTAGTAAGACAGGTTTATAAGGATCTTCGCTTAGAATATAAAACGTAAGTAATATTATATATTATAGACTATTATCTATAACCTATATAGTAGTTTTACTAGATAATATTTTATTATTTCTACTTTAATATTTACTAATCCTTTATTCTAGGTTAAAAGAAAAAGTTATTATAGACCTTAATAATAATAATAAGGACTATAATAAGTATTACTTAGCTTCTAACAATACTTATATACAGCTTTATTAGGAGTCTAATTCTAATTTAGATAATAATACTACCTCTAATAAGGGTAAAGAGTAAGCTAATATATAACAAACTAACTTTTCTATTACTTTAAATAAGGAAAAAGATAATAATAAACCTTATAATAACCCTAGGCCTATAGTTAGAGAATCAGTCTTATAAGGTTATTTTCCTATTAAACGAAAGGAGGAAATAAAGAAATCATAACAAAACGAACTTTAATACTATTTTAAGTGCCCTATAGAAGACAATAAAGTAAGTCTTAATCCTTTATTTAATAGGTTATTTATAGTATAAAATATTTATATTAATACTATATTAAACTTATTAACTATTTAATATAATATTAAGTATAGTATACTAATAAGATAATATTAATAGGTTAATCCCTTAGACTAGTAGGCTGCTAACGAATTTAAATACCCTATTTTAACTATATTAGCTAGAAGATATTTAGCTATACTACTAACCTCTGCAGCTATAGAGGGTACTTTTAACTAGTCTAGTAATATTATTACAAAAAGAAGAACAAGCTTAAAAAATAAAACTAGAAAACAACTATTATTACTAAAGGGCTAGAGTCTAGACCCTATAATTAACAGAGGTATAGGCCCTAAATTATACCCTAAGTTATATAAGGTAGACTATAAAGAGTTACCTAGTTTTTTAGATAAAGATAGTAGTAAAGAGGAGGATTTACAAGAGGAGGAGGATATTAATTTACAGGAGGATATTTTCTTTAAATAGGTTTTATTAGTTATATACTATACTATTAATCTATTATACTATACTACTAGTAATCTAGTATTTACTATTTAGTATTTATTTTAGATATTATTATAGTATAAGTAGTTAAGTACTTACTATTACTAAGATTCTTTACTTTTAAGTAGTAATTATCTAAAAAGACTATACTAATATTATAATTCTTAACTTCTTTAATAATATTTTTACTTACTATATCTTTATTTTTATTCTCTTAGTCCTAGCTATAAAAACTATCTATAGTATTAATAGCTATCTCTATATATCTAATAGTCTTATTCTATAAAAATAAGAAATTAGTATTAGTATTAGTTTAACTTATATAATTAGGTTATAAATAACTAAATATATTACTTACTTTAAAATTATTATACTCTTTAGTAAAATATAGGTTTTAATATTTATAATGTAATAAAGAGTAATATAACTAGAAAGATAATAAAATTCTAATTAGAATAGTAATATATTTAGCTATAAAGGTTATATCTATTATCTAATTATCTATAAGACTATAAGTATATATAAAGAGAAAATTTAAAGTAGGTTAGTTAGAAATTCCTAACTTAACTTACTTAGTAAAGTCTATAAGTTATACTTTAAAAGCTTATACTATTATATTATATTCTTATAGATTTCTTCCTACTAATTACTTTTTACTTTATATATACTACTTATTATATAAGTAGTAAGTTTATTTAAGTTAAAGTACTACCTAAGTATAGATACTTAGATAAGTAGAGGTAAATTACACTATAGATTAAGTACCTAATTACCTATACATAAAGTATATATACTTTTTAATATATAAGTATAGTTATATAGCTTTTAACTTTAAAGACTTTCTACTTATAATTAATATATAGCTTATAATTATATATACTACTTAATAAGTAATTAAGTATATATATAGTCTTAGAGATAATAGACTACTACGCTTTATCTCTATAAGATAACGCTTATATAACCTATAACTATAACTATAAATATACTATAGTTATATACTAACTATAGTTATAATACAGTATTAATAATACTATATACACTATATATATAATTAAGCAGTCTAAGTTAATATACTATAGTTATATTATATATACTAACTATAGTTATAATACAGTATTAATAATACTATATACACTGTATATATAATTAAGCAGTTAAAGTTAATATACTATAGTTATATACTAAAAATAGTAATAATACAGTATTAATAATACTATATACACTGTATATAGAATAAAGTAGTCTAAGTTAACTAATAATATAACTATTATCCTTCTACACCTTCTTTACTTATATACACCCCTATTTACCTTAATTATATAGTATATAGTAAGTAAAGTATTTTATAGGTATAAGTATTTACTATTTACTATTTAGTTTTATAGGAGTACTACACTATAAAGTATTTATATATATATATACTAGAAATAAAATATTTACTTTATACTTTTATATCTACTCTAACTTCTAAGGAACTAAAACTTAAAAGTATATTAGTTACTTAGTATTTAGTACTTACTAATACGCTTATATTTCTACTCTAGGGTACTTACTACTTTAGTACTTAATATATAGTAGTTAAGTATTTACTATTTATACTTATATTTCTACTTTAGAGTACTTAATATATATTAGTTATATAATATAGCTTATATCTTAACTATAGATTTCTAACGTTAAGTATTTACTTTATACTAATTAGTAATTACTAATATTAAGTAAGTAAGTTACTAGTATACTACTACTTAGTACTTACTCTTAGTACTTACTACTTAGTACTTTTTATATAAACCTATTTACTATTTCTTTTACTACCTAATTATTCTTTATTATCTTACTTACCTCTTATAAAACAAAAAAAGACTATATTATTTATATTCCTACTACCTAAGTACTAGTAGTAAGTACTAAAGTAGTAATTAATACTAATTATAGTTTTTCTTACTAGTAAATAGTAACTCTAACTAATAACTATAGTCTATAACTAAGTATATACTATATACTATATACTATATAGTATATACTATATATTACTAATTAATTAATTATTACTTAGTAATACTAATACTTACTTATAATATAGTATTTAGGTAAATATCTTAGTCTAATATATATTATATTTAATATAGTATTTAGTATACTATAATATAGTATTTACTATACTATAATATAGTATTTAGTATACTATAATATACTAATTAACTATAGAAATTCTATATTATTATTTTTCTACTGTAGTTATAGTTTACTACTATTGTAAACTATAACTACTGTAGTGTAGTTATAGTTTAGACTATATCTCTCTTACCTATACTACAACTATAACTATAACTACTGTAGTTATAGTTTAGTCTAAACTATAGAGTGTAGTTTGTAGTTATAGTATGTAGTTATAGTTATAGTTGTAGTTTTTTGTTAATACTCTGCTAATTAAGAGGTATCTTATATTAGCTTTAGTAGGTTGTAGTAATTATTCCTAGTTACCTTACTGCTCTAGCTATCCTACTTTACTACACCTTTTTAATAGTCTCCCACTCTAGAAATCTAAAAAAGTAATAAACACTAAGTAATTAAAGATAAGAGGTAACTAATTAAGACTAAAACTAAGTAGTAGAAGCCTAATTATATAGCAGTATAGTAACTAAGCAAAAAAGCAATAATAAGATAAGTAATAGATTTATTTAAAAAGATAAAGGAATATAGTAGACCCTAAAAACTACTAAGATAATAGTAGATTAGAAGATATAAGTAATAAGCCTACTAGATTAAGTAGAAATAACTATAAGTTAATTAATAAGGTAAGTAATAAGCATTAAAATTATTAATATCTAACATTATAGGTTATAAATATAAGAACTAAGTTATTATAGAAGACTTAAAAGTCTTTAGGAGAATATATTTAATTATATAAGTAGATTATCCTCTACTAAGCTACTCTATTTAGAGGCCTAATATTAGTCTAATTAGGACTTATAGAGTTATTAGGTTAAGAATATTTACAGATTAAGTAATAATAAGTCTTTACTAATAGATCTAATAGTTTTAGCTAATACTAAAGTAGGTCTATAAGTACTTCTAGCTAGGATTATTAATATTTATAAGGTAAGGACTAATCCTAATTATAAAGGTAACTTTAATTACTACTATAACTTTACTCTAGCTATTAGAAAGAGCTACTTCTATATTTATAAGGCTTTACCTAGAGAGCTTTAACTAATATATTATTATTAGCATTCTTAATAACCTTAATAACTAATATCTAACTACTAAAATAAGTAATAACTACACTTCTCTTCTATAAGAAGACCTTTCTTAGCCTCTAGCTCCTACTATCCTAATTAATAGATAACCTACTAGCCTTACTTTTACTATATTCTAAGAGCTTATTTTAGCTAAATCCTCTAATAATAAGGGAGGGCTAACTCTTTCTAATTAGATAGGATAAGTATCTAGTTTAAAAGACTTAGTTAACCCTCTATAAGCTTCTAGTCTTATTCTAGCTGCTAATACCTTAATTAATATTCTCCTTAGAGTAATTACCATATATATTTAGGCTTAGACTCCTTAGAGTCTAGCTCCTATAGTTACCTTAACTAACCTATTAGAGAACCTAAACTTCTATAAGATCTCTTTTCTTAAATAAGATAGAGCTATAACCTTTAAAGGAGATAATATTATTAAGTTCCCAAAGAAGTTTAAGGACTAATATAAGATCTTAAGAGTTTTAGACTAATTTAGAAGTAAGCTTACTACTTACACTATAGGTAGTAATTATTAAACTTTAGTTAAAAATGTAATTAGATACTTACTTTAGTCTAAAGGCTAAGCCTTTCTTATAAAGGAGTATAGTTAGTAAGATACTAACTAATTCCTTAATAAGGAGGAGTAGATTAAGAAGGTTACTAAAGAATCCTCTATCTCTACCTCTAATCTAAGCTCTACTTAGGTACTTTTTACTAAAATTAATAATATTATAGCCTAAGCTAAGAGATAAGACCTATATACTATCTCTAATAAAAGCCTAATTAAGATAATCTATAAGTAGTTTTATAAAGACACTATCTAAAAGGCTGCTAATAAGATTAGTATAACTCTTAAGGTGTTTATCTAATTAACTAAGTATATTACCTTTAAAGCTAGGCTTCTTAATACTATTATATATAAGAAGGAGTATACCTCTTTTTTTACTACTAATTAGGCTGTAAATAACCTACCTTCTTAGCTAACTACCTAGTAACCTAAAAGCAACCCTAGTTACTAATACTTAAACTACTAATAACCTTAGTAACTTATAGTTAACATCTAGATTAACCTACTAGCTCCTAATATAACTAATTAGGACTTAGCTTAAGGGATAAGTAAGTTAAAGATCTACTAAAATACTATTTAACTATAAAGTTTAGCTAGAATCTTTAAAGTTAATATAATAATACCTAATTAACCTTAGGTTATAAGCCCTAGAGACTAATGTTAGTACTACTACTCTAACTCCTACTATATTATCTAAGACTGTAATTAGTATACCTTAGATAAGAATGCTTACCTTATTATCCTAATTAGAAGAAGCTAGTTCTATAGAAAACATAATAGTTAGAATCCTCTTAATAAGATACTATTTATAGTTATTAATAAGGGCTAATTATATAGTATAGCTAATAGAGTTACTTTTCTTACCTATATTATAAATATATCTTCTAATAATAACTATAAGTAACTTATCTAAGAGATCCTTAATTAGCAGCTTAGCCTCCCTTAGTAATCTTCTTCTTCCTTACCTTCCTTAGCTCCTTTAGCCCTAGTCTAATACATATATATAATACGCCTAGATCTAGCTAACTAAGATTATACTAATATTTATACTATTATAAAAGGTTAACCCTAGAAGAACCTACTGCTAGTTACTAATTCCTACGCTAAGATAACTTATAGCGTAAAGAAGCCTACCTTACTACCCCTAATTAAGCTAAGAATAGTTATATTTATAGATAAAGACTAGTATATTATAGAAATTAACTTTAATAACTCTAAGGGAGATACTAATTAGATACCTTTACTACTGTTACCTACTACCCTAAAGAAGATAATCCTCTAATAACCCTAGCTATTAGATAATATAAAGAATATATCTCCTAAGGAGTTCCCTAATTAGCAGACTAAGAAGCTACTTAAAGTAATTAAGATTATAACTACTAACTAGCTTAGGGAGCTTAATCTGCAGTAAGAGGCCTAAAGGCTTACTAAGAAGAAACTAGACGCTTTAGTATTACTTCCTATTAGGATCTTAAAGAAGATCTAGCTAAAGTTTAACGCTATAATAGGAGCTATACTCTATAATTAAGGCTATACTAATACTAATAGAGTCCTTATTAAGGCGCTAAAGTCTCTAGTTAATATTACTAAAATAAGTTAGTAAAAAGCCTATATTAAGAAGCTAATTAATAACTATAACTATAGTTTAACTTCTAAAGCCTCCCTCTCTATAATAATTAGATATATTAAAAGGTTTAAGTCTGCTGCTAGGATTCTAGCCTCTATTATTTTAAATACTTACCTTTAGCTTAAAGTCTAGATTTTAAGTGTTAATTAGAGTAATTAGGGCTCTACTATCTCTATAATCCTTAACACTAATGCCTAAGTTAATATCCTCTTAAAATAGTACGCTAAGTTAGTAGGGATTCTATACACTTATATCTAGCTTAAGATAAAGACCTTTAAGAATAATAATCCTACGCTCTTTAATAGATTCTACCTTACTAATATCTAAATTAATAAATATAAGGTTATAATATCTTTCTTTTCCCTTTTACTTAGTCTAGTAAAAGATATAAGGGGATAAGATATAAAAAGAACTATCCTTTTTTAATTAACTTAAAGACTATAATTACCTTAACCTATTACCTAACTCTAAAGATTACTACTACTATTCCTATCCCTTAACTATAATCCTAAAAGGCCTTTACTATAATTTAGTTCTCCTCTAATATTATAATCTTAAGCTTCTAATCTAATAAGTTATATTCTTAAACAGTCTTAAATACTACCTATTTGTTATTATCTAAGATATAAGAAGCCTTAGTATACTAGTTACAGTATATACTAGCCTTCTGCGTATAAGCCTCTTTAATATAGTCACTAAGTATATAGTGCTTTAGGAATTTAATTTTAATAATCTAAGGAATTAGTAATAAAACCTTATTTCTACTTATCTTTTGCTTATACTATAGAGAGCCTATCTTATTAGGATTAACACCTAGATTACTACTATTTTCCTAATAATTAGAGGATAATTTAAAGTTACACTCTCTCTTAGAGTATATATAGTTAGTATATTAATTATAGAACTTAATAGGAAGAGAAATACACTTAAAGTAGGGAGTTATACTTCTTACTTTCTCTAATTAGCTACTATAGTGTTTCTAAAAGTTATAAGCATAATAATTATAAGTAACCCTATTCTAAACACTATAGGCTTAAATTAGTAAAGAATTAACTATAGGAGTCTAAGAAGTAAGACGCTAAGTAAAGAAACTAAAATAACTAGTAATATTATTATTAATAAATACATAATAGGTACTCTAAGAGGAGTTATTACTTAGCTTATAGTTACTTAGGATCCTATAAATAATAGTCTAATTTAGGATATTTAACTAAAATAAGCTACTAAGCTATTATATTTTCTTATTTACTTTATAAGGATTAAGGATCTTAAGCTCTAAGTATAAAAAGCTAGCTAGATAAGGGAGACTAGCCTATATAGTTACTTTAAGGATTTAACTAAAAACATTAATTAGTATTTTCTAATAACTAGATTAGATAAGAGAGACTTACATTTAAGTAGTAGTTATTAACCTTTTAGAGTTTATAACCCTAAAGACTTATTACCTCTATCTTTATAGGTAGCATTAAGGAGAACTACTATAGCTTAATTTTATAACTAGTATCTTAGTGTATATAATACTAGTTAATCTTATTAAGAGTATTTATAGTAATTAAGATTAGGTTTACTTTAGTTTAGGAAAGGTAAAAGTTGTTTAGTTTGTTTAGGTCTAAATAGATAGAAAAGTATAAAGGAGGGAAAGATTAAAAGAAGAGGATTAGGGAAAATAGGTCCCTTTTTATACCCTTTAAGTTACTAAAGGAAGGAAGGTGCTATAGTAGAAGTATTATAATTAAGGCTGCTTAATAAAAAGTATAATTTATAATAATATTACTTTAACTTTAGCTAAAAGAATAAAAAAAGTAATTTACTACTTCTATACCTTCTAATTAACTTAAGGATTACTTCTACCCTTCTTTAAATAAATCCCTTATCTTAAGCAGTATAAAACCTTTATCTTTTTCCTACCCTTCTAACCTTTCTTTTCTTTTTTACTAATAATAACCTATTAATAATTTTAATAGCAGTCTAGCATACTACTTCTCTATATATATATATATACTTCTCTTTCTTTAGATATACTTCTTTCTTCTAGATATATAATTCCTCTTATATAACTTCCTAATTAACCTTTATAATATTAACTTCTACTTCCTCTTCTTCCTTTATTATCCTAAGCCCTACCTTTTCTACTGTAAAGATATAAAACTTCTTTATATACTAAGACTATAATTTAACTCTTAAGTACTAATATAGTAACTAAGCTAATAACTAAATTATTAATTACCTCCTTATACCTACTAGATAAGTTACTACTGCCTGTAAATCTTAGTTCCTTAACCCTTATGCAAACTTCTAATTCTCCTAACAAACCTAGCCTTACTATAGGGAAATTACCTACTAAATAAACTTTAACTATATAATTCCTACTAAGATTAACCTCTATTTTTCTAACTAGCTTTAGTAGGAAGATATTAATACCTTCCTTTAGTAGCAACTTAAGGCTTTTAAATATATTAATAGTAATTATCTATAGGAAGGCTAGACCTATAAGAAGGTGTAAAGTATCCTTTTTAACTACTATAACCTATAAGGATATCTACTTTAAAAAGACTAGATTATAAGAGATAAGATTAAAGCTACCCTCTAAATTATAGTCTGTAATCTTTCCTTAGTTTATAATATTATAGTTATCCTAATTAGCTAGTAAAGTAATACTAGTTAGAATACTAACTCTATTCTTCTTCCTTAGGCTTATAAAACCCTTTATATAATTAGGACTTTAGTATATTTTATTCTTTTTCCTCTTTTTACTAACAACCTTAGACACTTTATAGGTATAATTATTAATTAGAGAGATAGTATAGTATACTAGTATAATCCTCTCTAGTCTAGCAGCTAATTAGAAGCTCTCTTTATTAATAACATCCTAGCGTTAAAAACCTTTTACTGTAATATTAATACTTTATTCTACATTAAGAACCTAATTAATATATCTACCTATATTATTAACTCTATCTAGCAGCCTAGCAGTTAGGAGTATAGTTTTTATGTTCTTAAGTAGTTCTAAATAGCTATCTAATACAGTCTTATATACCTAACTAAGAACCTAATCTAAAGAGATACTCTTTTTATATCTAAATAAACCTTTAGTAATAAGCTATATACTGCCTAAATCTATTAGATTAGCTATAAGTTTTAGTATAAAGGTTCCTACCCTTATAATGCTATAAGAGATATCCTCTATCTATCTTTTAAAGAAACCTAAGAATAGTTTTATAAGAAACGTTAATAGTAATCTGCTTCTAAAGCCCTTTTTATTAATAACTTAAGCTTAGATCTTATAGTAACTAGCTTTAAGTATAGAAGAGTTAGTAAGATTAAACTCTAGACTCCTTTAAAGACTAAGCTTTTATTACTACCTCCTCTAATTACTCTAGTAAAGCTACTATTAACACTATTTAAACTTAGATCCTAACGTATTACTTAATTAATAATATAAAGCACTCTCCTTCCTCTTATTACTAGGACTATAGATTACTAGTCTTAGCCTCCTATAACTCTAGCTATAATAGTTCTAATTAATACCTTTATTATTCCTCTAAGCTACTAACTTCCCCTAATTAACTAATAGTTCTATAATTATAAACAAACTCTAAGTATCCCTCCTTTAGCTTTTACTAGTACCTTATAAACAAAACTTACTAAGTCTCTCTTAAACATAATAATAGAGGATTTACCTAAGGGAGACTCTATAGATCTTAATAATAAGAATATAGATAATAAGGATATAAATAATACTAGAATAGAGAGACCTTTATTCTAATCTAAGTATTCTCTGCTGCCTGCTAATATCTAGTCTTATTAGGAAAAGGTCTAAATTATACTTTCTTAGACTAAACTTAAGTAGTAGATTAATAATAAACATAATTACTAGTTCTATACTCTCTAACATAAGAAGCTCCTTAAGCGTTATACTAATCTAAGAAACTTATAGATTAAGAAGTGTTCTAAGGAGGATTAGGTTAACTAATATAATAATCTAATTAATAAGGCTACCTTCTTAACTTCTTTTTATACACCTTAGCTTCTACTAAATAGAGGTTAGAATTAAGGTAGATAGGCTTATAATAATACTAAAGATATATAGAAACAGAAGTATACTATAAGGATAGCTAAGGTAAATAAGATAGGTAAGGTTAGTAAGACTACTAAAGGATCTAAGAAGAGTAAGGCTTAATTACAGTAGACTGTATACTAGATATTTCTTTCTTTAGTACTAATTAGGTGTTTTTAGGTAGTTTCTTCCCTTTAGAGAGAAGATAAGAAACTAGAGGATAATTATAATAGAGTGCCTATTAGTGCTAGATTTCCTTAGTTCCTAATTACATAACTAAGAGTCTTAATTAGAGGTAGATATTAGACCTTAGCTGCTTACTTCTAATTAGAAGGATAACAGATAGATATAACTAATTCTTCTCCTTTAATTTAGATATAGATCCTTTAGATTAACCTAAAGCCTTTTATTATAATTTACTTTTAATTATAGTTATATAAGATATATAGGAGTTTCTCTCTTAATTAGTTATAGGAGTAAGTCCTAATTAGAGCCTTTATAGCTTTAATTAAGATAGTTTACTTACGCTAATTAAGAGGTATCTTACGTTAGCTTTAGTAGGTTATAGTAATTATTTCTAGTTACCTTACTGCTCTAGCTATCTTACTTTACTATACCTTTTTAATATATAGGCTATAAAGGAGACTTATAATCTTCTATATACTAGTAACCTATAAGCACTATAAGGTTATAAGAAAGCCCTTTCTAAGCGCTTTTTATATAAGGTATTATAAAGTAAAGGCTTTACCCTTTATAGCTATAAGCTATAAAGGCCTATAAGAAGGCCTTCCCTAAGGGGGTGTATTAAATTAGAGGGTCCTATAGAGAGCACTTTAGGTGTGCTAAAAGGGTGTATAGAGATAGGAGTTATTAGCCTAATTTAGCCTAGTTACTTAGTAATTATTAGAGGGACTGCTGCAGGCTTTACCCTAGGCAGTAGGCTTTATAGAGGCCTTAGGCACCTAAAAAAGGGGTTACTAAGGGCCTAGTTAGGTAGTAAGGCTAGGTATAAGGGTAATAGAATAATTATAGTTATATAGATAGGAAGATACATATATAACGTATAATATACATAATATTAACCTATTACTATTACCCCTATTAATTTAACATAACCTTATTATTAAATATTAGAAGGTTAGCTTATTTTTACCTAACATAATATAGAGTTTATTATAAAGTATAAAGGAAATATAATATATAGGGTAGGGTGTACTATTATTAGAGCCCTATTATATATGTAGGGCCTAGGGCTCTACTTCTGTAGGGCTTTAGTAGCTAATTAGAATTCTATAAAAGTAGTATTCCTACAGTTAGAATTAAACTAACTGTCTATATATAAAGCATATAGACGGTGCTAGATATATACTACTGCATTATAGGGGTAAACTACCTTCTTATTAGTTATATTTAGCTGTTATAAGAAGGCTTTATACTTTAATAGGTTAAGGGCCTTAGTAAGCCTATCTGCTATAAGCTTTATAAATAGTATATATATAATATTAACATACTACTAGGTAACCTTCTATTATAACTAGTAGTTATAAATATCTATATAATATAACTTTATATAAAGCTTTAAAAGCTCCTTAGTTATAAGATTAAAGTCTGTTAATTATTATATTATACTTATATTCTTATAGGCTAAAGCGCTTTTAATATATATATTAAGTGCTAGCTACGCTCTATAGGGAGCTATACTTATAGGCATAATATTAATTAGCTTATAAAAAGGGCTTTCTTAGCTGCATATAAGAGCGCTAGAAGCTTAACCTTAGTAGTTAATATAGTAATAGTATCTTACTTATTAGCCTACTAGGTAATAAGGCCTCTAAAAAGCTTTATTATTAAGGCTTAGGAGCTCTTATAGTTAAGTAAATTATCTATAAAGCTTATATTAAAAGTAACCTCTAAGGCGTCTTCTTTACTGCTAGGCTTTATACTAAATTAAAAGTAGAGGTAATATATATAGTAAACGTATAATAATATATAGTTAGCAGCCTTTTAGTAGGCTTTACTTAGGTTCTAATTAAATCTTATAAGCCTACTTACTATAAAAGTAATATTAAGGTGTATTATAATAGCAGCATAAAGGATTATACTAACCTTCTACTAGTATCTATTTATCTTATAATATACTATATTATTAGCATACAGTAGAAGCTTTTCTTTTATTATAAAGGTAAACTTATATATATTATCTATAATGTTAGTATATATAGGAAGTAGCTTTATAACCTCCTCTATATATACTGCTTATAAGAGCTAAAGTCTTCTACTTATATAGTTATATAGGACTTTAAGGCTTAGGAACTACTAGAGCTTCTAGCCTTCTTTAAGGTAGTATTTTGCTTAGAGGGTACTTAGCTTCTTAATTACTACATACTTATAGGCCTTTAGAAATGCTAATATATAATAATTATTAATATAGAAGAAGAACGTAATTTAGCTTTTCTGCTAGTAGTAATCTTTACTTATAATATATTAGAAGCCTTATATAATAAGCCCTACTTTAAAGTGCTATTACTAAAGGAGAGATAATTAGTATAAGCTATAAAAGGCTTTCTAAAGGCGTATAATAATGCCTTTCTTATAGTAACCTAGTAGTAACTCTATATATACCTCCTTATTAATATCTATCTAACTAGTAATAGGAGTCTTATATTATTTACTATCTAAGTAGAAACTAGTAAGGTATTTCTTTACACTATTCTATATATATAGTACTAATTAATCTATATATAGAGAGAAAAGCTTCTTATAATTTATATAGGAGGAAAACTACTTTATTATTAAACATTAGAAGGTTAGCTTATTTTACTTAGAATAAAAGCTTATGCTATAAACATACCCTTATGCTTTATTGTATATATCTTTATAACCATAAGAGATATAAGTAAGAGGTTTGCATATTTATAATCTCTGCTTAATAAGAGATAGAATAATATATTATTTTATTATATTACCTCTATAGGTGGCTTAGAACCTTATTTTGTAAGTGGTAACTAGGATACTTAGTCTTATTTACTTAGTAATAACCTTAGTAATAAGCTAATTACTATTTCCTTTAATAACCTACTATAAGTGCCTAGATATATAGAAATAACTAATAATATAATTTAGATATCTTAGAGATAACTATAATGTAAGCAGTAGATAATTTATAGATCTCTATACCTTAGTAGTAGTATATAGGTTAGAGTATTTCTCTATCCTTAGAGGTATTATCTTTATTATCCTCCTTATTATTATTATTTATATTAATACATTATTATACTACTTATATCTTCCCTACTTTTATCACGTAATTTCCACTCTTATACTTATCTACCCTATTACATCTTAGTGGTTATAAGCCTAGCCTTACACCTAGAAGACTAGAAATACCTTATACACTACAAAAACTACGCTTTTTTAAAAAACCTATAATTTTTACCCTTTGTAAGAATTAAACCCTATACCTTTTAATACGTTAAGTTATAACTATTCTAACCTTTTAACTAATATACTAGATAACACCTTTTCCACCTATATATGGATTATAATAAATACTACTAATAACGCTATATATATACAAATAACCTTAACTTTTTCTCTATACGTCCTATCTACCTTTTTAATAATAACTTTACTAACCCTTACCCTATAACGATAAGAGCACTACCATTCTAACTGTCTATAACCTATAATTCAAACCATACTATCTATTTTATTAAAATATCCTTCCTTAACTTTTCCTACCTTAATTTACCTTAATACCTATACCTATACCTATACCTATACCTTAACTTTACCCTTATACCTTAAAAATTACCTATACCTCTAATATCCTCTTTTCAACCACTATTTAATTCCTTTTTTTAAGCTCTATACAAATCTATAACTTAAATTCCTATACCTATTTTCCTTTTTCCAATATCAACCAATTTTAAACTAAACCTATACTATACCTATACTTATAAAATAAAACCTTTTACAGGCAACTATATATAAAATAGAGAAAATTAACATACCTAGACTGTCTAGTAGTTAAAACTACCTTACTTAGGATTCTTAGTATCTTAAGTTAGTATAGTTATTAGTTAATTAGTTATTTTAGATATCTAACCTTAAAATAATAAGCTAACTATAGAGTTACCTACTTCCTATATAGTAAGTTATAAGATACTTACTACTTAGACTTAGAATAAAAGCTTATACTATAAACATACCCTTATGCTTTATTGCATATATCTTTATAACTAGAAGAGATATAAGTAAGAGGTTTGCATATTTATAATCTCTACTTAATAAGGAATAGAATAACATATTATTTTGTTATATTACCTCTATAGGTAGCTATATAAGTGCTTTAATATATAGAAATAACTAATAATATAATTTAGATATCTTAGAGATAACTATAATACAAGCAGTAGATAATTTATAGATCTCTATACCTTAGTAGTAGTATATAGATTCGAGTATTTCTCTATCCTTAGAGGTATTATCTTGATTATTATTATTTTATTAATACATTATTATACTACTTACATCTTCCCTACTTTTATTATGTAATTTCCACTCTTACACTTATCTACCCTATTACATCTTAGTAGTTATAAGCCTAGCCTTACACCTATAAGACTAGAAATACCCTTTACACTATAAAAACTACGCTTTTTAAAAAACCTACGATTTTTGCCCTTTGTAAGAATTAAACCCTATACCTTTTAATACGTTAAGTTATAACTATTCTAACCTTGTAACTACTATACTAGATAACCCTTTTTCCTACCTATATATATAGATTATAATAAATACTACTAATAACGCCTATATATATAAATAACCTTAACTTTTCCCCTATACCTCCTACCTATCCTTTTAATAATAACTTTACTAACCCTTACCCTATAATAATAAGAGCACTACTATTTAAACTGTCTATAACCTATAATTTAAACTATACTATCTATTTTATTAAAATACCCTTCCTTGATTTTTCCTACCTTAATTTACCTTAATACCTATACCTATACCTATACCTTAACTTTACCCTTATACCTTAAAAATTAACTATACCTCTAATATCCTCCTTTTGACCACTATTTAATCCCTTTCTTTAAGCTCTATACGAATCTATAACTTAAATTCCTATACCTATTTTCCTTCCTCCAATATCAACTAATTTCAAACTAAACCTATACTATACCTATATCTATAAAACAAGACCTATTATAGGTAAATATCTATAAGATAAAGAAAATTAACATACCTAGACTATCTAGTAGTTAAAACTACCTTACTTAGGCTTCTAGATTTTAAGCTTTACTTATTAGTAAAGATATAGACTTTAACCTTAAGGTTAAGCCTAATACTTCTACCTAAAAGAAGAGTAATAAAAAGGCTTTTACCTATATAAAGCTCTACTATAAGGATTCTCCTCTTAGGGTTATAAAGGACTCTAAAACAGGCTATAAAGCTTAGTATAAGCTATAGGATCTATATAAACCTACTGGTTTTACTAATAAATTTCTTACCTATAAGGAATTCTTTAATACTTCCTTAGATTCTTTTAATTCTATAAAAGGTTACTTAAATAAAGTAAAGAAGCTAACTAATAGTCTAGCTTTAAAAGATATCCCTTTACCTAATTAAGTAATTATATTATAGGTTTTAAATAGTCTAGATACCTATATAACGTAGTAGTATATATCTAGTAGCGTCTATACGCTCTACATACAGACAGTTAGTTTAATTCTAACTGCAGGAAGCTACTTTTATAGAAGTCTAATTAGCTACTAGAGCCCTACAAAAGTAGAGCCTTAGGCCCTATATGCATAATAGGGCTCTAATAACAGTATACTACACCTACGTATTATGTTTTCCCTTTATGATAATTCTATATTATGTTAGGTAAAAATAAGCTAACCTTCTAATATTTAATAAGATAGAGTAGTTTTCCTCCTATATAAATTACAGAAGGTTTTTCTCTCTACCTATATAGATTAATAAGTACTATATATATAGAATAGTGTAAAAGAATACTTTACTAGTTCCTACCTAGATACCTATATAATGCAGTAGTATATATCTAGCAGCGTCTATACGCTCTACATGTAGATAGTTAGTTTAATTCTAACTATAGGAAGCTACTTTTATAGAAGTCTAATTAGCTACTAGAGCCCTATAAAAGTAGAGCCTTAGGCCCTATATACATAATAGGGCTCTAATAATAGTATACTACACCTATATATTATGTTTTCCCTTTATAATAATGTTATATTATGTTAGGTAAAAATAAGCTGACTTTCTAATGTTTAAAAAGATAGAGTAGTCTTCCTTCTATATAAATTACAGGAGGTTTTTCTCTCTACCTATATAAATTAATAAGTACTATGTATATAGAATAGTATAAGGGAATACCTTACTAGTTCCTACCTAGATAGTGAATAATGTAAGACTCCTATTGCTGTTCCTACCTAGATAGTAAATAATATAAGACTCCTATTGCTATAAAAAAAAAATAGCCTAGATAATAGTTATAAGGGTTTTATAACTAATGTAACTTAGAAGCTTAGAAAAGATTCTAAAGCTTATACTTTTAAATCTCTTTCTGCTAATCTTATTAATAAAGCAAAAAGAAAGCCTTATACTATATTATATACTTCCAATAAGTATATTAAGAGTAGTAAAAAACCCTAGAAGAAGCAGAAGGGACTTTATTATACCTACTATAAGCTAAAGAGCTATAAAGTTAAAGATTATAATTTTCTTTATCCTAATAAGGCTCTAAAAGGCTAGAAGAAACCTACTGCTTTAGCAGTAAACAATAAAAATAAGATATATAAGGGTATAAAAAATAAGAAGAAAGAAACCCTCTATAAAAAACAGAAGGCTTTAATAGCTAAAAGGGCTTTAATAGAAGAAATAAGCTCTAATAGTAAAGAAGAAGAAGAAGAAGAAGTAGACCTTTTAGTTAATATAACCTTAGATGCTATAGATCTTAATAAAGGGGAAATAAGTACCCTAGAAGATAATAACAAAGAAAAAGATCTTATTAAATTTAAAGACGTTATAAGTAAAATCTCCTATAATAAACTATATAATAACTCTTCTTCTAATAATAAAAATACAGGTTATATAAATAAGATAGATAAAGTTAGACCTAATATAGAAAATAAAGACGTTTTTTACCTTAATACAGGAGCTATAATTAATATTATAAGTAATAAATCTCTCTTTATAAAAATAAAAGCTGCTTCTAAAGTAGTTAACTAGAGAGAAGTAAAGAAACAGAAGATAAACCTTATAGGAGGCCCTTCTAGGCTATATATTATATAAACGTGTTTTATTTTCTAGGGGTTTAGTAACATATATTAAGTATAACTATTACATTAAGTTTCTAACTAATACCTTAGAGCTTTTAGTAAAATCTCTTTTCTCTAACCTTTAGACTTCTATCCCTTAATTATACTACACCTACTAGATAGCGCAGATTACTACCTACAGCTAGCCTAAGTGCTCCTTTATTATTATAATTTTAGATATATTATCCTACTTCTAGGCTATCCTACTAACAAAAGAGCAGAGCTGCTACTATAGGGCCTACCTTACCCTAATAATTAGGCCTGTATTAGCTGCTAGGCTGTTAAGAAGTAAGATTGCTAATCTAACGCTAGTAATATTAATTACTATATAGTTATCTATTCTGCTATTAATAGTAATAATGTTATATAGAGAGTTCCCTCTATACTGCTTAATAATAAAGCTTATCTAAGCTGTTATAAACTGTTTTATAACCTCTAAGGGGTTATAATTAAGAGGGGTGCCTAGTTTAAAGGGGTTATTTAGGTTAAGTATAGGTATAACTAAGTAGGATAAGGAGTTAATAAGATTAGACTTAATAAGATTAGAAAGGAGGATTTAATTTAGTTACTTTAGTAGGTTTTAAGATAATTTATCTAAACTATAGGTTTAGCAGGTTATAAGTATAGTTAATAGGAGAATCCTAGATTCTATCCTAGCTAACTATATATACTTAATAAGCCTGCCTCTTAAGGTTAAATACCTCTATAGTTAAGAGTTCTTACTGCAGACCTTAGTAGTATAGACCTTAAGAGCAAAGCTATCTCTAGTAGACTATACTAACCCCTATAGTACTATATGTTCTTAAATAAGCTACCTTACTAAGTTAACAGCATAAGAATAAGGTATAGTGCTTATATTAGGCTAACTGCTGTTGTTTTTTGTTTGCATTATGTAACTAATCTTAACTGTAGGATCTAATTAGTTCTACGCTAGTCTAATTAGCATTCTTAAAAAAAACCTTATAGAGGATATTACTATATAATTCCCTAATAATAATAAGAAAGATAATAGTATATGTATACTAAAGAACTGTTATTATATACCTAATCTAGGAATTAATCTCCTTAGTTAAAACAGCCTTAGAAAGCTAAAAATAGCTTCCCTATTTTAGGATAAAACAGTTACTTTAATAAATACAAAAGACTCTAGTACTATTTATAAGGGGGTACTTAAAAATAACCTATACTTTCTTAATATAAAGCCTCTTACTTATAAAGAGATTAATTCTCTAGAAGTAGAAGAAAATAACTATATATATACTATAAAAGATAGTAATAAAAGGCGTAAGAAATATATCTTTAATAAGGTTAAGAACGCTAATATAAATACCTATATAAAGTGGCATAATAGACTAGGTTATGTAAATCCTACTGTTATAAAAGCTTTAGAAAATAACACTAAAATAAAAGAGAAAATAACTATACCCTCTAAATATAACTATAAGATCTACCTTAGGGCTAACTTTACTACTAAAGCTAATAAAATATCTAATAACTATAATAAGGATTATAACTACCTAGATAAAGTTACTGCTAACCTTTGCAGTCCTATAACTCCTTCTACTTATAATAAATATAGATAGTTTATTATATTCTTAGAAAGATCGTCTAGAGAAGCCTCTATAACCTTACTTAAAACTAAGGAAGCTAAAGAGGTTAATACTGCTGTTAAGCAGTATATAAATAAGAAGAATATTAATAATAATAAGATAAAGAACTTTAATACAGATAGTAGATCTAAATTTAATAATAAGGTTATAAATCACACCTATATAATAAACAGTATAAATTATAATATAAAAGTACCTTATTTTTATAAACCTAACAGTATAATAGAGAGGGTTATAAGGACTATAACTAATAAAATAAGAGCTCTCTTATTAAGAGCTAACCTCCCTCTATATCTATAGGGTAAAGCTGCTTTAACAGCAGTAGACCTTTATAATATAACTCTACATAAGGCTATATACTATAAGACACCTTATAAAAAGGTTAATAATAAGAAGCCTAATATTAATAATATAGTTACTTTTAGATCTATCTGTTATTATAAAAATTAAGATCCTAAGATAAAGAAACTAGATAATAAAGCTGTAAAAGCTATAGTCTTAAATTATAAGGCTAATATATATAAGGTCTATAATTTTCAAAAGAAGAGAACCTTCTAGACCTAAGATATTATAGTACTAGAAAATCAATTCCTAACTTCTAAGAATAATAAAAATAATACTAATAAAATAGAACTACGTAGCAGTAGTAATAATAGTACTAATAATACTAATAATATAAGTAGTTTAACAGCCTTAAATCCTCCCTTAGAAGATAACAATACTAGCGTAAAACCTAGTATTAATAAAGATAATACTAGTATAACTAGGACTAGTATAAATAATAATAATAATAATAATTATAAAAAGTCTAAGATAATAGTTAATATTCCTAAGCTAACTAATAAGAAAAAAGCTAAATATAACTAGGTTAAGGAATAAGAAGACGTATTAATAACTATAAAAGACTGCCTAGCTATAAATAACATCCTTACTACTTTAAATACTAAGGATAATAAATCCTATAGATATAGAAAGGCTTTATATATATTATCTATTACTACCCTATCTACTCCTAATTCCTTTAGATAAGCTATAGCTTTACCTAAAGCTAAATATTAGATTTAAGCTATAGAGTAAGAAATAAGCAGTTTAGATAAAATAAATACTTAGATAATAAATATCCTACCTAAAGGGAAAATACCCTTAGGGGGTAGATAGGTATATTTAATAAAGAAAAATAATAATACAGGTAAAATAAGATATAAAGCAAGATAGGTAGTCTAAGGATTTAACTAATATATTAGTATAGATTATCTAGAGACTTTTTTAACTACTTATAAGCCTGAAAACTATATAGCGTTATTAATAATATGGCTTAAATTAGGCTAGAATTTTAAGTAATTTAACGTCTCTAACGCCTTCCCTTACGCTACTATAGATAAAGAAATATAGGTTAAAATGCCTACTAGTTTTATATATAATAATATAACTAATACCTTAGAATATAACCCTATAAAGGCTAAAGAAAATAACCTATACTATAAGCTAAAAAGAGCTTTATACAGCCTTAAACAGAGCCCTAGACTCTAGTATAAACACTTAAGATCTATACTATATAAAATAGGCTTTAAAGAATCTCCTTACAATAAAGGGATCTTTATAGCTAATAATAATAAAATAATAGCTATGCTTATATACTATATAGACGATACTATAATTATAGCACCTAATAATATATATATAGAGTATTTTTATAACTTTGTTAGTTAATATTTACTCTTAAAAGACTTAGGGATGCCTTTTATCTTTCTAGGTAGTAAAATATCTATAGATAAGAAGAATAAGATCTTAAATATCTATTAATCTAGTTATATATATAAGTTATTAGATAAATATAATAAGACAGATATCCCTTACAGGGAAAGTCCTATTAATCCTAATTTAAAATTAAGGAAAAATACAGCATAGGTAACTCTAGAAGAAATAAAGATATATTAATAACAAGTAGGATCTCTACTATATACTAGCCTTAAGTCTAGACTAGATATAACCTACCCTATTAATCTATATACTAGATTTATAAGTAATCCTTTATAGGAGCACTTTTTAGTCTTAGATTATATATAGGGATATTTAAATAAATACCCTAATCTTAGCCTTATATTTAACTGTAGTAAAATAGACCTACAGTTAAAAGGATTTATAGATTCTAACTAGGCTAGAGATCTAGATAATATAATATCTACTTCTAGATATATATTTAGCTTAGGTTATTATAATCCTATAAGCTAGTCTTCTATAAAACAGAAGACTATAGCCCTTTTTTTAGCTAAAGCAGAATATATAGCTTTAATAGAAGCTGTAAAGGAAGCTATATATCTATATAATTCTTATTTCTATATATATAAGGAATTAAAGCTTTTAGAAACCTATAAGCTAAATAAGCTTAATAAGCCTATAATATTAGTAGATAACAAAGCTGCTTAACGTATAGCTAAAAATCTAGAATTACATAAGAAGGCTAAACATATTAATATAAAATACTACTTTTCTAGATTTTATATCTATAAAAATAACATCCTTTTATTCTACGTTTATACTAAGAATAATATAGTAGATATATTTACTAAGCCTGTTAATTTATAGATACTTAAGTATTTTAAAGAGACTATAAACCTAAATAATAAGGGGTTTTTACCTAAAGAACTAGTAGAAATAAAGATAAATAAGCTTAAAGAACTAAATAATCTAGTCTATATTATAACTATAACCTTAAAGGAAAGATATAAGAATAAACAAAAGATAATAAAATAACTATCTTTTCCTTATACTATAACCTATAAGAGGTTTCCCCTTATATAACCTTTTTTCTCTTACTATAAGAGTTTTTACTGCTATAACTATAACTATAACCTTTTCTCTTACCTATATAAGAGTTTTTTACCTTATAATATAATAATAACTTTTTTACTTATAAAGTGTTTTTTACTTATAATAATAACTATAATATCTTTTTTCTCTATAAGAGTTTTTATTTTTAAATAACTTACTTTATCTCTAGTATATATATATTCTAAATAATATAACTAGTAAGCGTTCTATAAGATAGTAACCTTAAGGGGGTAACTTAAAATAAAAGCTTATGCTATAAACATATCCTTATGCTTTATTGCAAATATCTTTATAACCAGAAGAGGTATAAGTAAGAGGTTTACATATTTATAATTTCTGCTTAATAAGGAATAGAATAACATATTATTTTATTATATTACCTCTATAGGTGGCTTAGAACCTTGTTTTGTAAGTAGTAACTAGGATACCTAGTCTTATTCACTTAGTAATAACCTTAGTAATAAGCTAATTACTATTTCCTTTAATACTCTTCTATAAGTGCTTTAATACATAGAAATAACTAATAATATAATTTAGATATCTTAGAGATAACTATAATGTAAGTAGTAGATAATTTATAGATCTCTATACCTTAGTAGTAGTATATAGATTAGAGTATTTATCTAACCTTAGAGGTATTATCTTAATTATTATTATTTTATTAATACATTATTATACTACTTACATCTTCCCTACTTTTATTACGTGATTTCTACTCTTACACTTATCTACCCTATTACATCTTAGTCTTAGTATTAGAAATCTAAGGATTAGATATAGCTAATTAGCTATTAGCTAAGAGTTTTTATATATCTTATAACTAATCTTACTAAATTAGGCTTAGTTAGTTTAGCTTATTATATCTTAGCTAAGTATAATTATCTAAGATATCTAAGATTAGAATATAATTAAAGTCTTTAAGTATATAACTTAAATTAATATCTAAGCTTTTAGTTATAAAATAATTAACTTTAGAGATCTATAGTTATAAAATAACCTATATTATATAACTAATATACGTTAAGTACCCTAGAGTAGAAATATAAGTATAAAAAGTTACTTATATACTAAAAGTATAAGTACTTTATATAGTTATAAATACTTACTCTATAGTATATTACCTCTACCTATCTAAATACTTAATTACTTATACTTAAGTAATACTTTAACTTTAATAAACCTACTGCTTATATAATAAGTAGTATATATAAAATATATAGTAATTAGTAGAAAAGAATCTATAAAAATATAGTTTAAAAGTATAAGTTTTTATAGTATAACTTATAGACTTTACTAGGTAAGCCTACCTAATAATTTCTAACTAATCTATTTTAGATTTCTACTTACGTAATAAGTAGTATATATAAAATATATAGTAATTAGTAGAACTAAATCTAGAAAAATATAATATAGAAGTAAAAGTTTTTAAAGTATAACTTATAGACTTTACTAAGTAAGTCTAGATAGGACTTTCTAAGTAACCTATTTTGAATTTCTCCTTATATATAACAACAGATATAACCTTTATAGGCAAGAATACCACCATTTTAACTAGAATTTCATTATCTTTCTAGTTATATTACCCCTTATTACATAAACCTATATTGCTAAGTAAATATAGATAGAAATAAGTATATTAACCTAGGGTTTTCCTTTCTATTTCTTCTATTTCTTTCTTCTCTATTAGACTGCAGCTTCTGCCTAAGCTTGCTAGTTAAAATAGATTAGAACTCACTTTTATACTCTATGCTGCTTAACGATCCAGCTGCCTAGCAGTTTATTATCTAACTCGTTATTTAACATCTTTAACAGCCTATAACCTAGCTAATTCCTACCTAAATTAACCCTAGATTGCTGCAGCAAGATGCTCCTTGTGTTCCTCTTTAAGATGAAGGTCTGTAGGTGGATTTCGACCTAGCTAGTAGCTAGCAACAGGCTTCTTAACCTTTTAAGATAGATAGCGCTACTTCTCTAGCTTTAACTTAGCTTCTAAGCTTTTAAAATACCTTAGATACTGTTATTTCTGTAAGTATTATACCTTATATATAGTTATATATATATATATATATATATATATATATACTAATATACTATAGCAGGAGGAGGAGAAATTTACCTGTAGTCTTTATAGGGCTTCCTAGAAGAAACTAGACTCTCTTATAGCTTATAGGCGCTAGATTAAGCGTAGAGGGGGGGACTGCAGAAATAAGGTTAAAGGGAAGAAATAGATATATATATATCTAGTCTGTCTTTACTGTTATCTATTTGCTTTTTAGTTACTTTTATAGTAAGTAACTAAATACACTCTTTTAGTACTTAAAGAATTATTAGTATTGTTTTATGTTTTATTTATATATTATACTTTTTATATTAACCTAAAGCTAATACTTATAAGTTAGTAATTACTTATAGCTAGTAAGTAATAACTTAATAACTTATAAGTATATACTTTAGTTACTTTAGCTTTTAGGTATATAGCTTAGCTTCCCTTAAATATATAGCTTTAAGCTTAGCCTATCTTAAGTATATAGCTTAGATATCTTAGATATATAGCTTAGCTTAGCTTAAGTATATAGATTAGTTTACTTAATACTTTAAGTAATAAGTATATAGCTTAGTTACCTTAGTCCTTAGATATATAGCCTAGCTTACTTTATATAGATTACTTAGATTAGTTTAAGTATATACTATATAGCTTAATTATCTTAAGTATATAGCTTAGTTATCTTAGATATAGTTAATTAATAAAACTTTATATAGGCTAAAGTATTAATAAGTATTTTAAGTAGTAACTTATATAACTAAGTATATATAGTAATAGTATACTACTATTTAGTATTATAAAAGTTATATTATATTTATTATTTACTCTCTTAAAAGTAATACTTTATTAGTAATTTAGTATTACTTTATCTCCTAATCTAGTATCTACTTATACTATCTAGACTGTCTACTATCTAGTAAACTATTATATTTTATTAAAGTAAGTTATTATTTAAAGTCTATTTTACTATATCCTACTTTAGTATATCTTACTAATAAGTAATAACTAATAACTAATTATAGTAATAAACTACTAAAACTAGTAATAGATAATACTAAAGTCTAATAGTATATTATTAATATATTTATTATATTATTTAAAATGTCGACTTTAGAAAAACAACTAAAAGTAGCAGAAGTTAACTTCTATAACTTAGAAGCTATTATACAACGCTATAAGCTACAATACTCTACTATTAACCTATATACTAGTATAGAAAATCAAGCTAATCTAGTATATAACTGTAATAGCTTTATAACATTAGTTTATAATACTATTATAGAGTCACTAGAAGAAGGGTATAATAAGCAAGTAAAATATCTAAGTACTATTTTACAAGATTATACACCTAATCTTATAAATAATACTTTTAAAATTCTATATACTATATATTACAGGCTAGGATCGCATAGAGTAGTAGAATTACTAACAGTAAGGTAGGGGTTAGTTAGTTATGTTATTTTAACCTGCTTCTACCTATTAGGTAGGCAGCAGCAGTCCTCTTTTATCTTATCCTAACTTTACTACTAATAACAGTCCTCTAATAGCCCCTTAATAACGCTCTAATTACATTACTAAGCTATAGATAGGCCTCTAGCGTCCCTTTAGTAACCCCCTGCTAATAACCTATTATACCTAATTATTAGACACCCCTAATAATCTAACCCCTCTATTACCTATAGGTTGTCTATCCTATCCCTAGGTTATGCTGCTAACAGTCCTAATATAATCCCCCCTCCCCTAAAGCCTTATCCTAAGGCTTAGTTAGTAGTCTCTTACGTTATATAGCACCTAGCAACCCTCTAGTAGTTACCTATTCTATTATTAAAGCACTAGGTCTAGGGAACCTATTACCCTAGCTATATATTTAGATATAATGTTATCCTCCTAGCTAACGTTAAAGTCTTTATACTTAACACTAGTATTTGTTTTAGGCTAGGTAATTAACCTATAATTACATCCTTTATCTACTAAAGGCTAATAAAGTAGATAACTCCCTAGTAGTCTGCTAAGCTTCTTTACTTATAAGATTAATATAATTATACTTACTACAGACTAAACTACTATTATTACTATATAATAATATACTTTTATATATAGTCTTCTCTATATATTTACTTAGATAGGTTTCTTTTACTACCTTACCTATAAGCCTCTAGTGTGCACCTTATACTTTACCTTTTTAAATTACCTTTATTATAAATTACTATTTATTCTATTATTAACTACCTTTATAGCTAAATTTAGTTACTACCTACGTTATATATATTTACTTATTAAGCTTATTTATTATAGTTTTTTTAGGTTATATACCTACCTTTTAAATTTTTCCTTCTATAAGCTTCTTAATACCCTTTTTTTATTGTTTTTTATATTATTTTTTATTATTTTTTACTATCTCTTTTTTTTTTTATTATATACTTAATTTTACTGTTATTACTGCTGTTACTACTACCCCTACTTTATTACTACTATCTCTCTGTCTGCTGCTACTACTATACCTCCTAAGAACGCCCCTAAGACTACCCCTAAGACTACCCCTAAGGTCCTACCTACTAAGACTGCTAAGGGGGTACACCTAAGCACCCCTAATAAACTCTTACTCCCTCCTACCTAACCTATCCCTTATACCTACTACCTTTATTATATAATAAAATAGACCCCCTCTAATAAGGGTTTTATCCTCTATTATATAAATACTACTAGTAGGTCCTTTACTATTTCTCTAGTATATCTTACTAACCCCCTCTAGCTAGTAGTAATAAATATATAGTATACTACTAGGCTTATAGTAAGCCTTATATTCCTATAAGTTATCTCTCTCTCTCTATATAGTTACTTTTATAACCTTTACTAGCCCTCTACTAACCCTTTATAGCTTCTTTATACTACCTACTATATTACTACTAACTTTTACTACCTCTTTAATAAGATAGCTAAAGATAGCTTTACTACCTTTAATAAGGACTAAATAAGCTATTCTCTCTCTTCTATCCCCTTTTAAACACCTAGTAATCTACTAGTAATCCCTTACTATTTATTTACTAACCTTCTACTATATAAGAGGCTAATTTAGCTTTTTAAGTTATAAGCTAAAAAGCCTTTTAGGTAAAAGCAGCTTTAGCTAACCTTTCTAAGGTAAAATATAAAGCTAAGAATACTAAGAAGGAGGTAAAGTTCTAATTACAGGAGGTTATAGCTTTTATTAATAATATAGTTCTTACTAAGAAGTAGGTAACTACTACCTCTTACTAGGCTGCTACTTAAGTAGCTACTATTACTACCCTTAAGGTATAAACTAAAGCTATTAAGGCCTAGACCTAAGCTATTATTTAGATAGTAACTCTTCTTTCTAATATTATAAGCTAACTCTATAAGTTTAATAAGGTTTACTTATAGGTTATATATTTTCTTCCTTACTAACACCCCCTTAATATACCTTTAGTACTCTATATACTAATTTTCCTTTAGAATTACTAGTCTTTTTAGGACCTTAATTCTAATTAAGGTTCTTTTTCTACCTTTATAGGCTAAAATACTAAGGTAGCTAGTAATAAGGATACCTAATATCCCTCTATTCCCTCTCTTCTTCTCCCCCTCTCCCCCTTTAGTGCCTCCTTAGTAGTGCCTTTAGGTAGGGTTTTATTTTTTATATTTTAGTAGATAATTTTTTAGTAGGTAGCTAGACCTTTTAGGGTCCTAAAACACTTTTAGGCCTTTAGGTAATTTAAGTTTTCTTTCTTAGCCTATAGGCTATCTTCTCTTACCTCTACTTCTTTAGTCTCCCTCTAGTAACCCTCTAGTGTAACACTTATTTATAGTTATCCCTTATAATTTATAATAAGTTACTTTAAGGCGTCTATAAGTTCTTTTCTTCTCTATATCCCTTCTACTTAATAAAATACCTTTAGTTTGTTAGTAGTCTCTAGTAGGCTACTACTGCCTCTACTTTATATATATCTTTATTATCCTTATTAATAGGGACGTCCTTACTAAAGTATTAATAAAATACTACACTTTTAAACTACAGTTAGTAGCTAAATCTAGGTATCTTAGATATACTTATTACTGCTTAGTTAGAGAAATATATAAAGAATACTATTAGATTCTTTATTAGATTTAGAATATTATAGTAGTTTATACTTCCTAAATAGGACTAGTTAAACATAAGATATTATAGAAACTATAAGGCTTAGTTTCTTAAAGCACTAACTATAGTTTGTAGTATATAGTTTATTATTATTTATTATTATTTATGTTTAATATTTCTTTTAAAATTAAGTTTAAGTGTTAAAATTAAACTTTTTAAAAATCTAGTGTAGTCTATATATAAAGAGGAGAAATATACTTTTTAAGGTTTTTTAAAACTTTAAACTTAAAACTTTTACTAAAACTTTTCAAAACTACATATAGTTTATACAGTTATAGTTTATTAATACTCTAGTCCTTACTTTCTTTAACGTTATTATAGAACTTTTTAAGTTATAAGGGTAGGAATACATTATAGATATAGTACTTTAATTACAGATTAAGTTTATATACTACCCCCCTATTAATTACCTATATAACTAGGAATAGGCCTAGATACTTATCTAAGAGCTTCTTGGAGGGTTATTTCTACTAGATGTTTTATATTACTAGTAAGGCCCTTTCTCTAACCTTAAACTTAATAGGGGTCCTTTATTAGTTATACTATTTCACATACATATTATTTAACTAGCTTAACAGCTATTAAATAGCCTCTTATTATTACTATAATTAATTAACCCTTTCTTTTACTATAGGGACTATAGTCTAGTTTATCTTAACGTAATAAATATTATAAGGTCCTTTTAGCTAGTAGCCTATTGAGGCTTCTGCTAGTAATACGCTAGTAGCACTATAGCAGGCGCTATTATAAATAAATTATACTATTAGTAGCTAGTCGCCCTTCTAGGCTATACATTATGTAAACGTGTTTTATTTTCTAGGGGTCTAGTGATATATATTAAGTATAACTATTGCATTAAGTTTCTAACTAACAGTATCCTTAGAGCTTCTAGCAAAATCTCTTTTCTCTAACCTTTAGACTTCTGTCGTAAGTATTACTCTCTAGCAGTGTGTAGGATAAATACTAATAAAATTAGCAGCCTTAATTATACTGCACCTACTAGATAACGTAGATTACTGCCTACAGCCAGCCTAAGTGCTCCTTTATTATTATAATTTTAGATACATTATCCTACTTCTAGGCTATCCTACTAACAAAAGAGCAAAGCTACTACTATAGGGCCTACCTTACCCTAATAATTAGGCTTATATTAGCTGCTAGGCTATTAAGAAGTAAGATTACTAATCTAACGTTAGTAATATTAATTACTATATAGTTATCTATTCTGCTATTAATAGTAATAATGTTATATAGAGAGTTCCCTCTATACTACTTAATAATAAAGCTTATCTAAGCTGTTATAAACTGTTTTATAACCTCTAAGGGGTTATAATTAAGAGGGGTACCTAGTTTAAAGGGGTTATTTAGGTTAAGCGTAGGTATAACTAAGGTATAGATAAGGAGTTAATAAGATTAGACTTAATAAGATTAGAAAGGAGGATTTAATTTAGTTACTTTAGTAGAGAGGTAGGTTTTAGGATAATTTATCTAAACTGTAGGTTTAGTAGGTTATAAGTATAGTTAATAAGAGAATCCTAGATTCTATCCTAGCTAACTATATATACCTAATAAGCCTGCCTCTTAAGGTTAAATACCTCTATAGTTAAGAGTTCTTACTGCAGACCTTAGTAGTATAGACCTTAAGAGTAAAGCTATCTCTAGTAGACTATACTAACCTCTATAGTACTATATATTCTTAAATAAGCTACCTTACTAAGTTAACAGCATAAGAATAGGGTATAGTGCTTATATTAGGCTAACTGCTGTTTTTTTTTTTTTTGTATTATGTAACTAATCTTAACTGCAGGATCTAATTAGTTCTACGCTAGTTTAATTAGCGTTCTTAAATTAGTAGCTAGTCTGCCTAGTTTTCCTGCTTAATGTTACAGTAGGCTTATAGAAAATGTTTAACGTTTTAATTTTACTGTTCTATCTAGCTATTAGTTTAAAGGTAGTATATAGTGCTTAGTTTCCTTTTAATAGCTAACTAGTAGTATACCTCTACTTAGAAGTAGCTAGTAAATAGTAATCCTTAGTCTAAGACTATTAACTTAGGTACTCTATACTATAATATAACTCTATCTACTAGTATTATTACTAATATATTAGCCTTTATTAACTTATAGGTAGGTATATAGAGGGCGTATTTTATAAAACAGTTAACTACTACTAAGATACTATTAAACTACTTACCTCTCTTTCTTTCTAACTTTAGAAGCTTTATAATAAAGTTAAGTAAGAAGCTTTACTATAGATAGGTAAGCACTAGTAGGCTCCTTAGGGATCTATAAGGTGTATAGTGCTATAGTTTTATATATTAATATACTATATATATCTTAATATACTTCTTTATATTCTTTTTTATTAATTTCTAAAAGAAGAACTTAGCTAGACGCTTTATTATACAGCTGTATTCTAGGTAGCTACTAGTTAGTTTATTATAGTATACTATTAGTATCTCTATTCTAAACCTACTATTTTTAGGGATAACTAATTATCCTTTATACCTTACTACCCTCTCTACGTCTCTACTCTAACTTACCTACTTTTACTATGTAGATCCTAGCAGCTAGAGGTAATTCTTCTGCTCTACTTTAATCTCTTCTTCTAGCTTAGGTGTAAGGTCTTTAGGAAGTAGGGGCTGCCTCTAACCCCCTAGTAACCCTCTAGTAGCCTATATATACCTAATTTATACTACCCTTAGTAAAAATCATCTAAGAAAGTCTTCTAGGAATATACTCCTCTTATAGTTAACTTCTTTATTAGTTAGTTAGTAATCTAGGCGTTATAAAAGCCTATTAGCTAGGTTTAATTTCTTAGGCTAATATTTAATCTTAAAGTTAAATATAGAAAGGTTTTATAGTATCTACACCTAGCAGCTATTAAGTTATAGCTTAGCAGTAAGGTAGTAGTAGCCTAAGTAATTAGTAAGAAAGACAGTTTAGTGCTAATTATATAGTAAGAAATAATATTATTACTTTACTGCCTTATATATAGCTAGTAGCTTAGCCTCTAGTGTACTATATTATAGCTTTACTCCTTATAATTTTTAAGATATATATACTATAGGGTGCTATTACTACTTATATAGTTAGTATAATACTACCCTAATTATAAAAGTAGATATATCTATCTCTATATAAATAGGTAGGTTTAGGTTAAAGTAGTATAAAATAGGGGCTATAGTAAATAATACTTTAAGTTACTTAAAGGCCCCTAGTGCCTTACTAGTAATTAATAGGGGATAACCCCCCTTAGTAATTAGCTAATTAGTTAATAGGGTGTATACCTTTATATAGTTTTAAATAAAACGTTAATAAAATCCTATAAACCCTAAGAAGACTTATATATTACAGACGCTAGTAGGCGCTAGCTACTTAATAATAGCCTGTATATAGTCCTCTTCTATTATAATGCTATCCTTAGAGACTATAAAGCCTAAGGAGCTAATAGACTGTTTATAGAATTTACACTTCTTAAGGTTAGCTACTAACCTAGCAGCATCTAAGTAGGTAAGCACCTACTTTACTACTTCTATATAAGACTCTTTATCCTTTAAAAAGATTAGAATATTATCTAGGTAAATAATATAGATAATATCTACTAGGCCTATAAGAGTATTATTAATATAGGCCTAAAAGGTAGCTAGGGCGTTAATAAGTCTAAATAGTATTACTTAGTACTTAAAGTAACTATATTATATATAAAAAGCTATCTTCTATTTATCTCCCTTATAGATAGCTACCTAGTAGTATCTATTCTTTAAGTTAAACTTAGTGTACTACTTTACTTCTAATAGGCAGTTAAGAATCTTAGTAATTAAGGGTAATAGTATTTAATTCTTAATAGTAATGTAGTTAAGCCTCTAGTAGTTAACATATAGATATAACTTACCCCCCTTCTTTAGTATAAATAGGATAGATATACCTACTAGGCTCTTAGATTATTATATTTATCCCTTTACTAACGCTTTCTTAATATACTCTTAAAGGGTAGCTAGCTTAGGCTCTACTAGTAGATAGATAGGGCTCTATAGTAGTTTAGTTCTTAGTTCTAAATTAATAGTATACACCCTCTTACTAGTGCCCTCCTAGTACCCCTTTATATTAAAGATATAGGCCTAGTTAGTATACTTATCTAGTAATATAGGTCTCTCTTTCTCTTATATCCTAACTTCTTATATATAACAGACCTTAGACCCTATTATAAAGGTTACTTTAGCTTCCTTTATAGCCTTCCTAATAGCCCTTTACCTAATTACTAATTTAATATCTTCCCCTTTTAACTTATATATCTAATTTAGTATTTTCTAGCTAAGGTTAGAGGACGCTAGCTACCCCTAAGGGATCCCTAGGATTATAATATACTCCTCCTTTAGTATTAATACCTAGAAATAATAGCTTTAAGCCTTCTTAGTGCTAAGGTTATCTATTACTTATGTAACTAGGACTTTCTAACTGTAGTTAGAAGCACTTAATCCCTATAGGCCTTAAAGCTTTAGTCTATTACTAGCCTGCAGTAAGTAACTAGTTAGTAATAATACTCTTTAGTTAATTACATTATAGTTAGCACTTATATTAATTATTACCTTTCCTTTCTTTTATATCTCCTTAACCCTTACCTATAGGGTTACCTTAAACTACTAGCAGCCTATCTCCTCTCCCTAAGGTATGTTAATTATATTAACTCCTATTATAGCAGCTAGGGTAGTACACCTCCTACCTAAGTGTCTTAGTTAGCTACACTAATAGCAGTTAGTTTCTTAGTATTAATAAGAGTACTAGCCCTTATTATTATAATTATAGTATGTAATAGTTAATTAGTCTAATATTACTAATCGTCTATTAGGTTATATACTATCTTACTACTCTATCTAGCTTAGTTTTAATAGTTTATTACTTATTAGAGTAGGTATGTTTTATAGTTTAGTTTTTACTTCTATAAAGGTTATTTAAAGTATCTCCTAAGGTAGCTACTAGGTAGGCCCCTAAGGTATACTTCCCTAGTAATTAGTAGATATCTAGGCCCTCTATATAATTTTCCTAGTTGTTTCTACTTACTTTATAATCTTATCTAATGCTTCCTAATTATTAGGTAGTCTATAGGCTATAATCTTATTCTATAAGTTAGGGAGAATATAGTTAACTATATTAATTACCTACAGCCTCTTAGGTAGTTAATTAAGGTACTCTACTTCTAAGGCATTATACTAGTTAATAAAGTTTTAGTATAACTATCCTAGTTTCTAGCGTTTATCCTCTAACTCTACTACTACATTATACACCTTTATATTCTTATTAGTAACGCTATTACATAGCTACTTCTCTATTACTAGCTATATAACTTTTATTTAGTTATTTCTATAGTGTATATCTATATAGGTAGCCTACTAGTAAGCTATAAGTCCTTTAAGGTATCTACCTATATAGATTACCTAGTTATAGTTATTATCTATACTAGAAATAATAAATTAACCTATAAGCTTAAACTAGAAGTTAGATAGCTTAGCCTAACTCCTACCTTTATAATGTAGAGGTGCTATATATTTTCTATAACTATTTAGTTTTTATTATTTAGGTGCTACCTACTCCTTAACTAGTATACCCCTAGTAAGTAGTATATTAACATTAGCGCTGTTTTAAAGTGCTAACATAAGGTTAAGGTTCTTCTGCTTTCTAGCCTTATTAATTTTAGCCTAAAGTATCTCTTAGACTTACTCTACTATTATCTTATTAACAGCCTTATAGGTATACTTATTAGCTACTAAGGTATTTATATTATTATCCTAGTAGCTACTAGGGGTACCTTAGTAGTCTTCTCTACTGCTCTTATTACAGCTAGTAGTCTCTTAGTAAGTTAAGACCCTATTATTATCTATTATACTAGTTTCTTATGTTTCCTATCTATTATAGGTGCTATTCCTCTAAGAGGTAGTAGTAGTTCTCTTAGGTGCTATCTTACTCTACTAGTTAGTACGCCTAAAGGTAGGTAGAGGTTAAAACATATTATAAGCTAGGATTATATAGAGTAGTAGAGTTACTAACAGTAAGGTAGAGGTTAGTTAGTTATATTATTTTAACTTACTTCTACCTATTAGGTAGGTAGTAGTAGTCCTCTTTTATTCTATCCTAACTTTACTACTAATAATAGTCTCCTAACAGCCCCTTAATAACACTCTAATTATATTACTAAGCTACAAATAGGCCTCTAGCATCCCTTTAGTAACCCCCTACTAATAACCTATTATGCCTAATTATTAGGCACCCCTAATAATTTAACCCCTCTGTTACCTACAGGTTATCTATTCTATCCCTAGGTTACGCTGCTAACAGTCCTAACACTATAACTATAGAGTAAAGAGAGTATATAACTTTACAAATTATTAAGTTACTATTACTTAAAGTTTCTAAAGATAAAATTTTATTTAATACTACTAAAGAGTATAAAGCTTTTAAGGTAAGTAAGATATTATATTATTTATTAGTATTACTAATACTATATTACTTTATTATATAGTTAAAACTTAAAACTAATACTAATGCTACTTTTTTATTTATATAGGAAGAGATTATTAAATATATAGAGGCAGCTATTACATATAGGTTCTATAGCTAGGAGGATAATAATAAGGATATACTAAGTAAAGATATTATTAAAGAAGTTAAGGATTATTATATTAGTATAGTTATTTTAGATAGTCTTTACTCTAAAGTAAAGAATCTTACTATTAAAGACTAGTTTTAATAGTTTTAGTTTATAAAACTTTATTATAGTACTATATAATTAGTAGTAGTATACTATCTTTATAAACTATACTTACTATATATTATAGTAACTTAGTAAGTACTAAGTAGTAAGTATTACTACTAAATAATAAGCTATTAGTATTATATTATATTTTTTTCTAAGTATTTATACTTCTTTTATTACTATTTATATAGTTAATATATTATATAACGCTTATATAGCTTTATATTATATAGTACTATATATATATTAATAAAAAATATATTTTCTATTCTTACTACTGTAGTTATAGTTTAAGTGTAGTTTAAACTATAACTATACTACTGTAGTTATAGTTGTAGTTATAGTATTAAAATATATTTGTAGTTATAGTTAAACTACAACTACAGAAAGTGTAGTTATAGTTAAACTATAACTACAGAAAGTGTAGTTATAGTTAAACTACAACTACAGAAAGTGTAGTTATAGTTTAACTATAACTACATATAGTTATAGTTTACTGTAGTTATAGTTTATTAATACTCTACAATTTATTAGTATATAGTAGGAGCTCTTTCTTTATTATAGAGGTAAGTTTATATATATTATTTATAATATTAGTATATATAAGAAGTAGTTTTATAGCCTTCTCTATATATACTGCTTATAAGAGCTAGAGTCTTCTACTTACATAGTTATATAAGACTTTAAGGCCTAGGAACTACTAGAGCTCCTAGCCTCCTTTAAGGTAATACTTTACTTAAAGGGCTTTTAGCTCCTTAATTACTATACGCTTATAGGCCTTTAGAAACGCTAATATGTAGTTATTAACGTAAAAAAAGAATATAGTCTAGCCTTTTTGCTAGCAGAAGTCTTTACCTATAACGTATTAGAAACCTTATATAATAAGTTCTGCTTTAAAGTGCTATTACTAGAGGAGGGGTAATTAGCGTAAACTATAGAGGGCTTTCTAAAGGTACATAATAACATCTTTCTTATAGTAACTTAGTAGTAACTCTATATATACCTCTTTATTAATATCTATATAGATAAATATATTAATAGTATTATATTAAAGCAGCTCTAAGTTAAAGTAGGTAGTTAGAGCTATTAATATTTAGAAGGATATACCTACTAATATAGCTACATATATATTATATAAATCTTTTACCTATTAGTTACTATATATAATAAGCCTTACTTTTACCTTTATAAGGCAGCTATGCTTATTAAGCTTATATATATAGACCTAGATATAATTAAGAATCTAATTACTATAAGTAGAGCCTTTAAGAACTTCCCTCTATAACCTTAACGTCTTATAGCTATAAAGATAGCTCCTTTTAGCCTCCTTAAAAGCGTCTTTAAAAAGGTAGTTTACTAGCTAACTATATAATATAGGAAGGGGAGGTAGGTGTTTCTAGTAGGTGCCTATTAAAAAAGCTACTCTACTGCTCCTTATAGTAAGCCTATTAGCTACCTCCTGCTTCTAGCCTACATTAGGCTACATACTAAGCATACTTAAAGGCATACCTAGTTATACCTTTAGCTTTATTATAGGCGTACCTAGTAGACCTACACTTACTAGCAAAATAGGGTAATTAGCCCTCTCCTGTAGTATATAAGTGCTATCTAGTTGTTTCTACTTAGCTTTAATATATAAGTGTTACTTCTAGTAGGAGTAATCTACTAGAAATGTAGCCTTAAAAGATTATCTTAGCAGCTTATACTTAAGAGTTATGTTATTAGCAGCTTCTTTAAGTGCTTATTTAATTTAAGAACGCTAATCAAACTAGTGTAGAACTAATTAGATCCTATAGTTAAGATTAGTTACATAAAGTAAAACAAATAATAGCAGTTAGCCTAATATAAGCACTATACCCTATTCTTATGCTATTAACTTAGTAAGGTAGCTTATTTAAGAATATATAGTACTATAGGGGTTAGTATAGTCTTAATACTAGATTAACTTACTAGAGATAGCTTATCTTAAGGTCTATACTACTAAGATCTGCAGTAAGAACTCTTAACTGTAGAGGTATTAAACCTTAAGAGGTAGGCTTATTAGGTATATATAGTTAGCTAGGATAGAATCTATAACCTACAAAACCTGCAGTTTAGATAAATTATCCTAAAACCTATTAAAGTAACTAAATTAAATCCTCCTTTTTAATCTTATTAAGTCTAATCTTATTAACTTCTTATCCTATATACCTTAGATATACCTACGCTTAACCTAAATAACCCCTTTAAACTAGGTACCCCTCTTAATTATAACCCCTTAGAGGTTATAAAACAGTTTATAATAGCTTAAATAAGCTCTATTATTAAGCAGTATAGAGGGAACTCTCTATATAATATTATTACTATTAATAGTAAAATAGATAACTATATAGTAATTAATATTACTAGCGTTAGATTAGTAATCTTACTTCTTAATAGCCTAGCAGCTAATATAGGCCTAATTATTAAGGTAAGGTAGGCCTTATAGCAGCAGCTTTACTCTTTTGTTAGCAGGATAGCCTAGAAGTAGGATAATGTATCTAAAATTATAATAGTAAAGAAGCACTTAGGCTAGCTGCAGGTAGTGATCTGCGCTATCTAGTAGGTGTAGTATAATTAAGGCTAGATAGAAGTAGAGATTTTACTAGAAGCTCTAAGGTGTTAGTTAGAAACTTAATGCAATAGTTATACTTAATATATATTACTAGACCCCTAGAAAATAAAACACGTTTACATAATATATAACCTAGAAGGGCCCTTTAAGTGCTTATAATTATTATTCTTAAGATTCTTCTTTCTGCCCCCTTATATTAAGTGTATCTCTAAGGGTAGTTATAAATAAAGCCCTTAGAGGTAGCGTTATTAGTAGCGTTCTTAATATAAACCTTACTTTAGTATAGGGTAATAGAGGGGCTAGCTCTTTATAGCTGTAATTTAAAGGGTCTTTAGTTTTATAGCTATAAAGAGTTAGGCTGTTAAGGCCTTCTACCCCCTTAGCGTAGTTAGTATGTTCTTAGATCTTATTAGCTTCTTTATCTGCTGTATATATAAAGCTTCTTTTTTATACCTCTTAGTATATAAGACGCTTAATTATAGTAGCTATTTCCTATAGATTACTCTTAAATATATTATTAGTAAGCTTTATAATATTACTATTAAAAGTAATCTTCTTATTAAAAATAACATCCTATATAGTAAATACTTTACTATAGGTAGGGCTTTAAATCTAATATAAGTTACTTAAGCTATAGCCTATAAGATAGCTAATCTAGGCCCTTAAGGCTAGTTATTAGTGTTAATTATAGTAAAGTTAGGCGTTAGTAGTAAGTATGTATACTTTATAACTATATATATATAGATAAGAAAGGTCTAGCTAAGTGTATACTACGTTAGCTTTACTTTAGAAGTACTTATACTACAGTTAGTATAAGATTTTCTAACTGTAAGACGCTTATAGTATGTAGTTATAAAGGTAGGTAACTACTATATAGACCTCTAGCTAAAGGATGTTTAGTAGGTATATATTAATTACTATACTATATGCTTTTTGCTTAATAACTATAGTAATACGCTTTATAGCTCTGTTTTACGCTTAGGTATTTAGGGCGCTTACCTTAAGGTGTATACTATATACCTCTATTACGTCTATAATATCTAAGTAGTATAGGAGCTTCTTATTAGTCTTAATAACCTTTACCTAATAGTTATATTACACTTCTAATAGGGTAAGGAAGTCTATAAGTATAGTAAGTAGTATCTTAGTAGTCCTTTAGTATAGGTAGAAATCCTATATATAACTACTACTACAGTTAGAAATTATTATATAAGATATATACCTTATATAACTAACCTCTAGGTTATAGAAGTTAACTACTAAGTAGTTACTAGGCTTTATATAGATTATAGATTTATATAGGCTACACCTAGCTAAGCAGTAGGCTTTACCTTTTATATAGGTGTTATAGTTAATAGTATAAATCTTATAATTATTAAAGCCCTTAAGACATACTTTATAAGCTGTATTAATAATCCTCTTAATTACTTAAGGAGCTAAGTAACCTAGCCTATAGTGCTAAGTAAATAGGCTGCTAAGAATTAGCTTCCTATATATCTTTATAGTGTATTTATTTTATTAGCGTAATTAGGGCGCTTTATCTAAGCCTATAGGAGGTAAGAGTATAGCAGCAGCTAAAGCAGCCTCTACCTTAAAGAGCCTATAGTTAAGGACCTATTAGTTATAAATATTATTAAGGTAGGCTATAAAGGACTTATCTGCCTTTTGTAGGTAGTTATTTTTAGGGCTTATATCCTACTAAATACCTTATTACTTTAGCTTCTTAAAGGATATTAGGTTAGCTATAAGGCTAGAGTAAAAGGTAATATTATATAGGGTAAGCCTTATAATAGTGCCTATACACCCCCTAAGCCTAATTTATATAGTTCTATATGCTTTAATAGGGAGTTACTATAAGCTAGCCTATAGGAAATTACCTACTAGCGTAGCCCTTATTATTTTAAACTATAAAGGCTTATTAAAAATATATACTATTAAGCCTAAGTCTAGAATTACTAAGTAAGCTAGGTAATAAAGGCTTTTTATAGTGTAAAAGAAGGCTAGTATAATCTTTCTCTTATACCTACTATATAGTTAGTTATTCTTAATAGTTACTACTCTTACCTCTTATAAGCGTTTAGTAAGCTTTAGGTTATATTATATACACTCTTTAATTATAGCCTTAACTGCTTTACTTTACTACTACCCTTTAGGGTGTATATAAGGAAAGGCGTACTAGTAGTAGTTAATATAGTGCCCTAAGGTAAGGTAAAGCTAGCAGCTTATATGTTTTAAAAGCAGTATCTCTACTGCACTTATACTTAACCTCTCTTACTTAAGTAGTATACTTTACTTCTATAAAGGCGCTAAAGGCCCTAATAATAATAAAGATTACTTATAGAGTGCGCTTAGCTTATAAGCTTATTTCTACTAGTAGCCTCTATAGCTGTAATTCCTACTGCTATAGTTTCTATTATTTTAATTTCTATAGTTACCTTTAGGGTTCTTATAATCTATATTAGTTAGGCTAAAGGCGCTATATATAGCCTTTTGCCTAATAGGCGTATTACTAAAAAGCTTTATTACCCCTTATATATTACTTATTATTATAGAGATTATAAGATTCCCTTTCTTAGTGTTCTTCTTACTTTACTATAGGTAGGTAAATACCTATTAAGTAAAGTAACTAGTTAAAAGGGCTTTTATAACATCCTAAAACTAATACTTTAAGTGCTATATATTAAGGACTTTATTAGCCTTTATATTATAAAAGGTACTTTCCTATATAAGAAGCTATTTCCTAAGCTCCTTTATATTATTAAGGTAATTCTAAGCGCCTTTATAGAGAATTCTTATATATTTTATCTACATCTTATGACGCCTTTCCTCTAGGCGCTTAGTAATATAATTCTTAAGCTTTTTTACCTATTAGTTAAGGTGCTTATTTAATTTATAATAGTGTTCTAAGAGCTTAATACTTATAGTATCTCTAAACTAGTTCTATAGTAAGGTATATTTTTATATATATGTTTTATACTCCTTTAATATGTTAATATATTTACTTTACTGCTCCTTATATAGCAGTAAGTTACTTAGTAAGAGCTTATAGACCTCTTTAGCCTATAAGTTAGTTACTACTATAGGCTTAAGGAGTAATTCCTAACTAGCTATTAGGATTAGGGTTACTATTACCCCTTAAGCGTTTAAGGAGTTTAATCCTAGGTGTAGAGCTTAGTATCTTAGATAGTTATAAGGCTAAAGGCGTATTAAGCGCTCTATAAGTGCTATAATAGTCTTACTAGGCGTATAAGAATTACTTACTAATAGGTTAATTACCCCCTATAGGTTATAGGCTTTAGCTTTTACTTAGAGCTACTTAAACTAGATAGTCTAGTTAGAGGAGGATTTTAAAGTAATCTTTATGTTATTAGTTATTATTATATACTTTTAGCTTATAGGAATTACATTATTAAGCTTATTACTATTAATTTCTAAGTATATAAGACTTTTAATTATTAAATTAATAAGGGTAATATATATATATAGTAAGTTAGCTATTATAGTAAGTTAGCTACCTCCTCCTACCCTCTAGCTATTTATGTAAGTTAATTAATTAGTATTATATAAAATTAATTAAAACTACTTATTATCCTCTTCTTTAGAGGTCTCCTAAACTACCTAATATGTTTATATATTATGTCTAGTCTTTCTGTAATTACTATATTATTACCTACGTATTTTACCCCCCTCTGTATAAGCCTCCTCCTAATGTATATTTTCGCCTCTAGTATTAATAACACCCTTCTCTACCTAGATTGCCTCTGCTTTAGCTGTATTAAGGGACCCTCTAAGATGTAGTTAGGTTTTTTTAGCTCTCTAATACTTACTTAGTATCTTATTTACTATATAAAGCCTATAGTACTTAGCTTTAATAAGAGCTAGTTTATATACTAACTTACTAATACCTTTAGCTTATAAGTTAACTACTTTATATAAATAGGTTAGTAAGCTATATTAATAACTAGTAATCCTTTTCTTAAGTAATATAGAGCTTTATATAGCGTTATATACTGTAGTTAGTATCTTTAGGTTCTAGGAGCCCTAGCTGCTTAGGCGTAAGTTAGATAGTGTTAGTATCTTTAGCTTAAAATCTAGGTAGGAAATAACTACTTCTAGGTTAAAAGGGATAAGGCTAGCCTATCTAAAGCTAGCTTATATGTTTTCTTTACCTATTAAAGTAAAAAAGGCTGCCTTAAAGGCAGGAAAGAAGTTATCCTTAGTAATATATGTAATCTGTATCTATATTATTTTCTTAATTTCCTTACTATATAACGCTTTTAGCAGACTAAAACAGCTAATATTAAGAGGCTAAAGCTTATATAATAAATAGGTAGGTATATAAAAAGTAATAATACTATGTTTCTTATAGTAATTATTAAACTTAGTAGACTTATAGCTGTTATAGCTATTAAGGATTAGAAGCTACTTAATACCCTTTATATAAGACTTTATACACTTTTTAAAATACTGTAGCTAATCTAAGCTAATCTTATTTGTAGTCTATCTATTTTCACTAGGGTAGATACGCTATTAGGGTAGGAATTAGCTATTAGTATACTATAAGAGGAGGTAATATTTACCTTTAATAATAACGTATAGAGGCAGCGCCTAGCTATCTGTATATACGCCTTAAATAATAAAAACCTATATATAATTACTAGGCTGCTTTATATAAGGCCTTATATAGCAATTAGAGGTTATAATAACCTTTATATATAATAGTATTTCTATTAAGAAGCCTATCTTATTAAAATTATAGATATTATTATTATAGACTCTATACTTTATAATTATATTTTATATAAGGGTAAACTAGGCCTGTATAATTATAGGATCCTTAGCTAATACCCTCTAATAGTTAATTCTACGTTAAAAACATATCTTTAGTTATAGTTAGCGTTATATAAAGTTCTCTGCCTATTAGGGTCTAACACATATTACGTTACGTTTGTTAAGGAGGTAATTAGCTATATCTTATACATTATTAAGTTATAAGGGAAATCCTTAATTAATAAGGTTAATAACTTATTTAAGAATTACTGTTTTTTCTAGCTTAGTTATCTTTATTAATTTTAATTACGTTTCTTATTATAGTAGTTATCTAATACGTTAGTCCTAAAGTGTTATTCTTAGGATATTATAGATAGTAGCTGCTTTTTGTATAGAAAGATTTAGGTCTTTATTAATAGCTTAAAGTGTAAGTATAATGTAGCTTTCTTTTAAGGAGGATTCTATAGTCGTACGTAGAGGAAACTTAGTGTAAAGAGGAAATATATAGAAGTAAAGAGGAGTAGCTAACTTACTATAATAGCTAACTTACTATATATATACGTTAATAGTAATAGGTTAATATTATATATATTATATGTTATATATATATCTAACTATATATATAACTATAACTATTATGTTACCCTTTTACCTAGCCTTACTACCTAACTAGGCTCTAAGTAACCCCTTTTCTAGGTGCCTAAGGCCTCTATAAAGCCTACTGCCTAGTGTAAAGCCTACAGCAGTCCCTTTAATATTTACTAAGCAACTAGGCTAAATTAGGCTAATAACTTCTATCTCTATGCACCCTTTCTAGCGCGCATAAAGTGCCCTCTATAGGACCCTCTAATTTAATAAGATTACTACCTGCAGCTAGCCTAAGTGCTCCTTTATTATTATAATTTTAGATATATTATTCTACTTCTAGGCTATCCTACTAATAAAAACGTAAAGCTACTACTATAAAGTCTACCTTACCTTAATAATTAGGCCTATATTAGCTACTAAGTTATTAAGAGGAAAAACTACTAATTTAATATTAGTAATATTAATTACTATATAAGTATCTATTCTACTATTAATAGTAATAATATTATATAGAGAGTTCCCTCTATACTACTTAATAATAAAGCTTATCTAAGCTATTATAAACTGTTTTATAATCTCTAAGGGGTTATAATTAAGAGGGGTGCCTAGTTTAAAGGGGTTATTTAGGTTAAGTGTAGGTATAACTAAGGATAAGAAGTTAATAAGATTAGACTTAATAAGATTAGAAAGAAGGATTTAATTTAGTTACTTTATTAGGTAGGTTTTAAGATAATCTATCTAAACTGTAGGTTTAGTAGGTTATAGGTATAGTTAATAGGAGAATCCTAGAGGAGATTTATCTAGATTATAGGTTTAGTAGGTTATAGGTATAGTTAATAGGTGTTAGAATTAAACCTATAACCTTAGGGCTTAGGATAAATCCAGCCCTAGCGGAAGTAGGTTATTATAAGTGGCTGCGTAAGACTACCCTACCTAAGGGTAGGCTAGTAGTAGTAGAGCGCCTACTACTACAGGTAAATACCTACTTCTTTCCCTATAGTTAGAGAAGTCTATTAAGTAATAATAACTACCTATTAAGATAAGCTAATTATTATAAGATTTATAAATTACCTTAATTTAATAATAACCTTACCTTATAATAATACTAATACTAATTAGTAATAGCTATTATAGTTATTATAGGTTAGTAAGGATATTATAGAAGAGATAGTAATCCTAGCTTAGTCTACCTATTATGCTAATAAAGGTTTTTAACCTACATATTATTAACTTAAAAACTAACATATTAATTACGCTGTTAATAATAGCCTTAAGTATAGTTATCTTTAAGATACAGCCTAGCTGCCTTAAGGTAAGACTACCTCTATTATTAATACTAGACCCTTTTACCCTTTTAACTATTCTTTTTTTCCTTTCTTTATTATACCTTACTTTACTTAATAAGTAAACTAACAGTTAAGTTAATTTAGTTACACTGTTTAGGTAAACTATTAATAACTTTACTAATAACCTTATTCTTATCCTCTTTTTTCCCCTTAATAAGACTCCTCTTACCTCCCCTTATAAGGCCCTCTACCTTATTATCTTACCTTTTATTATCTTACCTTTTATCCTTATATCTTTATAATTATATTAATAATATAGTTAATTAACTAACCTTCTATTAGAGGTAATAGCACTATTAAGATCCTACTAAGCCTATTAAAATATATTAATCCTAAGATGTAGGATTACCCTTAAGTAACGCTAGATAAGGTAACTTTATTATAAGTTAATACCTAGAGCATTAACAAAAAACTACACTTTTGAACTACAGTTAGTAGCTAAATCTAGGTATCTTAGATATACTTATTACTGCTTAGTTAGATAAATATATAAAAAGTACTATTAGATTCTTTATTAAATTTAGAATATTATCTTAGTTTATACTTCCTAAACAGGACTAGTTTAGTATAAGATATTATAGAAACTATAAGGCTTAGTTTCTTAGAGTACTAACTGTAGTTTATAGTATGTAGTTTATTATTATTTATTGTTATTTATGTTTAATAATTCTTTTAAAATTAAGTTTAAGTGTTAAAATTAAACTTTTTAAAAATCTAGTGTAGTCTATATATAAAGAATAGAAACAAACTTTTTAAGGGGTTTTTAAACTTTAAACTTAAAGTCTTTACTAAAACTTTTTAAAGCTACATATAGTTCGTGTAGTTATAGTTTGTTAATGCTCTGTAATAAATAATACCTTTATTACCTATATAATTACTAAGTAGTAAATTAAAGGGTTTTTTATATTAGCCCTCTAGGAGGCCTTCCTTCTTAAGTATAATAGATAGTCTAAGGAAACTTTTAACCTTATAGATATAGCACTCCTTATAAAGCTTTAGAATTACTTCCTTTAATATAGGGTATTTATCCTATAGAGGTAAGAATTACAGAAGATCTCTATTAATCTTATAAAGGTCTTTAACCTTAAAGAATATTACCTCTAGTTATAAGAAGAGTTTAATAAGTAGTATATAAAGGACTTACTTTTCTATAGTTACTATAAAGTTAATAACTTTATTAATAGTATTATAAAGCTACTGCTATCTAGTAAATTAGTATGCTAGAGGGCGCCTACGCCTTAATAATAATAACAGTGGTAGTAGCAGCTAGTAATACTAAGCCTAACAGACCTACCTTTACTAAGTAGTAATATAGGGATAGTAGCTAGCCCTTTAAATATATAGAAAGAGTAGATACCTCTTAGGCCCTCTATGCCTACATAATAGGGCGCCTTTATAAGAAAACTACCTTATTAAACCCCCCTTATTACACTAGTAAGAAGGTATTTTAATAGCCTAAACTTTAAGACTATACTCCTATAGGACTTTAAGATAGGATTTAAGGTAATAACAACCTATAAGCTTCTAGTTAATAATAGTTATAATTAGCCTACCCCTTAGCTCTACTATAATAATAGGCTATAACCTTTATATTTTTTATATACCTTATAACTTTTACAGCCTACTTACTCTTTATTATATTTTTACTACTTTATCTTTCCTCTATTATAATAATCTTACTAGTAAGGAGGTCCTCTTAAGTTACCTCTACTATATCAGTAATAAGTAACACACCCTCCTTTACCTTATATTAATACCCTATATAAGGCTTATAATATTTAGCCTAATTATAAGAGGCGTCCTAACCCTCTTAATTAGCCTACCCTAAAGCAGCTAAATAACTTATTAAAGCTATATACTAACTCTAATATAAAGTATATTAGTAAGAAATATAACATACTTAATATTAAACTTATAATCCTTTATAAGAACTATAATAACATAGGTATTACTAATAATATAAAGCATCTTAGTATTACCTTCCTAATAATACTAAAAGGTAAGGTATTAGACCTTTACTTTTAACGCCTTTACAGCTAAGGGCTATATAACTTCTATATCCTTATTAACGCCTTTTATAGGCACTTTAAAACTAAAGAAACTATTAAAGGTTACCTTACTAAGTAGTAATAGATTTTATATTAATAGATAGAAGCATTAGAGCTAGTAGGAAAAACAAAGGGTAAGATTCTTAAGCTAATAATCTTATACCTTAATGTTATCTAAAGGGCTCTTCCTTTAGTATATTAGACTAATAATCTTTTTAGACTACAGCTCTTAAATGCTTACTATAGCATACCTAAGGCTTAACTTTACCTTTATAACCTATTAAATACCCTTAATAGTATTATTAACTAGCTCTAGTTAGTATTTATAACTACTAAGAATAAGGTAAAAGTTATATAGTAGTATATTACTTATAATTATAATTAATATAGCTACTACTACTATTATAAGCCTAGCTAGAGCTAAGTGTAGCACTTTACTAATTATACTTACTATAGTAACAGTAAGGATAATTAATATAAAGGTAAAAAGTAAAAAAGTAATTAGCTTATACCTACTAATTAAAAGTATTATATCTATAAGTAAATTAGGTGTTATTTAACTAACTACACCCCTAATAAGAGGAAGCATACTTATAATAAATATAAGGCTAGTAAGTAGATAAAGAGTAAGACTAGTAAAGCAGCTTATAATACTTTTTTAACAGCCTATAAAGGTAAAGATCCTTCTTTTATTAATAAAGATAGTAATAAAGACCTTACCTAATACCTCTAAGGTATTATAATTAGTAAGAATAAGCCTAATAAGGTTAATAATAATAAGTCTTTCTATCTAGCTACTACCTTCTTTAGTAAGACTAACTTTAATAGAAGGGTAATTACTAGCTAGTTAGCTAATTAGTGTAAGGACTAAGGTAGTATACTACGCCCTATAATAGACTATTCTAGCACCTACTAAAAGATCTACTAGTTTAGGTACTTTATACCTAACTGCACTATATATATCCTTAAGTAAGACGCTTAGACGCTAGCGTCTTACTAACTAGACTAACCCCTTATAACTACCTCCCCTTCTAATGTAATGCATCCTAAGTTAGGCCTATATGTCTGCTAGCGCTAGATGCTATACGCTAGAGATAAAGGCTATACAAACCCTAAAGGCCCTAGGCGTCTAGCACCTAGCGTCTGCCTAGCTGTTGCTACGTAGCACTAGGTACTACCTATTATATATTAGTCCCTCTAAGCCTAACGTAGGTTACACTTTATGCTGTAAAGCTAGCGCTAGCTAATCTAAAGGCGCTAACTAGGACTAACCTAGCTAACTAAGGTAGTTAGAGCCCTACCTTAGTCTAGCCTACCTATATATAAGTAATACTACTAGTAGGAATTAAACCTATAGACTTTACACTTAACTAGAAGACCTATAAAGTGCCTAAATAATTTTAAGAACTAAGGTAGTATACTACACCTTATAATAGACTATTCTAGTACCTACTAAAAGATCTACTAGTTTAGGCACTTTATACCTAACTACACTATATATATCCTTAAGTAAGGCGTCTAGATACTAGCGTCTTACTAACTAGACTAACCTCTTATAATTAGTTTTTTACTTATTACTTAACTAAGGCTAACCTAAGTATTTAGCAGTATATTTAGATACCTACCTTAAGTAATAACCTAGTTAAAGAAAAGAAGCTATTAATAAGCCCTAATTTAGCCTTTCTACTTAATAAAGACTAATCTAAGGTCTTCTAAGGTATCCTACCTAATATAGATAGTGCTAGTTACTTAATAGCAGGATATCCCTAGGTTATTACCTTTTAATATATCTAGCTAGCAGAAATTAACCTAACTATTAAGGTATCTATCTAATTTAGTAGAGGGCAGCCTATTAAGTCTTCTAGTAAGATTATTATTACTACCCTCTTTAAGCTTATTAACTTTTATATTATACTAGTTAATACCCTTTTTCTTTTTTACCTTTATAATATAGACTGCCTTAAGGTCTAATTTAATAATGTTAATAACGTTCTTTAGTAAAGAGACGTTACTATACTTATTATAAGAAAATAGGGTTACTTATAGATACTTCTTAGGTCTTTAGAGGAAGTTATTACTATAGGGAATTATATAACTAAGCTTAAGCTAAGGCGCCTTTATTAACGCTTTAGTTATCCCTTAGTATACTAACTTTATAAGCTTCTTTATAAGGTAGGCTATAATATTTATATTAATACTATCTAGTAGTTAATAAAATACTACTATTACTATTAACTATATAGTTAGAGCCCTTACTAATTCTACTTTACTATTAAAGACGCTAAAGACTATTCCTTTAACTATAAAGTTATTATTAATATAATGTATCTTAAAGATAACTACCTTATACTTTATATTATTAATACTGCTACTACCTTTAATACTATTAGGTTCCTAAAGAATAAATTAGCTAAGGTAGTATAGAAAGCACTATATATTAGGGCTATTAGTAGTGTAACCTATATAGAGGGATAGGATAGATAAGTGTAGGTAACAGATAGGTTAGATTATTAGGGGTGCCTAATAATTAGATAAGTTAGGTTATTAGAGGTAAGTACTAAAGGAGCACTAGCAGCTAACCTGCAGCTTAATAACGTAATTAGGGCGTTATTATAGGACTGTTAGAGGACTGTTATTAGTAGGAGTACTAGGATAGAATAGAAGAGGACTGCTGCTACCTACCTAGTAGGTAGGAGTAAGTTAAAATAATATAACTAACTAACCCCTACTTTACTATTAGTAACTTTACTACTCTATATAATCCTAGCCTATAATATGTTTTAACCTCTACCTACCTTTAGGTATACTAACTAGTAGAGTAAGATAGCACCTAAGAGAACTACTACTACCTCCTAGAGGGATAGCACCTATAATAAGTAGAATATATAAGAAACTAGTATAATAGATAATAATAAGATCTTAACCTACTAAGAGACTACTAGTTATAATAAAAGTAATAGGGGAGATAACTAAGGTATTACTAGTAGCCCCTAGGATAATAATATAGATACCCTAGTAGCTAATAAGTATACTTATAAGGCTGTTAATAAGATAATAGTAAAGTAAGTCTAAGAAATACTTTAAGCTAAAATTAATAAGGCTAGGAAGTAAAAAAACCTTAACCTTATATTAGTACTTTAAAATAATACTAATATAGATATATTACTTACTAGGGGTATACTAGCTAAGAAGTAGGTAGTACTTAAATAATAAAAACTAAGTAATTATAGAAAGTATATAACGCCTCTATATTATAAAGGTAGAAGCTAAGCTAAGCTATCTACTTTCTAGTTTAAGCTTATAGGTTAATTTATTATTTCTAGTATAAATAATAACTATAATTAGGTAATATACATAAGTAGATACCTTAAAGGACCTATAGCCTGCTAGTAGGCTACCTATATAGATATACTCTATAGAAATAACTAAATAAAAGTTACCTAGCTAGTAATAGAGAAGTAGCTACATAATAGTATTACTAATAAGAATATAAAGGTATATAATATAGTAGTAGAGCTAGAGGATAAACGCTAGAAACTAAGATAATTATACTAAACCTTTATTAACTAATATAAAGCCTTAGAAGCAGAGTACCCTAACTAGCTACTTAAGAGGCTATAGGTAATTAATATAGTTAACTATATTCTCTCTAACTTATAAAATAAGATTATAGCCTATAGGCTACTAGATAATTAAGAAGCGTTAGATAAAATTATAAAGTAAGTAGAAATAACTAGGAGAACTATATAGAGGGCCTAAATAGTTATAAACTACTAAGGGGGTGCACCTTAGGGACTTACTAGGTAGCTACCCTAGGAGACAGTTTAAATAACCCCTATAGAAGTAAAAACTAAACTATAAGATATATCTACTCTAATAAGTAATAAACTATTAAAACTAAGCTAGATAGGGTAGTAAGATAGTATATAACTTAGTAAAAAGTTCTTAGCGTTAGACTAATTAACTATTACATACTATAATTATAATAATAAGGGCTACTACTTTAATTAGTACTAAGAATCTAACTGCTATTAGTGTAGCTAACTAAGACACTTAGGTAGAAGGTATACTACCCTAGCTACTATAATAAAGGTTAATATAATTAATATACCTTAGGGAGAGGAGATAGACTGCTAGTAGTTTAAGATAACCCTATAGGTAAGAGTTAAAGGGATATAAAAAAAAGAGAAAGTAATAATTAATATAGGTGCTAACTATAATGTAATTAACTAAAGAGTGTTATTACTAACTAGTTATCTACTATAGGCTAGGAATAAACTAAAGCTTTAAGGCCTATAGGGATTAAGCGCTTCTAACTATAGTTAGAAAGTCTTAGTTATATAGGTAATAAATAACCTTAGTACTAAGAGGACTTAAAGCTATTATTTTTAGGTATTAATACTAAAGAAGGAGTATATTATAATCCTAAGGATCCCCTAGGGGTAACTAGTATCCCCTAACCTTAGCTAAAAGATACTAAATTAGATATATAAGTTAAAAGGAGAGGATATTAAATTAGTAATTAGGTAAAGGGCTATTAGGAAGGCTATAAAGGAAGCTAAAGTAACCTTTATAATAAGGTCTAAAGTCTATTATATATAGGAGGTTAGAATATAAGAGAAAGAAGGACCTATATTACTAGATAAGTATACTAACTAGGCTTATATCTTTAATGTAAAGAGGCACTAGGAGGGCATTAGTAAGAGGGTGTATACTATTAACTTAGAACTAGAAACTAAACTACTATAGGGCTCTATCTACCTACTAGTAGAGCCTAAGCTAGCTGCTTTTTAAGAGTATATTAAGAAAGCGCTAGCAAAAGGATAGATATAATAATCTAAAAGCCTAGTAGGTATACCTATCCTATTTATACTAAAGAAGGGGGGTAAGTTACACCTCTATGTTAACTACTAGAGGCTTAACTATATTACTATTAAGAATTAAATACTATTACCTTTAATTACTAAGATTCTTAACTACCTATTAGAGGTAAAGTAGTATACTAAATTTAACTTAAAGGATAGGTACTACTAGGTAGCTATTTATAAAGGAGATAAATAGAAGATAGCTTTCTATATATAGTATAGTTACTTTAAGTACTAAGTAATACTATTTAGGCTTATTAACGCCTTAGTTACCTTTTAAGCCTATATTAATAATACTCTTATAGGCCTAATAGATATTATCTATATTATTTACCTAAATAATATTCTTATCTTTTTAAAGAATAAAGAGTCTTATATAGAAGCAGTAAAGTAGATACTTACCTACTTAGATACTACTAAGTTAGTAGCTAACCTTAAGAAGTATAAATTTAATAAACAGTCTATTAGCTTCTTAGTCTTTATAGTCTCTAAGAATAGTATTATAATAAAAGAGGACTATATATAGGCTATTATTAAGTAGCTAGTGCCTACTAGCGTTTATAGAATATAAGTCTTCTTAGGGTTTATAGGTTTCTATTAACGCTTTATTTAGAACTACATAAAGGTATATACCTTATTAACTAATTAGCTAATTACTAAGGGGGGTTATTCTTTATTAATTACTAGTAAGGCACTAGAGGCCTTTAAGTAACTTAAAGTATTATTTACTATAGCCCCTATACTATACTACTTTAACTTAAAGCTGCTTATTTACATTAAGATAGATATATCTACTTTTATAATTAGAGTAGTATTATACTAACTATATAATTAGTAATAGCACCTTATAGCGTATATATCTTAGAAACTATAAGAAGTAAAGCTATAGTATAGTACACTAGAGGCTAAGCTGCTAGCTATTTATAAAGCAGTAAAGTAATAGCAGTATTTCTTACTATATAATTAGTACTAGACTGTCTTTCTTACTAATTACCTAGGCTACTACTACCTTACTACTAAGCTATAACTAAATAGCTACTAGGCGTAGATACTATAGAACCTTACTATATTTAACTTTAAGATTAAATATTAGCCTAAGAAATTAAACCTAGCTAATAGGCTTTTATAACGTCTAGATTACTAACTAACTAATAAAGAAGTTAACTATAAGAGAAGTATATTTCTAGAAGACTTTCTTAGATAATTCTTACTAAGGGTAGTAAGGATTAGATATATATAGGCTACTAGAGGGTTACTAGGGGGTTAGAGGCAGCCCCTACTCCCTAAAGACCTTACACCTAAGCTAGAGGAAGAGATTAAAGCAGAGTAGAAAGCTAACCTATAGCTACTAGGATCTATATAGTAGAAGTAAGTAGGTTAAAGTAGAGATATAGAGAGGGTAGTAAGGTATAAAGGATAATTAGTTATCTCTAAAAATAGTAGGTTTAAGATAGAGATACTAATAGTATACTATAACAAACTAACTAGTAGCTACCTAAGATATAGTTATATAATAAAGTATCTAGCTAAGTCTTTCTTCTAGATATTAATAAAAAAGAATATATAAGAGTATATTAACCTATGTAACGTAGTAGTATATATCTAGCAGCGTCTGTATGCTCTGTATGCAGATAGTTAGTTTAATTCTAACTATAGGAAGCTACTTTTACAGAAGTCTAATTAGCTACTAGAGCCCTATAAAAGTAGAGCCCTAGGCCCTATATGCATAATAGGGCTCTAATAATAGTGCACTACACCTACGTATTATATTTTCCCTTTATAATAATCCTATATTATGTTAGGTAAAAATAAGCTAACCTTTTAATATTTAATAAGATAGAGTAGTTTTCCTCCTATATAAATTATAGGAGGTTTTTCTCTCTACCTGTATAGATTAATAAGTACTATATATATAGAATAGTATAAAGAAATACCTTACTAGTTCCTACCTAGATAGTGAATAATATAAGACTCCTATTACTATAAAAAAAAAAGAGTATATTAAGATATATATAGTATATTAATAGATAAAACTACACTACTATACACCTTATAGATTCCTTAGGAGCCTACTAGTGCCTACCTACCTATAGTAAAGTATCTTACTTACCTTTATTATAAAGCTTCTAAAATTAGAAGAGAAGAGAAGTAAGTAGTTTAATAGTATCCTAGTAGTAGTTAACTATTTTATAAAATACACCCTCTATATACCTACCTATAAGTTAATAAAGATAGATACTTTAGTAATAATACTAGTAGATAGAGTTATATTATAGTATAAAGTACTTAAGTTAATAGTCTTAGACTAAGAATTACTATTTACTAGCTGCTTTTAGGTACAGGTATACTACTAGTTAGCTATTAAAAGAAAGCTAAGCACTATATACTACCTCTAAACTAACAGTTAGATAAAACAGTAAAACTAAAACGTTAAACACTTTCTATAAGCCTATTATAATATTAAGTAAAATAACTAAGCAGACTAGCTACTAATAGCGTAATTTGTTTATAATAGTATCTACTATAGTGCTACTAGCGTATTACTAATAGAGGCTTTAATAGGTTACTAGCTAAATAGGCTTTATAATATCTATTACATTAAGACTAACTAGACTATAGTCCCTATAGTAAAGAAAAAGGTTAGCTAATTATAATAGTAACAGGAGGCTATTTAACAGCTATTAAGCTAGTTAAATAATATATATATAAAATAGTATAACTAGTAAAAGACCCCTATTAAATTTAAGGTTAAAGAAAGAGTCTTACTAGTAATATAAAACATCTAGTAGAAATAACTATCTAAGAAACTTTTAGATAAGTATCTAGGCCTATTTCTAGTTATATAGGTAATTAATAAAGAAGCAGTATATAAGCTTAACCTATAATTAAGGTACTATATTTATAATATATTCTTACCTTTATAACTTAAAAAGTTCTATAGTAATATTAAAGAAAGTAAAGATATCCTTATTAATAAGAATAATAAAGATATATATAAAGTAGAGGCAGTAGTAGCCTACTAGAGACTACTAACAAACTAAAGGTATCTTATTAAATAGAAGGGGTATAAAGAAAAAAAGAACTTATAGAAGCTATAAAATAACTTATTATAAGTTATAAGAGATAACTATAAATAAGTATTACACTAAAGAGTTACTAAAAGGAGACTAAAGAAGTAGAGGTAAGAGAAGAAGGCCTATAGGCTAAGAAAAAAAGAGTTAAATTACCTAAAGGCCTAAAGGTATCTTAGGACTCTAAAAAGTCTAGCTACCTACTAAAAAATTATCTACTAAAATATAAAAAACAAAACCCTACCTAAAGGCACTACTAGGGAGGTACTAAAGAGGGAGAGAAGAAGAAGAAGGGGGGGGAATAAAAGGATATTAGGTATTCTTATTACTAGCTACCTTAGTATTTTAGCCTATAGAGGTAAAAAAAGAACCTTAGTTAGAATTAAGGTCCTAAAGAGCTTAGTAATTCTAAGGGAGAATTAGTATATAAAGCACTAAGGGTATACTAAGGGGGTGCTAGTAGGAAAAAGTATATATAACCTATAAGTAAACCTTATTAATCTTATAGAGTTAGCCTATAATACTAACAAAAAGGGTTACTATTTAAATAATAGCTTAGGTTTAAGCCTTAATAGCTTAGGTTTATACCTTAATAGTAGTAATAGTCTATACTTAAGTAGCAGCCTAGCAGAAGGTAGTAGTTACCTACTTCTTAATAAAAGCTATACTATTAATAAAAGCTATAAGCTTATATAACTAGTACTTTACCTCCTTTTTAACCTTCTTAGCCTTACGCTTTACTTTAGAAAGGTTAGCTAAAGCTACTTTTACCTAAAGAGCTTTTTAGCTTATAACTTAAAAAGCTAAATTAGCCTCCTATATAGTAAAAGGTTAGTAAATAAATAGTAGGGGATTACTAGTAGATTACTAAGTGTTTAAAGGGGGATAAAAAGAGGAGAATAGCTTACTTAGTCCTTATTAAAAGTAGTAAAGCTATCTTTAACTATCTTATTAAAGAGGTAGTAGAGGTTAGTAGTAATGCAGTAGGTAGTATAAGGGAGCTATAAAGGGTTAGTAGAGGGCTAGTAGGGGTTATAAAAGTAACTAAATATAAAGAGGGAAGTAACTTATAGGAATATAGGGCTTACTATAAGCCTAGTAGTATACTAAATATTTATTACTACTAGCTAGAGGGGGTTAGTAAGGTATACTAAAGGAATAGTAGAGAACCTACTAGTAGTATCTATATAATAAGAGATAAAACCCTTATTAGAGGGGGTTTATTTTATTATATAATAAAGGTAGTAAGTATAGAGGATAAGTTAAGTAGAGAGGATTAGAGGTTTATTAGGGGTGCTTAAGTATACCTCCTTAGTAGTTATAGTAGCTAGGGCCTTAGGGGTAGGAGTAGAGGTAATCTTAGGGGCGTTCTTAAGAGGTATAGTAGTAGCAGTAGATAAAGGGATAATAGTAATAAAGTAGAGGTAGTAGTAACAGCAGTAATAATAGTAAAATTAAGTATTTAATTAAAGAAAAAGAGGCAGTAAAAAATAATAAAAAATAATATAAATAATAATAAAAAAAAGGTATTAAGAAGCTTATAGAAGAAAAAATTAAAAAGGTAGGTATATAACTTAGAAAAACTATAATAAATAGGCTAAATAGGTAAATATATATAATATAGGTAGTAACTAAATTTAGCTATAAAGGTAGTTAATAATAGGATAAATAATAATTTATAATAAAGGTTATTTAGAAAGGTAAAGTATAGAGTATATACTAAAGGCTTATAGGTAGAGTAGTAAAAGGGACCTATCTAAGTAAATATATATAGGAGACTATATATAGGAGTATATTATTATATAGTAATAATAGTAGTTTAGTCTATAGTAAGTAAAAATATATTAGTTTTATAAGTAAAGAAGCCTAGTAGATTACTAAGGGGTTATCTACTTTATTAGCCTTTAGTAGATAAGAGATATAATTATAAGTTAATTATCTAACCTAAAATAAATACTAGTATTAAGTATAAAGACTTTAACGTTAGCTAGGAGAATAACATTATATCTAAGTATATAGCTAGGGTAATAGGTTCCCTAGACCTAATACCTTAATAATAGGATAGGTAACTACTAAAGGGTTACTAGGTGCTATATAACATAGGAGATTACTAACTAAGCCTTAGAATAAGGCTTTAGGGGAGGAGGGATTATATTAGGGCTATTAGTAGTATAACCTATATAGAGGGATAGGATAGATAACTATAGGTAATAAATAGGTTAGATTATTAGAGGTGTCTAATAATTAGATAAGTTAGGTTATTAGAGGTAAGCACTAGAGGAGCACTAGCAGCTAACCTACAGCTTAATAACGTAATTAGGGCGTTATTATAGGACTATTAGGAGACTGTTATTAGTAGGAGTATTAGAATAGAATAGAAGAGGACTGCTGCTACCTACCTAGTAGGTAGGAGTAGGTTAAAATAATATAACTAACTAACCTCTACCTTACTGTTAGTAACTCTACTACTCTATATAATCCTAGCCTATAATACTATATCTCTACTAGATTAATATATACTAGGGGCTACCTAATTAGATTATAGCTAATACTAGAAAGAACTTTATGTCTATAGAGTTCTACTGTAAGGTAAAGGCTATAGTAATTAATATTAAGATTATCCTTATTAAAGCTTATTATAGCATTAGAAAGGTTAAAAAATACTATATAGCTATATACTAAGCTTATAATATTATAAGAGATAAGTACTTTAACCTCTTATATTAAGCAGCCCTCTAAAGCGCTATTAAGTGCGTTAATAACACTACTAGCCTAGACAGCCTTATTCTTATGCTGCTTATTTTTAGTGCTTACCTCTATATAATAGATAACTTACTGCTATTACTAAGTATTATTTAATATACTAAAGCTATTTATAAAGCTACTACTACTATTACCTAGATTTACATAAAGAGACAGGCTAATAGCGCCCTTAAGTAAATTATAGCTTTAAATAGCCTTACTATCTAAATAGAAAAATAGGTAAATTAAGTATAAAAAAGGGGCTATAATTAGAGGAAATATAACTAATATAGAAGCATAGATAGATATAGGAATTATAAAGGAATCTAAAGAACCTAAGGAAAGTAATATTAAACTTAATTATTTTTAAGTTAAGTATTAACTTCTAGCTAATTAGGTAAGTAGGATTTAGAATATATAATTAAGTAGAAAGAGGGAGTAGAAAGGTAATATATAATATAAAGGTGTAGTTTAATTCTATAGCTTCTTAATAAAAAGAGAAGTTACTAGTATTAAAATTAAACCTATAACCTTAGGGCTTAGAATAAATCTAGCCCTAGTAGAAGTAGGTTATTATAGGTAGCTATATAAGACTACCTTACCTAAAGGTAGGCTAGTAGGGTGCCTACTACTATAGGTAAATACTTACTTTCTTCTCTATAGTTAGAGAAGTCTATTAAGTAATAATAACTACCTATTAAGATAAGCTAATTTTTATAAGATTTATAAATTACCTTAATTTAATAATAACCTTACCTTATAATAATACTAATAATAAGAGAATTCTAAGAGATTCTATTCTAGCTAACTATATATACCTAATAAGCCTACCTCTTAAGGTTAAATACCTCTATAGTTAAGAGTTCTTAACCTTAGTAGTATAGACCTTAAGAGTAAAGCTATCTCTAGTAAGTTAATCTAGTATTAAGACTATACTAACCCCTATAGTACTATATATTCTTAACTAAGCTACCTTACTAAGTTAATAGCATAAGAATAGGGTATAGTGCTTATATTAGGCTAACTGCTGTTGTTTTTTTTGTATTATGTAACTAATCTTAACTGCAGGATCTAATTAGTTCTACGCTAGTTTAATTAGCGTTCTTAAGTAGAATACTACTATCTAAGGTAATTTTCCCACAACGAAGAAAAAAAAGACATTACTGCCCCTAGCTCAGCCTAGTATGAATTTTCGGGGTGACTCAGCCACCACAATCAGAGAGCCCCACGGTTCATGTATACTGTTTATCTACATACCGAGGTACCTAATGTACATTTAACGTCTGGCGGCAATCGCCGTTCTTGGTGACGGTACGTATCTCACCGTGAAATGTCGAGGATATTGCTGGAAACAAACACCACGACACGAAGTCAGCAATCCTTCGTCATCTTCAACCACTTCTGTTTGCAGTTGGCCGTCTTGAACGCAGCCCTACCGGCTAGAACCATTCACAGAAGCGATACATACAGCGCGGATCCTCGGCAAACCCCTTCTTCGCTGGCTCAATTCCAACTCACTGTGCAAACGATTACCGAGACAGCATCAAAAGGTGCTCTGCCAGCTTGCAGACTTCAAACAGGGAGACGCCCGCCATGGCCCCCGACTGGAAGCTGTTTTACCTTTATGGAGGCGACAAGTATGATACACGAGCATTGCACTGCATCCAAACCCCCCACTTACGTTGTCTATACCGTCAAGACGTGAACGAGTGCCGTTGACACTAGTCCCTACCTAGCCCCTGGGATTCGAGTCTCTGGACCGATTCCGACGACCGAGTGCGTGGCGGCAAGAGCCAGTCCCACTTGCACTGCGAGTCACCTGAAATGGCCAAATTCTTCGGCAACTTGGACATCACGGCCCTAGGAGGAGCCGGCTTTGCATCCCAGAGAACACTCGGCACACTCCACCTTGACCTGAGCCAATATGATGGGCTTGTCCTTAAGGTTCTGCAGAGTGACTCCAAGAAGTACACCCTCACTATCAAAGACGAGATACTCCCTCCAGGAGAAGATGGCCGTGACCAAAGCACCGTTAGCTGGGAGTATGACTTCGTCTCTGATACTGGCGAGGTGAAGATCTCATGGGGTGACTTGAAGCCCACCTACAGAGGCAGGTCCAGGCCCGACGCCGAGCCTCTGGATGTGTCCAATATCAAGAGAATCAGCTTCATGATGAGGAGGTAAGGACTGCACTCGTCTACACATTCCAGCACAGTTAATTGACATGATATTGCAGCTTCTTTGGTACTCAGGAGGGTGATTTCAGCCTAACGGTTGCGTATCTGGCCGCCTTTAGCAACCGGCCCACATCATCCGACTCCGACGTGGCGTTCGAGAAGGATTGCACTGCTGCACCTTCCCATGAACCGGGTCAAAATTCTCGGTCGTCGTGGCTGAATTGGATTTGTGGATGGGTTAGGTGAGGCGGATATCTAGATATGTAAAGGGGCCTGAGGAGCAGGGAACGACCCCCCTCCCCTTTTCTTTCTATTGCTTTCTTCTCCTATTTCCCTTGTTTCCTTCTCTTTTGGTTCTGTTTTTGGTGTGTGTGTGCTGGAGGGAAGGGTTATAGCGAGATGAAAAAGAAAAGTCACAATTGGTTAGGGGATGTCCATATAACTGAATATTTCTTTCTGTTCATGCGGCAACGTGGGCACTTGGGTCATCCACAGAGTTAGCTTATGAATACTAAAAAGCTTCATGCAATCTGGCCCAACACTTTGATCAAGTCGCCTGTAACACCCATGGCCGTCACCTCGCCACCAGCGCCGGCGCCCTGGATGATGAGGGGGTTGCTCCCGTATCGCTCTGTGTAGAAGCTAATGATGTTATCGCTGCCCTTGAGGGCGGCGATGGGATGAGATGCGTCGAACTGCTCAAGGCCAACCTTGACCTGTTTACTGGCGACATCGATGCTACCAACGAAGCGGACCACCTTACCCTGCCTCTCACCGGTCGCCTTGATCTCCTCCATCTGGTTATCAAACTCGGGCAGCTTCAGCATAAACTCGTCTCCGCTCGGGCAGGATTCGAGCTCCTTGGGGATCAAGCTCTGGACGGGGAAGGATGTGGGCGACTCGACAGGCAAACCCGCCAGTCTCGCAAGAATGGTCAGCTTGCGAGCAACATCGAGGCCGTTCAGGTCGTCTCTTGGGTCGGGCTCCGTGTAGCCTAGCTCTTTGGCCTTGGCCACTTCGGCAGACCACTTGCCGCCCGAGCCCGATGTCGGAGCAAACGAGTTGAAGAGGAACGACATGGTGCCGCTGAAGACGCCCTCGATCTTTGTGACGCGGTCACCCGTGTCGACGAGATCCTTGAGGGTCGAGATGACGGGCAATCCCGCGCCGACGGAGGACTCGTGGTAGAGCTTAGCGCCAGAGGATTCGGCGGCGGCGAATATATCTTGCCAAAGCTTATAAGAGCCAGAGAAGGCCTTCTTGTTGGGGGTAACGACACTGATGCCACGGCCGAGGAAGACAGAATAAGCCTCGGCGACGTCCTGAGAGCTCGTATTGTCCACAAGGACGACCTTGGCAGGGGCGGCGGCAAGATAGTCGGCTAACTGGGGCAGAGCGGGTGGGACTTGAGAGGTGACGGAGAGCTTCTCAATGGCACCAGCGATGGGGATCGGGGAGTAGCTGGCATCGTACAGGGCCTTCTTGCTGGTCGAGATGTAGACCAGGTTCAGCTTTGGGGAGGGCCGTCGGGAGGCCAGCGTCTCGAGCTGTGAGAGGAAGTTCTTTCCAACCCCGCCAGCACCTGTGGTCGCGCCAAGTGGTCAGTCAACACACGCTCAATCTATCACACGACGCAGAACGGCGAGTGGATTAGATGGAAGTTTCGGGGTAGAGTCCTACCAATTATGGCGATGAAGACTTGCTTGGGTGAGGCCATAGTTGGTTACTCTTCGTTTCTTCCGCCCGATGCAAGATTGGCGGATTGCAATTAAGGGCAAGCTAGCGTGATCGGACGCAACGGCGAGGTTAGAAGAGAAAGCGCGCTTAATTTCGAAACCCCTCCGACCGCGGGCAGCTCGTAGTGGGGCGATGCCGTGCTAAAGCGAGGACATAGGTAAGCTAACTATTAGGGGGGCTAGATAACCTAACTATTTTAAATAACTAGAAAAATAGGCTACAAGAGAGGCTACCTAGCTCTACTTAATAGCTACTCTAGAGTTTAATAATAATTAGCTTATGTTTATTTTCTATATAATTAATAATTTATATACTTTAATACTTTTATAGATTATAAAATATAGACTTAAGATAAAAGTAACTTAAAATACTAATATAACTTTTAAAACTATTACAATAGGGTGCCTATTAGTGCTAGATCTCTTTAGTTTCTAATTATGTAACTAAGAGTCTTAATTAGAGATAGATATTAGACCTTAGCTGCTTACTTCTAATTAGGAAGAGAAAGAACAGATATAACTAATTCTTTTTCTTTAATTTAGAGATAGATCCTTTAGATTAATCTAAAGCCTTTTATTATAATTTACCTTTAATTATAGTTATATAAGACATATAGAAGTTTCTATCTTAATTAGTTATAGAAGTAAGTCCTAATTAAAGCCTTTATAATTCTAATTAAGATAGTTTACTTATACTAATTAAGAGTTATCTTATATTAGCTTAAGTAGGTTATAGTAATTATTTCTAGTTACCTTACTACTCTAGCTATCCTACTTTACTATATCTTTTTAATAGTCTCCCCTTCTAGAAATCTAAAAAAGTAATAAATATTAGTAATTAAAGATAAGAGATAACTAATTAGGACTAAAAGTAAGTAGTAAAAGCCTAATTATATAGTAGTATAGTAACTAAGTAAAAAAGTAATAATAAGATAAGTAATAGATTTATTTAAAAAGATAAGGGAATATAGTAGACCTTAAAAACTACTAAAATAATAGTAGATTAGAAGATATAAGCAGTAAGCCTACTAGATTAAGTAGAAATAACTATAAGTTAATTAATAAGGTAAGTAATAAGTATTAAAATTAGTAATATCTAATATTATAGGTTATAAATATAAGAACTAAGTTAGTATAAAAGACTTAAGAGTCTTTAGGAAGATATATTTAATTATATTAGTAGATTATTCTCTACTAGGCTACTATATTTAAAGGCCTAATATTAGTCTAATTAGGACTTATAGGGTTATTAACTTAAGGATATTTATAGATTAGGTAATAATAAGTCTTTACTAATAGATCTAATAGTTCTAGCTAATATTAAAGTAGATCTATAAGCGCTTTTAGCTAGGACTATTAATATTTATAAGGTAAGAGCTAGTTCTAATTATAAAAGTAACTCTAATTATAACTATAACTTTACTTTAGCTATTAAGAAGAGCTGTTTCTATATTTATAAGGCTTTACCTAGAGAGCTTTAACTAATATACTATTATTAGAATTCTTAATAACCTTAATAACTAATATCTAACTTTAAGTAACTACTAAAATAAGTAATAACTATACTTCTCTTCTATAGAGAGACCTTTTCTAGCCTCTAGCTCCTACTATCCTAATTAATAGATAACCTACTAGCCCTACTTTTACTACATTCTAAGAGCTTATTCTAGCTAAATCCTCTAATAATAAGGGTAAACTAACTCCTTCTAATTAGATAGAATAAGTATCTAATTTAAAAGACTTAGTTAACCCTTTATAAGCTCTTAGTTCTATCCTAGCTACTAACACCTTAATTAATATTCTCCTTAAGGTAATTACTATATATATCTAGGCTTAGACTCCTTAGAGCCTAGCTTTAGTAGTTACTTTAGCTAACCTAGTAGAGAATTTAAACTTCTATAAGATCCTTTTTCCTAGATAAGATAGAGCTATAACCTTTAAGGGAGATAATATTATTAAGTTTCTAAAGAAGTTTAAGGACTAATATAAGATTTTAAGAGTTTTAGACTAATTTAGAGGTAAGCTTACTATCTATACTATAGGTAGTAATTATTAGACTTTAGTTAAAAATGTAATTAGATACCTACCTTAGTCTAAAGGCTAAGCCTTCCTTATAAAGAAGTATAGTTAGTAAAATACTAACTAATTTCTTAATAAGGAAAAGTAAATTAAGAAGGTTACTAAAGGATCCTCTATCTCTACCTTTAATCTAAGTTCTACCTAAATGCTTTTTACTAAAATTAATAATATTATAGCTTAAGCTAAGAGATAAGACCTATATACTATCTTTAATAAGAGTCTAATTAAGATAATCTATAAGTAGTTCTATAAAGATACTATCTAAAAAGCTGCTAATAAGATTAGTATAACTCTTAAAGCGTTTATCTAATTAATTAAGTATATAACCTTTAAAGCTAGACTTCTTAATACTATTATATATAAGAAGGAGTATTTCCTTCTTTTTACTACTAATTAGACTGTAGATAACCTACTTCCTTACTTAACTACCTAATAACCCTAAGTAACTCTAGTTACTAATATCTAAACTGCTAGTAACCTTAGCAGCCTATAGTTAACATCTTAATTAACTAGCTAGCTCCTAATATAACTAATTAAGACCTAGCTTAAGGAATAAGTAAGTTAAAGATCTACTAGAATACTATTTAACTATAAAGTTTAGCTAGGATCTTTAAAGCTAATATAATAGTGCCTAATTAATCTTAGGTAATAGGCCTTAGAGACTAGTATTAGTACTACTACTTTAACTCCTACTATATTATCTAAGACTATAATTAGTATACCTTAGATAAGAATACTTACCTTATTATTCTAATTAGAGGAAGCTAGTTCTATAGAAAACATAATAGTTAGAATCCTCTTAATAAGATACTATTTATAGTTATTAATAAGGGTTAATTATATAGTATAGCTAATAGAGTTACCTTTCTTACCTATATTATAAATATATCCTCTAATAATAACTATAAGTAACTTATCTAAGAGATCTTTAATTAGCAGCTTAGCCTCCTTTAGTAATCTTCTCCTTCCTTACCTTTTTAACTCCTTTAGCCTTAGTATATTATATATATATAGTACGCCTAGACCTACCTAACTAAGATTATACTAATATCTATACTATTATAAGAGGTTAACCTTAGAAGAACCTACTGCTAGTTACTAATTTCTATACTAAGATAACTTATAGCGTAAAGAAACCTACCTTACTACCTCTAATTAAACTAAAAATAGTTATATTTATAGATAAGAACTAGTATATTATAGAAATTAACTCTAATAACTCTAAGAGAGATACTAATTAAACACTTCTACTACTTTTACTAACTACCCTAAAGAAGATAATCCTTTAATAACTCTAGCTATTAAATAGTATAAAAAGTATATCTTCTAAGAAGTTCCCTAATTAGCAGCTTAAGATACTACTTAATATAACTAAGATTATAAATACTAACTAGCCTAGGGAGCTTAATCTACAGTAAGAGGCCTAAAGGCTTACTAAGAAGAAACTAGACGCCTTAGCTTTACTTCCTATTAGGATCTTAAAGAAGATCTAGCTAGAGTTTAACACTATAATAGGGGCTACACTTTATAATTAGGGCTATACTAATACTAATAGAGTTCTAATTAAGGTGCTAAAGTCTCTAGTTAATATTACTAAGATAAGTTAGTAAAAAGCCTATATTAAATAGCTAATTAATAACTATAACTATAGTATAGTTTCTAAAGCCTCCTCCTCTATAATAATTAGATATATTAAAGGGTCTAAGCCTACTGCTAGAAGTCTAGCCTCTATAATCTTAAATACTTACTTTTAGCTTAAAGTCTAGATATTAAGTGTTAATTAGAGTAATAAAGGCTCTACTATCTCTATAATCCTTAATACTAGTGCTTAGGTTAATATCCTCTTAAAACAGTATACTAAGTTAGTAGGGATTCTATATACTTACACCTAGCTTAAGATAAAGACCTTTAAGAATAATAATCTTATGCTTTTTAATAAATTCTACCTTATTAATATCTAGATTAATAAATATAAGGTTATAATATCATTCTTTATTAGGGGTAAATATAAGACCTCTAATTAACTTCTCTTTAGACTTCCTTTTATTTAAGACACTAAGCTTTTATTTAGATATAGTAATAATCTAATTACTGCCTTTATATATACTAAAGATACCTAGATTAAAGTTCCTATTAGAGTAATTAGGACTAATAACTTTTTAGAGGTTATAGATATATTACTATAACTAGATTAGTACCTTTAGGAGGTTTTTAATTTAGGAAACTAAGGACTAGTAGTAATACTAAAAATGCTACTAGTACTAATAACTTTTACTTAGACCTTAACTTAGCTAATAATAAGTAAGTAGCTACTATTTTTAATTAGAACTAAGTAGATAATATTATAATAGTTATAGTAAAGGATATAATTAGCCTATATATAGCCTAGATCTAAAGAATTATAATAATTACTTAAGGAGATACTTAGAAGTATTAATATAACCTTACTACTACTAGTAATACTTCCTCTAATCTAGCTATAAAGCTAGTTACCTAATAAGAAAAACATATTATAACCTAGTAGATTATAAAGCACTATAAGAAAGTAATCTAGTAGTTTAAGATAACTAACTAAGCTATTACTTACTACATCTAGAAGTTAGATTAAAAGATAATATATAAGACTAAGAATACCTACGTAACGCAGTAGTATATATCTAGTAGTATCTATATACTCTACACGCAGACAGTTAGTTTAATTCTAACTGCAGGAAGCTACTTTTATAGAAGTCTAATTAGCTACTAGAGCCCTATAAAAGTAGAGCCTTAGGCCCTACATACATAATAGGGCTTTAATAACAGTATATTACACCTATATATTATATTTTCCCTTTATAATAATCCTATATTATGTTAGGTAAAAATAAGCTAACCTTTTAATATTTAATAAGATAAAGTAGTTTTCCTCCTATATAAATTATAGAAGGTTTTTCTTTCTACCTATATAGATTAATAAGTACTATATATATAGAATAGTGTAAGGGAATACCTTACTAGTTCCTACCTAGATAGTGAATAATATAAGACTCCTATTGCTATAATAAGACTAAGAATAAGAAAATACACCTAGTAGATAATATACTATATAATAGATTAAGCCTAAATAGAGACCCTCTCTAGAAGCTTAAGAAGGTTAATAATATTAAAAATAAGCTTTAGGACTAATTAGAGCCTTATTCTAACCTAATTAAACCTAAGTTCTTAGATATTAAACCTTAATTAAGACTAATATATAACTAACTTAATAGTATTCTTAAGGATTTAGACTACTTACTTCTATAAGAGAAAGACCTCCTTAAGTAGATTCTTCTTAATTAGGAAAAAGCTTTAGCTTAGGACTTTACTAAATATAAATAGCTTAATATAATAATTACACCCCTATAGGTTATTAAAATTATTCTATATAAGGCATAGTAAGCTTAAGGTATTCTAATTCTAAAGGCCCTCCTTCTATAAGTCTTTAATATAATTAGATAATATATCTAATAAGGTATTATTAAGGAGAGTTACACTACTTACTAAAATCTATAGTTCTTAGTTATAAAAAAGAATAGTAGTCTCTAACTAATTAATTTAGTAACTTAAGTTAATAGTATTACCCTTTAAGATACTTAGTAACTACCTAATGTAGACGCCTTTTTAGAAGAGTTTATAACTAACTAGCTTATTTCCCTCTTAGATTTCTTCTTTAGTTATAATTAGGTCTCCCTTAATAAGAAGAGCTATAATCTAATAACCTTTTTAACCCCTCTTAGCCTCTATTAGTACTATATACTCCCTATAGGAGGTATAAACTTAGTTACTTAGTTTTATTAGATTATAATAAGGATTCTTTATAATCTAATTCTAGAATACTATAACACTTTTATTAATAATATAGCTATTAAAGGTCCTTAATTCTAGTATAATAATAAAAAGCTTTCTAACTACCTTAGTATTTAATAATCTATCTATAAGTATTTATATAATATTAATTAAGTCCTATTTAATATTAAATTAGCTAGCTATATAGTTTTAGAGATTAAGTCTTAATAGTATTACACTTCTACTGTAATTATAGGTTATATTTATAGCACTAAAGGTAGGAAACCTAATTAGGTAAAGATCCTTAAGATTCTTAAGTAGGAAAAGTATAAAAATATTCTAGATATCTAATTATTTCTTAGGATTATTACCTTTTATAAGGTTTAGGTTAAATACTTCTTAGAGAAGGCCTTACTATTATACTCTCTCCTAGGTAAGAATTAGCTTTTCTCCTAAGGTTCTCCTTAGATTAAGGCTATAGACACTCTTAAGTAGGTACTTACCTCTACATCTATTCTTATTCTAATTAACTATAGTCTTAATACTAGCTAGATTATTCTTACTACTAATATAAGTATTAAAAGTTAGAAATATATACTTAGCTAGGTCTTTAATAATCTATAGACTATTACTTAATTTAAAAGTAGTATTTAGTATAGTATAGAACTTAACTATAATTTAGGTAAGTTAGAAATAAAAGGTATCTTTATAAGTCTTAAGTAACTATATAACTATCTTTTTAGTATTAACTTCCTCCTTAAGACTAATATAAGGGTCTTAGTTACCTAGATTAATAAAGCTATAAATAAATTTCCTTCTATAATAATAATATATTAGCTTACTTAGATTAGACTTTTTAATTTTAAAATTAAGTATATTAATAGGAAGAGAAATACTACTGCTAATAGGCTTTTATATAAGCCTCTTAGACCTTCTTATCTATATAAGGTAGATATAGAAGAGGATATTAAGGATTTTATTAACACTAAGGTCCTCTAAATATATATAGCTAATAATTTCTTTCTTACTGCTTATATATACCTAAATAACTCTACTAATTAGTCTAGCTAAATTAATATTCTAGCTAATCTCCTCTTACCTACTAAGAACTAGTTACTATATTTAAAATAGATTATATATTTCCTACTTACGCTTAAATAGCTACTAGGAATCCTATACTCTTACTACTGCTAATTTAGATAAGTTACTACTTAGTTTATTCTTTATAATAGACTCCTTTTTAAATAAGGAATAACTACTTAATTTTATTCCTCCTGAGTTATTAATAATAAACGCTATTATAATAAACTTATTAATAAAGTATATAACAAATTAGAATATAAGGGATAAGAGGTAATATATTTTTATCTTATAGAACGATTCTACTAGCTAGGTATATATACCTAGATCTATAAACTAATCTTAATACATAAGACCTATTAAAAAGCGTAATTAAGTTAATTTAACAATCTATATACCTCTATTATCCTAATCTTATAACTATTTATATAAGTATTACTTAATATTTAATATATTAGTAAATAGAAAGTTATTAAGGCCTATTATAAGTTTACTAGTTACCTTAAAGCTTACATTATATATTAAGCTACTTTAAAAAACATAGCTATGTTTATCTAGGAGAATATTATCTATTAATATAGTATTTATAGCACTCTAATTATTAATAGGGGATATAAGTATTTAAGGTATATAGGGGCGTATATAAGTAAATAAGATAAAGAGGAATAATAGTTATAGTATTTATTAGCTTAAGCAGCTTAGTCAATATAAGGAAGAGTAGGAATAGGTCTAAGAGGAAGGAAACCTATGCTTTTATACCTATTCTAGCTCCACTAGGGTTAGGGTTAAGTCCTAACCCTTACCATGTGATTCTCTAGTTAATTACGCGTAGATTACGTATCCTCCTACCTAAATAGGCCTAGTATAAAGGTTATTTTATCTAGGTTAAAGTATAAGCCTTAGAGAGGTTTCTAGTAGTTTCTTTTAGTTTCTACTGCTTTATTAATATACAGTGTATACAGTATTAATAATACTATACTATAACTATAGTTTATATATAACTATAGTATATTTATAGTTATAGTTATAAGTTATATAAGCGTTATATTATAGAGATAAAGCGTAGTAAGCTATTATCTCTAAGAATAAGAATATAGGTGCTGTTATACTACTAAATTAACATTACGCCTCCTAATGTAAAGTAACCTTTATATATAATCCCTATATAAATAGACTTCTTAAGAAAAGCTATTAGCTAATTACTTACACTTTTTATTTTCTTTATAGTAATAGGAGTCTTACATTATTCACTATCTAGGTAGGAACTAGTAAGGTATTCCCTTACACTATTCTATATATATAGTACTTATTAATCTATATAGGTAGAGAGAAAAACCTCCTGTAATTTATATAGGAGGAAAACTACTCTATCTTATTAAATATTAGAAGGTTAGCTTGTTTTTACCTAACATAATATAGGATTATTATAAAGGGAAATATAATATATAGGTGTAGTGCACTATTATTAGAGCCCTATTATGTATGTAGGGCCTAGGGCTCTACTTTTATAGGGCTCTAGTGGCTAATTAGACTTCTATAAAAGTAGCTTCCTGCAGTTAGAATTAAACTAACTGTCTGCATACAGAGCGTATAGACGCTGCTAGACGTATACTACTGCGTTACATAGGACCCTACACTCTTTATATCTAGTCTAATTAAGGCGCTAAAGATATTTACCTTATACTTATAACTACCCTCTTTACTAACTATACTACTATCTATATATTTATAGACTATATACCTTTCTACCTTATTTATAAATAATATACTATTAGTCTAATTAAGGACTATATAGTAACTTAGAGAGTTCTTAACTAGGATATACTAATAACTTAAGACTAAGAGACCTAAATCTAACTCTAAGCTTTTTTATAACTAGATAAAGACTAACAGCAGGCTGTAGATATAGTTACTTAACACTAAGTATAGACTTATAATTATTTTAATACTAGCTATTTAAATACTCTCTATAAGAATTAACTATAAATAGGTAATTTAGTTCTTATTTTTAACGTTTAGTAAAAAATTAATATATTTACTACTAGGAAGCTTAACTACTACTAGAATAAACCCTTCTAAATTTACTTAATTAGTCTATCTAGCACTTTATTCTAGCTTAAAACTCTCTCTAGTAATCTTATTACTAGAGCTACTTATGCTAGTAATTAACTTAAGAAGTTTATAAAGAGTCCTAAAGGCCTTTTTATTTCCCTTAATAAATCTAATCTCTACTCTAAGATTACTACTAATCTAGAGGATTTACTTCTAAATAATAACTTACTATTAGATTAGAACTCTATTTCTAATAATTTAACTAATACTTCTAATCTTAACTTTAGGAATAAACCTAATAATCTAATCTATAGGGTAACTTAGTTATAACTAGTATTCTTATAATAGTATACTACGCCTTTTTAATCCTTTTGTTATTTTTCTTTTCTTTTAATTTCTATATAGTTTATTTTATATAACTAATTCTTACTTTATTTTCTTATATTTATAATAGGGATATATTTCTTATTAATTTAGTTCTTCTTTTATAATAATTATCCCTTTTGCTTAGTCTAGTAAAAGATATAAGGGGATAAGATATAAGAAGAACTATTCTTTTTTAATTAACTTAAAGACTATAATTACTTTAACCTATTACCTAACTCTAAAGATTACTACTACTATTTCTATTTCTAAACTATAATCCTAAAAAGTCTTTACTATAATTTAGTCCTTCTCTAATATTATAATCTTAAGCTCCTAATCTAATAGGTTATATTCTTAAATAGTCTTAAATACTACCTATTTATTATTATTTAAAATATAAGAAGCTTTAGTATACTAGTTATAGTATATACTTGCCTTCTGCTTATAAGCCTCTTTAATATAGTTACTAAGTATATAGTGCTTTAGGAATTTAATCTTAATAATCTAAGGAATTAAGAGTAAAACCTTATCTCTACTTATTTTTTACTTATACTATAGAGAGCCTATCTTATTAGGATAAACACCTAGATTACTACTATTTTCCTAATAATAGGAGAATAATTTAAAGTTATACTCTCTCTTAAAGTATATATAGTTAGTGTATTTATTATAAAACTTACTAAGAAGAGAAATATACTTAAAGTAGGAAGTTATACTTCTTACTTTCTCTAATTAGCTACTATAGTGTTTCTAAAAATTATAAGTATAATAATTATAGGTAACTTTATTCTAAATACTATAGGCTTAAATTAGTAAAGAATTAATAATAGGAGTCTAAGAAATAAGACGCTAAGTAAAGAGACTAAAATAACTAATAAGACTATTATTAATAAATATATAATAGGTAAACTAAGAGAAGTTATTACTTAGCTTATAGTTACTTAGGATCCTATAGATAACAGTCTAATTTAGGATGTTTAACTAAAGTAAGCTACTAAGCTATTATATTTTCTTATTTACTTTATAAGGATTAAAGATGTTAAGCTCTAAGTATAGAAAGCTAGCTAAAGAAGAGAGTCTAGCCTATATAGTTACTTTAAGGATCTAGCTAGAAACATTAATTAGTGTTTTCTAATAACTAGATTAAATAAGAAAGACTTATATTTAAGTAGTAGTTATTAACCTTTTAGAGTTTATAACTTTAGAGACTTATTACCTCTATCTTTTTTTTTTAATAGTAATAGAAGTCTTATATTATTTACTATCTAAGTAGGAACTAGTAAGGTATTCCTTTACACTATTCTATATATATATTACTTATTAATCTATATATAGAGAGAAAAACCTCCTGTAATTTATATAGGAGGAAAACTACTCTATTATTAAATATTAGAAGGTTAGCTTGTTTTTACCTAATATAATATAGGAATATTATAAAGAGAAACATAATATATAGGTAGGGTGCACTATTATTAGAGCCCTATTATATATATAGGGCCTAAGGCTCTACTTTTATAGGGCTCTAGTAGCTAATTAGACTTCTATAAAAGTAGTATTCCTATAGTTAGAATTAAACTAACTGTCTATATATATAAAGTGTATATAGATGCTACTAGACATATGCTACTACGTTATGTAAGTTACCTCTATCTTTATAAACAGTATTAAGGAGAACTACTATAGCTTAATTTTATAATTAGTATCTTAGTGTATATAATACTAGTTAATCTTATTAGGAGTATTTATAGTAATTAAGATTAGGTTTACTTTAGTTTAGGGAAGGTAAGAGTTATTTAGTTTGTTTAGGTCTAAATAGATAGAAAAGTATAAAGAAGGGAAAAATTAAAAGAGGAGGATTAAGGAAAACAGGTCCCTTTTATACCCTTTAAGTTACTAAAGGAAGAAAGGTGTTACAGTAAAAGTATTATAATTAAGGCTGCTTAATAAAGGGTATAATTTATAATAACCTTACTTTAACTTTAGCTAAAAGAATAAAAGAAGTAATTTACTACTCCTACGCCTTCTAATTACCTTAAGGATTACTCCTACCTTTCTTTAAATAAATCCCTTATTCTAGGCAGTATAAAACCTTTATCCTTTTCCTACTCTTCTAACCTTTCTTTTCTTCTTTATTAATAATAACCTATTAATAATTTTAACACTAGTCTAACGTACTACTTCTATATATATATATATATATATATATATATACTTCTCTTTCTTTAGATATACTTCTTTCTTTTAGATATATAATTTCTCTTATATAACTTCCTAATTAACCTTTATAATATTAACTCTTACTTTCTCCTTTTTCTCTATTATCTTAAGCCTTACCCTTTCTACTATAAATATATAGAACTTCTTTACCTACTAAGACTATAACTTAACTCTTAAGTACTAATATAGTAACTAAGCTAATAACTAAATTACTAATTACCTCTTTATACCTACTAGATAAGTTACTACTGCCTATAAATCTTAGTTCCTTAACCCTTATGTAAACTTCTAATTCTCCTAATGAACTTAGCCTTACTATAAGGAGATTACATACTAAACAAACTTTAACTATATAATTCCTACTAAGATTAACCTCTATTTTCTTAACTAGCTTTAGTAAGAAGATATTAATACCTTCCTTTAGTAGTAACCTAAGGCTTTTATAGCAATAGGAGTCTTATATTATTAACTATCTAGGTAGGAACTAGTAAGGTATTTCCTTATACTATTCTATATATATAGTACTTATTAATCTATATAGGTAGAGAGAAAAACCTCTTATAATTTATATAGGAAGAAAACTACTCTATCTTATTAAACATTAGAAGGTTAGCTTATTTTTACCTAACATAATATAGGATTATTATAAAGGGAAAATATAATACATAGGTGTAATACACTGTTATTAGAGCCTTATTATGTATGTAGGGCCTAAGGCTCTACTTTTGTAGGGCTCTAGTAACTAATTAGACTTCTATAAAAGTAGCTTCCTATAGTTAGAATTAAACTAACTGTCTGTATGTAGAGCGTATAGACGCTACTAGATGTATGCTACTACGTTATGTAGGTAAGGCTTTTAAATATATTAATAGTAATTATCTATAGAAAGGCTAGACCTATAAGAAGGTATAAAGTATTCTCTTTTACTACTATAACTTATAAAGATGTCTGCTTTAAAAAGACTAGATTATAAGAGATAAGATTAAAGCTACCCTTTAAATTATAGTCTATAATCTTTTCTTAGTTTCTAATATTATAGTTATCCTAATTAGCTAGTAAAGTAATATTAGTTAGAATACTAACTCTATCCTTCTTCCTTAGGCTTATAAGACCCTTTATATAATTAGGACTTTAGTATATCTTATTCTTTTTCCTCTTTTTACTAATAACTCTAAATACGTTATAGGTATATTTATTAATTAGAGAGATAGTATAGTATACTAGTATAATTCTCTTTAGTTTAGTAGCTAATTAAAAGCTCTTTTTATTAATAACATCTTAGTATTAAAGACCTTTTACTATAATATTAATACTCTATTCTATATCAAGAACCTAATTAATATATCTACCTGTATTATTAACTTAGTCTAGCAGCCTAGCAGCTAGGAGTGTAGTCTCTACGTTCTAGAGTAGTTTTAAACAGCTGTTTAATATAGTCTTATATACTTAACTAAGAACCTAATCTAGAGAAATACTCTTTTTGCTTCTAAATAAACCTTTAGTAATAAGCTATATACTACCTAGATCTATTAGATAGGGCTCTAATAATAGTGCACTACACCTATATATTATGTTTTCCCTTTATAATAATCCTATATTATGTTAGGTAAAAATAAGCTAACCTTCTAATATTTAATAAGATAGAGTAGTTTTCCTCCTATATAAATTATAGGAGGTTTTTCTCTCTACCTATATAGATTAATAAGTACTATATATATAGAATAGTGTAAGGGAATACCTTACTAGTTCCTACCTAGATAGTAAATAATGTAAGACTCCTATTAATATGTTTATTATCTTCCTAATTAGAAGTAAGCAGCTAAGGTCTAATATCTATCTCTAATTAAGACTCTTAGTTATGTAATTAGGAACTAAAGAAATCTAGCACTAATAGGCACCCTATTATAATAATATAAAGGAAAACATAATATGTAGGTAGGTTATACTATTATTAAGGCTCTATTATATATATAGGGCTTAGGGCTCTACTTTTATAGGGCTTTAGTAGCTAATTAGACTTCTATAAAAGTAGTATTCCTATAGTTAGAATTAAACTAACTATCTATATATAAAGCGTATAGACGCTGCTAGATATATACTACTACGTTATATAGGTGTAGTATAGTGTATATATTAGAATTAAACCTATAACCTTAAGGCTTAGGATAAATTAAGCCTTAGTAGAAGTATGTTATTATAGGTGGCTGTATATAAGACTACCCTATCTAAGGGTAGGCTAGTAAGAGTGCTTACTACTACTATAGAGAAATACCTACTTCCTTACTTCTAGTTAGTCTATTTAGTAATAATAACTACTATTAAGATAAATAAAATATTATAAGAACTATAAATTACCTTATCTTAACAATTTACCTTTATAATTCTATAATAATACTAAAACTAATTAGTAATAGCTATTATAGTTATTATAGACTAGTAAGAATATTATAAAAGAGATAATAATTCTAGCTTAGTCTACCTATTATACTAATTAAGGTTTTTAACTTATATATTATTAACTTAAAAACTAATATGTTAATTATCCTATTAATATTAGCCTTAGGTATAGTAATCTTTAAGGTATAGCCTAGCTGCCTTAAGGTATGACTACCTCTATTATTAATACTAGATCTTTTTACCTTTTTAACTGCTTTTTTCTTTCTTTACTATACCTCACTTTACTTAATAATTAAATAAATAGTTTAGTTACTTATACCTTACTTTACTTAATAAGTAAACACTTAGTTTAGTTAGTTTAGTTATACTATTTAGGTAAACTATTAATAACGTTAGTAATAACCTTATCTATTATCCTCTTTTTCCTTTATTAAGCCTTCTTTTATCTCCCTTAATAGGGCTCTCTATCTTATTATCTTACCTTTTTTTTATATAACGTACTTATATAGTAAGTAACTTATTATAGTAAGTAATATACTCTCTTCTACCTTTCTACCTTTTATATAAGTTAATTTAACTATAATATATAAAATTAATTAAAACTACTTATTACCTTCTTCCTTATTACTATCTTAAACTACTTTATAGGTTTATATATTATATTTAGACTTTCTATAATTACTATATTATTATATATATAGTTTAATACCTTCTATATAACCCTTCTTCTAATAGTTATTTTCCCCTCTAGTATTAACTAATAACTATATCCTTTTCTCCCTATAATACCTCTGCTTTAGTAGTATTAAGTAACTCTTTAAGATATAATTAGGTTTTTTTTACCTTTTAGCGCTTATTTAGTACCTTTATCCCTATATAAAGCTTATAGTTCTTAGCCTTAATAATAGTAAGCCTAAAAGCTAACTTACTAATACCTTTAGCCTAGAAGTTAATTACTTTATGTATTAGTGTTAGTAAGCTATCTTAATATACTTAGATCTTCTTTTTAAGGGAGTTAGTACTTTATATACTATCTACTGCTGTAGTTAGTATCTTTAGGTCCTAGAAGCCTTAGCTGCTTAGCTATAAGTTTAATAGTATTAGTATCTTTAGCTTAAAATCTAAGTAAGAATAAACTACTTTAGGGTTAAAAAGTATAAAGCCTACCTATCTAAAACTAACTAATATATTATTTTTACCTATTAAGGTAAAGAATACTACTTTAAAGGTAAGAAAGAAGATATTCTTAGTAATATATAAAATCTATATCTATATTATCTTTTTAATTTCCTTACTGTATAAGTACTTTAATAGGCTAAAGCACTTAATATTAAGAGGCTAGAGCTTATATAATAAATGAGAAGGTATATAAAAAGTAATAATATATTATTCCTCATAGTATTTATTAAAGTTAGTTAATTTATAGCTATTATAACTATTAAGGATTAAGAGGTAATAAATACCTTTTATATAAGACTTTATATATTAATTGAAATACTTTAGATAATTTAGGCTAATATTATTTATTATCTATCTATTTTTACTTAGATAGATATACTATATAGCTAGGAATTAGCTATTAGTATACTTAAAGAGAAGGTAATATTTACCTTTTATAATAATATATAGAGGTATTACCTAGCTATCTATATATACACCTTAAATAATAGAAACCTATTCCTAATTACTAGGCTGCTTTATATAAGGCTTTCCTTTATAGTTAGAAGTTATAATAACCTTTATATATAATAGTATTCTTATTAGGAAATTAGTTTTATTAAGATTATAGATATTATAATTCTATGTTATATACTTTATAATTATGTTTTATATAAGTGTAAACTAACCTTATATAATTATAAGATCTTTAGCTAAGGCTCTTTAATAGTTAATTTAATATTAAAATTACATCTTTAATTTTAAGATATATTATATAAAGTTCTCTACCTATTAGGGTTCTATATACATCCTATTATATACGTTTAGAAGTTAGTTAGCTATTTTTAATATATTATCTTATTATAGAGAGAACCTTTAATTAATTAGGTTAATAACTTATTTAAGAATTACCTTCTCTTTAGTTATTATTATCTTTATTAAATTTAGTTATCTTTTACCCTATGTAATACGCCTAGCGCCTTAGTAGCAGAGGGTTACTTTAGGGACCTTAAAGGTAAAGGCAGCTCTTTATATAAATATCTTTAGGTCTTTTTTAATAGCCTAGAGAGTAAGAATAATTTAACTTTTAGTTAAAGAGGATTACATTTTTATATATAGAGAAAAGGTTTCCTAAAGATAAAGGTAGTAGAAATAGAAGGGTATATATTACTTACTATAATATATTACTTACTATATAAGTATATTATATTTATAACTATATTAATAATATAGTTAATTAACTAACTTACTATTAGAGTTAATAGCAGTATTAAGATCCTACTAAGCCTATTAAAATATATTAATCCTAAGATATAGAATTATTCTTCCCTATATAATATAGTAGTATATTTCTAGTAGTATCTATATACGTTTTATACTGCAGATAGTTAGTTTAATTCTAACTGCAGGAAGCTACTTTTACAGAAGTCTAATTAGCTACTAGAGCCCTATAAAAGTAGAGCCTTAGGCCCTACATACATAATAGAGCTCTAATAATAGTGCACTCTACCCTATATATTATGTTTTCCCTTTATAATAAACCTATATTATATTAGGTAAAAATAAGCTAATCTTCTAATGTTTAATAATAAGGTAGTTTTCTTTTTACTAAAAAAGAATAGTTAGAGGTTTTTCTCCCTAGTATAGATTAATAAGTACTATATATATAGAATAGTATAAAGAAATACCTTACTTATTTCTACTAGATAGTAAATAATATAAGACTTATCTTACTATAGAATTATCCTTAAGTAATATCTAATAAGGTAATTTTATTATAAGTTAATAAATTTATCAGCTATATAATTACTAAGTAGTAAATTAAAGGGTTTTTACTATTAGCTCTTTAGAAGACCTTCCTTTAGGAGTATAATAGATAGTCTAAAGAAACTTTTCATCTTATAGATATAGCCCTCCTTATTTAAGAACGCTAATTAAACTAGTGTAGAACTAATTAGATCCTATAGTTAAGATTAGTCACATAATATAAAGAAAAATAACAGCAGTTAGCTTAATATAAGCACTATACCTTATTCTTATGCTATTAACTTAGTAAAGTAGCTTATTTAAGAACATATAGTACTATAGGGGTTAGTATAGTCTTAATACTAGATTAACTTACTAGAGATAGCTTTACTCTTAAGGTCTTTACTACTAAGGTTAAGGACTCTTAACTATAGAGGTATTTAACCTTAAGAGGCAGGCTTATTAGGTATATATAGTTAGCTAGGATAGAATCTAGGATTCTCCTATTAACTATACCTATAACCTACTAAACCTATAATCTAGATAAGTCTCCTCTATAACCTACTAAACCTATAGTTTAGATAAATTATCCTAAAACCTACCTACTAAAGTAACTAAATTAAATCCTCCTTTCTAATCTTATTAACTTCTTATCTTACTTAGTTATACCTACACTTAACCTAAATAACCCCTTTAAACTAGGCACCCCTCTTAATTATAACCCCTTAGAGGTTATAAAACAGTTTATAACAGCTTAAATAAGCTCTATTATTAAGCAGTATAGAGGGAACTCTCTATATAATATTATTACTATTAATAGTAGAATAGATAATTATATAGTAATTAATATTACTAGTATTAGATTAGTAATCTTACTTCTTAACAGCCTAGCAGCTAATATAGGCCTTATTATTAGGGTAAGGTAGGCCTTATAGTAGAGGCTTTACTTCTTTATTAGTAAGATAGCCTAGTAGAGGGAGGATAGATTAACTATTACTAAGATAAAGTATTTAAGCTAGCTACAGGTAGTAATCTACACTATCTAGTAGGTGTAGTATAATTAAGGCTATTATTAGAACAGCACTATTACATAACTGTATAACACCCTTAACTTAGGGAGATAAGTGTAGAGATTAGATTATGTAGCACTTATTTATGCAGTAAAGGGCAACTACCTAAAGGTGTTATCTAACTAACTTAGGCAATTTAGAATAGTATATCTATCTTATATAATACCTATCTTATAGGTAAAAAGGATAGTTATAGAATATATTCTTTAGTTTACTCTATCTTTTAGTACCTATATGTATATATATAGTCTATTTAATACTAATTAGTAATTACTTAGTAATTATATAATTATTTATGTAATTATAGATTAGTAAGAGTAAAGAGATAAGAATTATTATACTAGACGTTATATAGTAATATATCTAAAATCTAACTACTATTAACTTCTAGTAAGAACTAGGTAGTTAGAAGTAAGGTATCTTATACTATTTCCTTAATCCTACCTACTGTTACCTTTTAGTAAGAACTAGGTATTTAGAAGTAAGATAACTACTATTTTAGTTTTGTATAATAGAGATCTTTATTATTACCTTCTAGTAAGAACTAGATAGAGATACTTACTATATAAATCCTAAAGTAAGTAGTATATACACCTATATAACGCAGTAGCATACATCTAGCAGCGTCTATACGCTCTATATACAGACAGTTAGTTTAATTCTAACTGCAGGAAGCTACTTTTATAGAAGTCTAATTAGCTACTAGAGCCCTACAAAAGTAGAGCCTTAGGCCCTATATACATAATAGGGCTCTAATAATAGTATACTACACCTATATATTATGTTTTCCCTTTATAATAATCCTATATTATATTAAGTAAAAATAAGCTAACCTTCTAATGTTTAATAAGATAGAGTAGTTTTCCTCCTATATAAATTACAGGAGGTTTTTCTCTCTACCTATATAGATTAATAAGTACTATATATATAGAATAGTGTAAGGGAATACCTTACTAGTTTCTACCTAGATAGTAAATAATGTAAGACTCCTATTACTATAAGTAGTATATACTACTACACCTATAATAATAATAATAGACGCTATATAAGATAAAATAGCTACTACTAACTATAGCTTTATAAAGTAAGTAAGAGGGTAATCCCTTAAATAGACCCTAAAAGAAGGAATTATACCTACCTATACATAAAGAGATAAGCGCTAAGAGTAAGATTCTACTTATTATATAGAAGAAGTTAATAAACCTAAGAATCTAAGGTAACCTAATTAATATTATTAGGGCTTTAAATAAGGAGGAACTTACTATATATATTAGATATATAATTATATAAATCCTCTATATTACCCTTAATAAGGACCTACTAAAGATAACTCTATATAAAGAAATCTACTATTAGATATCTACCTAATAAGACCTAGTTAGCTAACCCTATAGATAGAAGCTTATATAAATCCTAAAGCAAAAGGGATTCTATATTAGTGTAGTATAAAGCTTAACCTAGCAGATTACAAACTTAATTTATACTATTATCTAGGAATTTAACACTTAGGAAAAGTAACTAAAGTAACTCTCTCCTTATCTAATATATATAATAACCTCCTATAAACAGACTACACCTATAGAGACACCTACCTAAAACCTTAATCTTATTACTACACTACTTATTACTAAACTAATAATAGACTCTATTAAGGACTTATATAACGTATAGATAACTTAAACTCTAGTTGTATAAGACTACTAACCTATAACCTAGAATATACCCCCTAGAACATAATTTACCTAGGAGGTTAATAGTTTCCTATATTTTTAAGGCTGTATAACGCCTATATATTAGAAAGATAGTATCTATAACCTTCTACTAAAGCGTATTATTTAGAACAGACTATATAAACTAAGTACTGTTTTAATCTTCTAGAAAGGATAGTAGAAAGATAGAAACTACACTAGTAAGCTGTATAACATCTTATATAATAAGGCTAAAGTCTTTATTAGCTTTTACTAATAACTTTATATTACAGAAGATTAATACTATACTATATTTCTAGATATCCTCTAGGATTATACAGAAGAATTCTACCTCTATTATATTAGCCTAACTAGGAGGTAGAATAAGATATATAATATATTAAATAAGTATTTTAATACTAATATTAACTACAGCCTATATTAGGTAGATTAGACTACTATATTCTTTATATAAGTAAGGAGAAAGAATCCTAAGAAGACTATAATAGAAGTACTTAAAACTCTTCTTAATAAGATACCCCTTATATAATAAGCACTTAGATCTAGATTCTAGGGTAAAGTAATACTTTATATATAAGTCACTTAGGTATACTAAGGAGTACCTAAGTTAGAGACTGCTTTTAGTAATCTTAAAGTAGATTATATATATAAAGAGTTCTTCTCTAACCTAAGGGCTTTACTCTAAGTAGCCTTTAATTAAAAGATAACTTTATATAATATCTATTTTATAGATAGAAAGTATACCTCTAACTAAAAGAGACGCTATAAGCAGCTATATAATAATTAACTCCTTAGATAACTATATAATAGAAGATAAGGCTAGCTATTTATAAGATAGAGACCCTTCTATATAAATAATAAAAGGTACTTTATCTACAAAAAGGAGGGCTATTAGTTAACAAATTACATAGAGGATAAAGAAAAGCATATAAAAGACTAATATATTTAGGTATACGCTATATTTAATTAGGACCTATATAAAGATTTTATGTTATATCTATTAGAAGTTAAGGGAGAGAATCCTATTAAGGACTTACATAATAATAACTAAAATATACACTCTAGTAATAAGGAAGCCTTAGCCTTCCTCTTATTATTAGCATTCTTCTATTATATAATAAGAGAAGATATTTCTTTAGCTATGAAGATATTAGAGGTAAGCTAATTTATACTATAAGATCTATATAGCACTATATACTAAGGAGAACTCTAGAATATAGGTGCAGCTAAGTTTTTAACTGTAGGGAAACCTTAAGTGCTAGCATATTTAAGAGAATACCCTTATATAGAGATATTATAGGTACTAAGATTAGCCTATATATAATTTAGTGTAAATATGTTAATAACAGCTATAAGGACTATAACTATAAAAAACCTACTTAGTATTATTATATACTATATTCTTAATATATCTACACTATTCCTATTTTCTCTATATAATGCTAACTAATTTAATATGTATTTTAATAACGTTAATAATATTATTATACAAAAGGATAGACTACTAATCCCTATTATTTAGAAATAGGGCTATCTATTCTTTAACTTAAGCTATATAGAGGCAGAAATGTTCTTTACTAAAGAATAACTTTAATAACTTTACTAATAATTTAGACACCCTTATATAGATTAACTACACTAGCTTCTAAAGAATGCTAGATATAATAATATTAACCCTATTATTCTAAAGAGGATCTAGAGATTCTATTATTACTACTAGTTACATAACCCTACCTTAAGGAGGTTTAAGTTCTCCTTAAAAATAAGAGCTACTTTAACTATAAGATAGTTATAGATATTATATAACTAGGGGAGAAGAATATTCTTTATATTATTAACATAGAGATAGGATTTTAGGGTGTAATATTCCTAAAGTTAATATTAGTATAGGACACTTAGAATGCTTTTTATAAGTGCTAGATTAGTATATATATTAGCCTACTAGATTACATTATATATAATTTAAGGATAAATTTTACTTCTATAGAATTTAGAGGCTAGGCTAAGATTATAAGGATTATATATAATAAGATACTAGTAGAAGCCTACTAGGTAGTTAGTAAGATTAAAAAAGCCTATATACTACTTAGATGTATATATAATATCCTCTACTAGGAGATTAGCTATAATATAGATAATAAGATAATCCTCTAGATAGCAGTAAAAGCCTTAAATAACACTACTAGCCTAAATAGCATTATACTAACCCTTCTTGTTTTTAGAACCTACCCTTAAATTAATAAGAACTTACTACTATTACTAGATATTATATAAAAAGCAGAGGCAGTCTAAAAGGTAATAAAATTACTTTAGAGTATTTATATAGAAGTTAAAATTAATTATGTAATTAACACTAAGAATAGCCCTAATATCTAGAAGGTACTTTCCCTCCTAATTAGGAGTAAAGTGCTAGTATAGAGAGAAAAGAAGAGCTAGTCTAGCCTATATAAGATTAAAGGGATTAAGAGATACACTATTACAGTTAGAATAGTAAACAGTCTTATATAGTTTTATATAATATATATAAAACTATACCTTTATAAGGAAGACTTATAGGTATAGGCAGACCTAAGTGTTATATAGCTAACTTAATAATAATAACTAAGAAAGAGAGAATAACTAAAAAAAGGCTAGAAACCTACTATATAATAATTACTATAAATATACACTATATACTAAAAAGGTGTAGTAAAGTAGGATAGCTAGAGCAGTAAGGTAACTAGGAATAATTACTATAACCTACTAAAGCTAATATAAGATACCTCTTAATTAGTGTAAGTAAACTATCTTAATTAAGGCCCTAAAGGCTCTAATTAGGACTTACTCCTATAACTAATAGAGAGAGAAACTTCTATATATCTTATATAACTATAAATAAAGGTAAATTATAATAAAAGGCTTTAGGTTAATCTAAAGAATCTATCTCTAAATTAAAGGAAAAGAATTAGTTATCTCTTCTTAATCTTCTTAATTAGAAGTAAGCAGCTAAGGTCTAATATCTATCTCTAATTAAGACTCTTAGTTATATAATTAAGAACTAAAGAAATCTAACACTAATAGGCACCCTATTGTAATTATTCTTTAGTTCCTTATCTTCTCTCTAAAGGGAAGAAACTACCTAAAACGCCTAATTAGTACTAAAAAAAGAAATATTTAGTATATAGTCTACTGTAATTAAGCCTTACCCTTCTTAGATCTCTTAGTAGTCTTACTAGTCTTACCTATCTTATTTACCTTAGCTATCCTTATAGTATACTTTTATTCCTATATGTCTCTAGTATTATTATAAGCCTATCTACCTTAATCTTAACCTCTACTTAGTAGAAACTAAGGTATATAAAGAGGAGTTAAGAAGGCAGCCTTATTAATTAGATTATTATATTAGTTAACCTAGTCCTCCTTAAAATACTTATTAATCTATAAGCTTCTTAGGTTAGTATGTTGCTTAAGAAGCTTCTTATGCTAGAGAGTATAGGACTAGTAATTACGTTTATTATTAAGCTACTAGTTAAGTTCTGTCTAAGAAAGCGTAATTTAGACCTTCTCCTAATAAGACTAGATATTAGCAGGCAGTAGGGAATACTTAGATTAGGATAGAGGTCCCTCTATGTCTGTATTATCTAAATCTATATTATTAAGATCTATAGAGTCTCCCTTAGGTAAATCCTCTATTATTATGTTTAAGAGAAACTTAGTAAGTCTTATTTATAAGGTACTAGTAAGGGCTAGAGGAAGAGCGCTTAGAGTTTGTTTATAATTATAGAACTATTAGTTAATTAGAAGAAGTTAGTAGCTTAGGGGAATAAGAATAGTATTAATTAGAACTATTATAGCTAGAGTTATAGGGGGCTAAGACTAGTAATCTACTATTATAAGCTTTACTATAAATAATAAGTATAGGTAGAGCCTATATATAGAATAACCTTTTGCTAACTACAGCCTACCTAGTAGGCTGCTAGTTATCCCCTAGAGAGTAGCTAGAGTGTAAATTCTCTTATCTCCCCTTTTTAGTGTAGATATATTTAATTAAGACACCTCTATTATTAACTAATAATAGCCCTACCCCTTATATATCTACACTTAACTAAACCTTAGCGTCCTTTTAGAGCCCTACTAATCTACTACATACCTATACTATAGACGCCCTAACTAACTAAGAGGTCCTAAAAGCCTAGATTACTATAGTAGTAAATACTATAGTAGGTCCCCTCTAGTAGAGAATTATTAATCTTACTAACAAACTATTAAGGAGGATTAAGACTATACCTATAACTAGAAATATAACCTTAAGCTATACTACTAGTAGACCTCTAGTAGTCCCCTATAAGACTATCTAATATAAACCTCTACCTAACCTATTAAAGTTCTTAAGTAAGAGAAGTAAATATACTAGCTAAGCCTAGTAAATAAGAGATAAGATTACTATAGACTAGTAGTTCTACTAATCTAAAGGAGAAGTCTAGTACTTAATTAACTTCTACTTAGAAACTAGTCCCTAGTAGGTAGTTACTACCTTTTATACTCTAGAAGGTAATAGCAGTATATATAACCCTAAAGACTTTATAGTATACCTTAACTAAACGTATAAGGACCTAAACACTTAGTCTTATACTACTATATTACTATATACCCTCTACTAGAAAGAAAATTAGTCTCTCTCTAACTTCCTACTAAAGTAAGAGAGAGTTCTAGCTAAAGCTAATAGAGGCAGCTAAGTAAATAACATAAAGATTACCCTCCTTAAAGAAGCTCTAAGGCCTAGTCTATAGAGGAGCTTAATAGTAGTTAACCTACTAGCAGACTATAGTAGTTAGCTTATAAGAATCTAAACTATATTAGAAAAGCTAGACTATACTAACTCCTATAAGCTAAAGTATCTAGTAACTACCTAAGTTAACTATAATAGAGATATCTAGATAATAGATACTATTAAGACCTATAAGGTTAAGGCTCTAAAGGACTATAGCTCCTCTAGTAAAGAGGAAACATAATATTACTACTATTACTATAAAAGGGGCTACCTAAAGTAGAATTACCTAAAATGCACTAAGGCTAGAACCCTCTAAGTATCTAAGGCTATAAAGACTGTAGCACTACTCTAACTGCTAGTAGTTACCTACTCTAACAAAAAGGTTAACTAATTAACTAAAAATATAGACTTAGAAAAAGAGTAGCTTAGGTGTAAAGTTAGGTACCTAAGCCTACTAAGAAGGAATAAGAGGGGTAGAAGGTGTTTAAAGAGAAGGGCTATATAGAAAGCTTATTAGCTCTAATTATAGTATAAGTTAATAAAGAATATATTATAGAAGCCCTACTAAACACTAAGTGTAATACCTACACTATAGTAAATTACATCTTTACCTATTTCCTCTACTTACTACTTATAAACTACACTAAATATATACTTAGTGCCTTTACTAATAGGAGTGTAATAGTCTATACCTAAGGGGTAGCTACTCTCTAGCTAGAGGTTAGTAGTTACATATAGACTATCTATATATATATTATTAATAGTCTAGATAAGAATATATTCCTTAGAAAACTATAAATAGAGACTAACTATATAGTATATAACGTAGGGAAGTAACTAGTCTACTATAGTATAGGATAAGTAAAAACCTACCTTACTACCTAAAAGAAGCTAGTATAACTATAAGAGATTTACTCTACTTAGTTCCTATTAGCCCTATTATTTATAGCAGTATACTAGTAAGTTACCTAAGAGAAGCTACCTTTTAGAGGAGTAGCAGTATAGGTAATATCTATTAGCTTAAAAGACATTAAGATAGCATTAAGGCCTAAAAAGCCTATAGATCTTAATAAAAGAATACTAATAGACCTTTTAGAGGAATTCTACTTATTATTTAATTTAGTAAAGGTAAATCCCTTACTACCCTTTTAACTAGGTGTTAACTATAAGATTAACTTAAAGAAGAGGCTAGATAGTAAGAAGCTAGCACTCCCTTAGGGACCTCTATATAATATATTCCATAAAGAGCTTTTTATCCTAAAGAAGACCTTAGAGGACCTCCTAGATAAAGGCTTTATATACGCTAGTAGCTCTACTGCTAGGGCGCTAGTGCTTTTTATAAAGAAGCTAGGAGAGGGACTTTACTTCTATATTAATTACTATATACTTAACCTTATTATAAAAAAAGACTACTATATACTACCTCTAATATTAGAGACTCTCTAAAGGGTAGCTACTACTAAGTAGTACATTAAGCTAGATATTATTACTATATTCTATAAGATCTAAGTTATAAAGAGGTATAAAGGAAAGACAGTCTTCTATATAAGATATAGCCTATTTAAGTAGCTAGTTACTCCCTTTAGCCTTACTAAGGCGCTAGTAACCTTCTAGCAGTATATTAACACTATCCTCTAGAAATACCTTAATAACTTTATTATAGTATACTTTAATAATATACTTATCTTTATAAGTAGCTTTAAGAAGGACTATATAAATAAGATACACTAAGTATTACACACCCTAAGAGCAGCTAGTCTTAACCTAGACCTTAATAAGTATAAATTTATAGTTACTACTGTAAAATATATAGGCTTTATTATTAATATAAGGTAGGGCCTATTCTGTAACCTAGATAAGGTTAAAGCTATTATTAAGTAGCTAGCGCCTACTAATGTAAAGAGAATATAAAGTTTCTTAGAATTTATAAATTACTACTATATTTTCTTACTAGACTATATAGCACTTATAGAGCCCTTAATAGCTCTTATAAAGAAGGGGGTAACCTTCTAGTAGTTACTAGTAGAGGATACAGCCTTCTAATACCTAAAGGAGCTCTTTATAAAGTAACTAGTACTCTACTAGTTTAACCTAAACACCCCTACTACTATAGAAACTAACTACTCTAGCTATACCCTAGGGGGGGTAATATCTTAAGAAGATAAGAATAAGAATACCTATATAGTAGCCTACTACTTATAAAAGCTTACGTCTATATAATATAACTATCTTATATATAATAAGGAGTTATTAGTAGTACTAATATACCTTTAGGCGTAGAGAGTAGAGCTTTAAAGTACTATTAGGTTCTAAGTGTTAACTAATTACTAAAGCCTATAGTACTTTATAAAGAAGTAATAGCTTACTAAATAGTAAAGCTAGTAGGTGGAGAAGCTTACTTAGTATAACTTCTACCTTAAGTATAAGCCTAGAAGATTAGCAGTAGTACTAGACGCTCTGTCTTATAGAGAATAAGATACACTAAAGAGATAGGATAATAAGAGAGAGTAGGGCTAGGTTATCTAAGTTATTCCTAGTAGGGCCTAGCTAGTCTCTACCTAACGCACTACACCTAAGGTCCCTAACATAGTAGTCTTCCTAAGTAATAATAAGCTATAATAGTTATAGAATAATATAGTAGCTAGTAATAAGGACTACTAGAGAGTATATACTACTATATACTAGTAGGCCTATAGCTTTCTACTAGAGCTTTAGCTAAAGGCGTAGATTATAGAGTACTATATTAACTAATACTATTAGCTTCTTTTTAAGGATAAGATATAGGTCCTAAGAAGCTGTAATCTAGATAATCTCCTTAACTAGCTATAAATAGTAATTATATAGAAATTATATAATATACTAACTGCTGCCTACCTAAGGCGTAATAAGACGCTAAAACTAATTATATATAAAAGTAGTACTAGTTACCTACGTGATGCAGTAGTATATGTCTAGCAGCGTCTATACGCTCTGTGTGCAGATAGTTAGTTTAATTCTAACTGCAGGAAGCTACTTTTACAGAAGTCTAATTAGCTACTAGAGCCCTATAAAAGTAGAGCCTTAGGCCTTATATATATAATAAGGCTCTAATAATAGTATACTACATCTATATATTATGTTTTCCCTTTATAATAATCCTATATTATGTTAGGTAAAAATAAGCTAACCTTCTAATGTTTAATAAGATAGAGTAGTTTTCCTCCTATATAAATTACAGGAGGTTTTTCTTTCTACCTATATAGATTAATAAGTACTATGTATATAGAATAGTGTAAGGGAATACCTTACTAGTTCCTACCTAGATAGTGAATAATATAAGACTCCTATTACTATATAAAAAAAAAAGTAGTACTAGCTACACCTAGGGAAACTAGTTAGAAGGTTTATTAGTAACTATAATGTCTATAGTTATAGCTATATCTAGCAGTAGGCTAAGAAGAGCTTACTGCGGCCCCTACTAATACCTAGCTAGAGGTAGTTAGAGATCTCTATAGACTTTATTACCTACCTCTTACTAATAAAGATAAAAGGTATTTATTACTTATAGGTTATTATAGACTAACTAAGTAAAGGTGTTATACTAGAAGATATAGAGATAATAGAAGTAGAGGCCTATATAGAACGCTTTATAAAGATCTTTTATACTACCTATAGGATACTAAAGACTATAGTTAGTAATAAGAGGAGTAACTAGACTAGCTGCTTCTAGAGACGCTTCTATAAGCTTACTAATACCTAGTAGCTACTTAGCACCTCCTTTTATCCCTAAATAGATAGTAGTACTAAGTAGTTTAATTAGAAGATCTAAGCTATCCTCTAGATAGTTATATACTTTACTTAAGATAACTAGAATAGGCACCTACTAGCTACCTAGCTAGTGCTTAATAACTAAACTACTACTACTATAAGGTTTAGCCTCTTCTTTCTTAATTATAGGTTCTATATAGACCTATTTTCTATAGTAGATATATAGCTAGAGGATAGCTAGGAGGTAGCTACTATAGAGCTAGTGTAGCGCTAGAAGGACACCCTCTATATAGTATAAGCTATAATAATAGCAGCTAAGTATAACTAGGAGGAGTTAGTAAACTACTACTACAGCCCTATAGAGAGGTACTAAGTAGAAGATATAATCTAGCTATTCCTAGCTAATATAACTATATTTAGACCCTTAAGGAAACTTAATTAGCTACACTATAAGTATAAAGTTATAAAGATTATCTCCTTTAATGTAGTAGAGCTAGATATACTAAGAGGGGTGTATAAGGTGTTTAATATAGATCTCCTCTAGAGAGCACTTAGTAACCTCCTCTCTAAATAATAGGTAGATAATATCTACTTACTACCTATTACCTATATTAAAGGTAAACCTAAGTAGGCTGTTAAGAAGATCTTAGCTATAAAAAAGCATAGTAGAAATAAGGCGCTATAGGCGCTAGTTAAATAGGTTAGGTATAGTAAGCCTACTTAGAAGCCTTTAGATTAGGTTTAAGATATAGAGGCTTAGGAAAACTATAGGTAGGCTACTAGGGGGGCACTAAGGCCTAAGGGGGGGGATACTATTATAGGCTTTACTATAGATAATAAGTATAGGTAAAGCCTATATATAGAATAACCTTTTGCTAACTACAGCCTACCTAGTAGGCTGCTAGTTATCCCCTAGAGAGCAGCTAGAGTATAGATTCTTCTATCTCCCCTCTTTAGTGTAGATACATTTAATTAAGGCACCTCTATTATTAACTAATAATAGCCCTACCCCTTATATCTACGCTCTTAGTAATAAGCAGAAAGAGAGTACCCTATGTTATTAATTAAGTAATACATTAGGATCTAGGTTTAAGTAGTATTAATAGTAGCTTTACTAGAGTAATTAGTAAGAGTAGTAATAAAAGCTTAGTTTTTAAAGGAGTCTAAGGTCTAATCTTACTAACTCTTCTGCGCTTAAAGCTAGTTACTATAAGATCTAAGCCTAAGTTATTACTAAAAGAGGCCTTAGAGGTAAATTACTATTAACGTTTCTTATAGAACTATTCCTAGGTTTCTTTAAAAGATAGATAGAGAATATCTCTTATAGCATTATAAGGATAGAATCCTTTATACTAAAATTTATAGCTAATCTAATAGATCTAGGTAGTATATAGCTTATTACTAAAGGTTTATTTAGAAGCAAAAAGAGTGTCTCTTTAGATTAGGTTCTTAGTTAGGTATATAAGACTATATTAAACAGCTGTTTAGAACTACTTAAGAATATAGAGACTACACTTCTAGCTGCTAGGCTGCTAGACTAAGTTAATAACGTAAGTAGATATATTAATTAGGTTCTTAATATAGAATAAAGTATTAATATTATAGTAAAAAGTCTTACCTATATAACGTAGTAGTATACGTCTAGTAGCGTCTATATACTCTATATGTAGACAGTTAGTTTAATTCTAACTGCAGGAAGCTACTTTTATAGAAGTCTAATTAGCTACTAGAGCCCTACAAAAGTAGAGCCTTAGGCCTTATATATATAATAGGGCTTTAATAACAGTGCACCCTACCTATATATTATGTTTTCTCTTTATAATAATCCTATATTATGTTAGGTAAAAATAAGCTAACCTTCTAATGTTTAATAATAGGGTAGTTTTCCTTCTATATAAATTATAGGAGGTTTTTCTCTCTATATATAGATTAACTGTATTATGTATATAGTATAGTGTAAAGAAATACCTTACTTATTCCTACTTAGATAGTAAATAATATAAGACTCCTCTTACTGTAATAGTAAAAAGTCTTTAATATTAAGATATTATTAATAAAGAGAGCTTCTAATTAACTACTAGACTAAAGAGGATTATACTAGTATACTATACTATCTCTCTAATTAATAATTATACCTATAAAGTGTCTAAGGTTATTAGTAAAAAGAGGAAAAAGAATAAGATATACTAAGGTCCTAATTACATAAAGGGTCTTATAATCTTAAGGAAGAAGGATAAGGTTAGTGTTTTAACTAACGCTACTTTACTAGCTAATTAGGATAACTATAATATTATAAACTAAGGAAAGATTACAGACTATAATTTAGAGGGTAGCTTAAATTTTATCTCTTATAATCTAGTCTTTTTAAAGTAGGTATCCTTATAGGTTATAATAGTTAAAGAGGATACCTTACGCTTTCTTATAGGTCTAGCCTTCCTATAGATAATTACTATTAGTATATTTAAAAGCCTTAGGTTACTACTAAAGGAAGGTATTAATGTCTTCCTACTAAAGCTAGTTAGAAAAATAGAGGTTAATCTTAGTAGGAATTATATAGTTAAAGTTTATTTAGTAGGTAATCTCCTTATAGTAAGGCTAGGTTTATTAGGAGAATTAGAAGTTTACATAAGAGTTAAGGCACTAGGATTTACAGGTAGTAGTAACTTATTTAGTAGGTGTAAGAAGGTAATTAATAATTTAGTTATTAACTTAGTTACTATATTAGTACTTAAGGGTTAAGTTATAGTCTTAGTAAGTAAAGAAGTTCTATATCTTTATAGCAGAAAGGGTAAGGCTTGGGATAAGAGGGGAAGAGGAGAAAGTAGGAGTTAATATTATAAAAGTTAATTAGGAAGTTACATAAGGGTGAAATTATATATCTAGAAAGAAGAAGTATATCTAAAGAAAGGGAAGTATATATATATATATATAGAAGTAGTATACTAGACTGCTGTTAAAATTGTTAATAGGTTATTATTAGTAAAAAAGAAAAGAAAGGTTAGAAGGGTAGAAAAAGGATAAGAGTTTTATACTGCCTAGGATAAGGGATTTATTTAAAGAAGGGTAGAAGTAATCCTTAAGGTAATTAGAAGGTGTAGAAGTAGTAAATTACTCTTTTTATTCTTTTAGCTAAAGTTAAAGTAAAGGTATTATAAATTATACTTTTTATTAAGTAGCCTTAATTATAATGCTTCTACTGTAATACCTTCTTTCCTTTAGTAACTTAAAGGGTATAAAAAGAGACCTATTTTCTCTAATCCTCCTCTTTTAATCTCTCCCTCCTTTATACTTTTCTATCTATTTAGAACTAAATAAACTAAATAACCCTTACCTTCCCTAAACTAAAGTAAGCTTAATCTTAATTACTATAAATACTCCTAATAAGATTAACTAGTATTATATACATTAAGACATTAGTTATAAAATTAAGCTGTAGTAGTTCTCTTTAATACTACTTATAAAAGCAGAGGTAATAAGTCTTTAAGGTTATAAACTCTAAAAGGTTAATAACTACTACTTAAACGTAAGCCTTTCTTATCTAATCTAGTTATTAGAAAACGCTAATTAATGTTTCTAGCTAGATCTTTAAAGTAACTATATAAGCTAGGCTCCCTTCTCTAGCTAGCTTTTTATACTTAGAGCTTAAGATCCTTAATCCTTATAAAGCAAATAAGAAAATATAACAGCTTAGTAACTTATTTTAGTTAAACATCCTAAATTAGACTGTTATCTATAGGATCCTAAGTAACTATAAGCTAAGTAATAACTCTTCTTAGTTTACCTATTATATATTTATTAATAATAATATTACTAGTTATTTTAGTCTCTTTACTTAGTATCTTACTTCTTAGACTTCTACTATTAATTCTTTACTAATTTAAGCCTATAGTGTTAAGAATAGGGTTACTTATAATTATTATACTTATAACTTTTAGAAACACTATAGTAGCTAATTAAAGAAAGTAAGAAGTATAACTTCCTACTTTAAGTGTGTTTCTCTTTCTAGTAAGTTTTATAATTAATATACTAACTATATATACTCTAAGAGAGAATATAACTTTAAATTATTCTCTAAACATTAGGAAAATAGTAGTAATCTAGGTATTAATCCTAATAAGATAGGCTCTTTATAGTATAAGTAAAAGATAAGTAGAAATAAGGTTCTATTACTAATTCCTTAGATTATTAAGATTAAATTCCTAAAGCACTACATACTTAGTAACTACATTAAAAAGGCTTATAAGCAGAAGGCTAGTATATACTATAACTAGTATGCTAAGGCTTCTTATATCTTAGATAATAATAAATAAGTAGTATTTAAGACTGTTTAAGAGTATAACTTATTAGATTAGAAGCTTAAGATTATAATGTTAGAGGAGGACTAAATTATAGTAGAAGCTTTTTAGGATTATAGTTAAGGGATAGAAATAGTAGTAGTAATCTTTAGAGTTAGGTAATAGGTTAAGGTAATTACAATCTTTAAGTTAATTAAAAAAGGATAGTTCTTATTATATCTTATCCCTTTATATCTTTTGCTAAACTAAGTAAAAAGAATAATTATAGTAAAAGAAGAACTAAACTAATAAGAAATATATCCTTATTGTAAATATAAGGAAATAAAGTAAGAATTAGTTATATAAAACAAACTATATAGGAATTAAGAAACTATATAGGAACTAAGAGATAAGGAAAAACAAAAAGAATTAGAAAGGCGTAGTATACTATTATAAGGATGTAACTTATAATTAAGTTACCCTATAGATTAGATTGTTAAGTTTATCCTTAGAGTTAAGGTTAGAAGTATTAGTTAAATTATTAGAAATAAAGTCTTAATCTAATAGTAGGTTATTATTTAGAAGTAAATCCTTTAGATTAGTAGTAATCTTAGAGTAGAGATTAAATTTATTAGGGGAAATAAAAAGGCCTTTAGGACTCTTAAGTTAATTACTAGTATAAGTAGCTTTAGTAATAAGATCCCTAGAGAGGGTTTTAAGCTAGAATAAAATACTATATAGACTAATTAAGTAAATTTAGAAGAGTCTATTCTAATAGTAGTTAAGCTTCCTAGTAGTAGATCTATTAACTTTTTATTAAATATTAAAAATAAGAACTAAATTACCTATTTGTAGTTAATCCTTATAGAGAGCATTTAAATAAGTAGTATTAAACTAATTATAAGTTTACGCTTAGTGTTAAGTAACTATATCTGCAGCCTGCTATTAGTCTTTATCTAGTTATAAAAAGGCTTAGAGTTAGATCTAGGTCTCTTAGTCCTAAGTTATTAGTATGTCTTAGTTAAGAACTCTCTAAGTTACTATATAGTCCTTAATTAGAGTAACAGTATATTATCTATAAATAAGGTAGAAAGGTATATAGCCTATAGATATATAGACAGTAGTATAGTTAGTAAAGAGAGTAGTTATAAGTATAGGTTAAATATCTTTAGCGCCTTAGTTAGCCTAGATATAAAGAGTGTAGGTAATTAGTTAATAGCCTTTTTTAAGAAGTCTATTAATATAGAGATTATATATAGAGGTTACCTTATGTTAGGAGGCGTAATATTAATTTAGTAGTGTAATAACGCCTATATTCTTATATCCTCTATTAATAATTAGAGTGCTATAAATACTGTATTAATAGATAATATCTTCCTAGATAAATATAGCTACGTTTTGTAAAGTAGCTTAATGTATAATATAGACTTTAGGGTAACTAGTAAACTTATAATAGGCCTTAACGACTTTCTATTTACTAATATATTAAATGTTAAGTAATACTAATGTTAATAGTTATAAGATTAGGGCAGTAGAGGTATATAGATTGTTAAATTACCTTAATTACGCTTTTTAATAGGCCTTATGTATTAAGATTAGTTTATAGATCTAGGTATATATACCTAGCTAGTAGAACTATTCTATAAAACAAAAATATATTACCTTTTATTCCTTATACCCTAATTTATTATATACCTTATTAATAAGTTTATTATAATAGTATTTATTATTAATAACTTAAGAGGGCTAAGGTTAAGTAGTTATTCCTTATTTAAAAAGGAGTCTATTATAGATAATAAACTATATAGTAACTTATCTAAATTAGCAGTAGTAAGAGCGTAAGATTCTTAGTAGCTATTTAAGTATAAGAAGGAAATATATAATCTGCTTTAACTATAGTAACTAATTCTTAGTAGGTAAGAGGAGATTAGCTAGAATATTAATTTAGCTAGACTAATTAGTAGAGTTATCTAGGTAGGTATAGGTAGTAAGGAAGAAATTATTAGCTATATATATTTAAAGGACCTTAGTATTAATAAAATCCTTAATATCCTCTTCTATATCTACCTTATGTAGATTAGAAGGTCTAAGAGGCTTATATAAAAGCCTATTAGTAGTAATATTCTTCTTCCTATTAATATACTTAATCTTAAAATTAAAAAGTCTAATCTAAGTAAGCTAGTATATTATTATTACAGAAGGTAAGTTATCTATAGCTCTATTAATCTAGGTAACTAAGACCTTTATGTTAGTCTTAAGGAGGAAGTTAATACTAAAAAAGTAGTTATAAAGTTATTTAAGACTTATAAGGATACCTCTTATTTCTAACTTACTTAAATTATAATTAAGTTTTATACTACGTTAAATACTACTCTTAAATTAAGTAACAGTCTATAGATTATTAAGAATCTAGCTAAGTATATATCCCTAACCTCTACTATTTATATTAGTAGTAAGAATAATCTAGCTAGTATTAGGACTATAGTTAATTAGAACTAGAATAGGTATAGAGGTAAGGACCTACTTAAGAGTGTCTATAGCCTTAATCTAAAGAGGACCTTAGGAGAAAGGCTAATTCTTACTTAGGAGAGAGTATAATAGTAAGGCCTTCTCTAAGAAGTATTTAACCTAAACCTTATAAAAGGTAATAATCCTAAGAAATAATTAGATATCTAGAATATTTTTATACTTTTCCTATTTAAGAATCTTAAGGATCTTTACTTAGTTAGGTTTTCTACCTTTAGTGCTATAAATATAACCTATAATTATAGTAGAAATATAATACTATTAAGATTTAGCCTCTAAAACTATATAGCTAGCTAATTTAATATTAAATAAGATATAATTAATATTATATAAATACTTATAGATAAATTATTAGATACTAAGGTAGTTAGGAAGCTTCTTATTATTATACTAGGATTAAAGACCTTTAATAGCTATATTATTAATAAAGGCGTTATAGTATTTTAGAATTAGATTATAAAAAATCCTTATTATAATCTAATAAAACTAAGTAACTAAGTTTATACCTCCTATAGGGAGTATATAGTATTAATAGAGGCTAAGAGAGGTTAAAAAGGTTATTAGATTATAGCTCTTCTTATTAAGGGAGACCTAATTATAACTAGAGAAGAAGTCTAGAAGAGAAATAAGCTAGTTAGTTATAAATCCTTTTAAAAAGAAGTCTATATTAGGTAGTTACTAGGTATCTTAAAGGGTAATACTATTAACTTAAGTTACTAAATTAATTAGTTAGAGACTGCTATTCTTTTTTATAACTAAGAACTATAGATTCTAGTAAGTAGTGTAACCCTCCTTAATAATACCTTATTAGATATATTATCTAATTATATTAAAGACCTATAGAAGGAGGGCCTTTAGATTTAAAATACCTTTAGCCTAGTACACCTTATATAGAATTATCTTAACAACCTATAGGGGTGTAATTATTATATTAAGCTGTTTATATTTAGTAAAGTCCTAAGCTAAAGCCTTTTCCTAATTAAGAAGGATCTACTTAAGGAGGTCTTTCTCTTATAGGAGTAAGTAGTTTAAATCCTTAAGAATGCTATTAAGTTAGTTATATATTAGTCTTAATTAAGGTTTAATATCTAAGAACTTAGGTATAATTAGGTTAGAATAAAGCTCTAATTAGTCCTAAAGCTTATCTTTAATATTATTAACCTTCTTAAGCTTCTAGAGAGGGTCTCTATCTAGGCTTAATCTGTTAGATAGTATATTATCTACTAAGTGTATTTTCTTATCTTTAGTCTTATAAATTATCTTCTAATCTAACTTCTAGATATAGTAAGTAATAGCCTAGTTAGTTATTTTAAACTACTAGATTGCTTTCTTATAGTGCTTTATAATCTAGTAGGTTATAGTATATTCTTCTTATTAGGTAACTAGCTTTATAGCTAAATTAGAGGAAGTATTACTAGTAGTAGTAGGGTTATATTAATACTTCTAAGTATCTCCTTAAGTAATTATTATAATTCTTTAAATCTAGACTGTATATAGGCTAATTATATTCTTTACTATAACTATTATAATATTATCTACTTAGTCCTAATTATAAATAGTAGCTACTTACTTATTATTATCTAAGTTAAGGTCTAGATAAAAGTTATTAGTATTAGTAGTATTCCTAATGTTACTACTAGTCTTTAGTTTCCTAAATTAAAAACCTCCTAGAGGTACTAATCTAGTTACAGCAAAATGTCTATAACCTCTAAAGAGTTATTAGTCCTAATTACTCTAATAGAAACCCTAATCTAGGTATCTTTAGTGTGTATAAAGGTAGTAATTAAGTTATTACTATATCTAAATAAAAGCTTAGTGTCTTAGATAAGAGGAAGCCTAAAAAGAAGTTAATTAGAGGTCTTATACTTATCCTTTATAAAAAAAGATATTATAACCTTATATTTATTAATCTAGATATTAGTAAGGTAGAATCTATTAAAGAGTATAGGATTATTATTCTTAAAGGTCTTTATCTTAAGCTAGATGTAAGTATATAGAATCCCTACTAACTTAGCGTATTATTTTAAGAGGATATTAACCTAAGCACTAGTATTAAGGATTATAGAGATAGTAAAGCTCTTATTACTTTAATTAACACTTAATATCTATACTTTAAGCTAGAGATAAGCATTTAAGATAATAGAGGCTAGAATCCTAGCAGTAGGCTTAGACCCTTTAATATATCTAATTATAATAGAGAGAGAGGCTTTAGAAGTTATACTATAGTTATAGTTATTAATTAGCTTCTTAATATAAGCTTTTTACTAACTTATCTTAGTAATATTAACTAGAGATTTTAGTACCTTAATTAGAACTCTATTAGCATTAGTATAACCCTAATTATAGAGTGTAGCCCCTATTATAGCGTTAAACTCTAGCTAGATCTTCCTTAATATCCTAATAGGAAGTAATACTAAGGCGTCTAGTTTCTTCTTAGTAAGCCTTTAGGCCTCTTACTGTAGGTTAAGCTCCCTAGGCTAGTTAGTAGTTATAATCTTAGTTACATTAAGTAGCTTCTTAAGCTGCTAATTAGGGATCTCTCTAGGAAATATATTTTTTATATTATCTAATAGCTAGGGTTACTAAAGGATTATCTTCTTTAGAGTAGTTAGTAAAAGCAGTAGAGGTATCTAATTAGTATCTTCCTTAAAGTTATTAAAGTTAATTTCTATAATATATTAGTTTACCTACATAACGCAGTAGTATACGTCTAGTAGCGTCTATACGCTTTACATACAGATAGTTAGTTTAATTCTAACTACAGGAAGCTACTTTTACAAAAGTCTAATTAGCTACTAGAGCCCTACAAAAGTAGAGCCCTAAGCCCTATATGCATAATAAGGCTCTAATAACAGTACACTACACCTATATATTATGTTTTCCCTTTATAATAATTCTATATTATATTAGGTAAAAACAAGCTAATCTTCTAATGTTTAATAAAATAGAGTAGTTTTCCTCCTATATAAATTATAGGAGGTTTTTCTCTCTACCTATATAGATTAATAAGTACTATATATATAGAATAGTGTAAGGGAATACTTTACTAGTTCCTACCTAGATAGTAAATAATATAAGACTCCTATTACTATATAATATATTAGTTCTTATCTATAAATATAACTATTCTTAGTTTAATTAGAGGTAGTAAAGTAGGTTTCCTTATACTATAAGTTATCTTAGTATAGGAATTAGTAACTAGTAGTAGGTTCTTCTAAAGTTAACCTCTTATAATAGTATAGACATTAGTGTAATCTTAGTTAGCTAGATCTAAGCACACTATATATATATATTAGACTAAGGCTAAAGGAGTTAAGAAAGGTAAGAAAAAGGAAGATTACTAGGGGAGGCTAAACTGCTAATTAAGAATCTCTTAGATAAGCTGCTTATAGTTATTATTAGAGGATATATTTATAATATAGGTAAGAAGAGTAGCTCTATTAGCTATACTATATAATTAGCCCTTATTAGTAACTATAAATAGTATCTTATTAAGAGGATTCTAACTATTATGTTTTCTATAAAACTAGCTTCCTCTAATTAGGATAATAAGGTAAGCATTCTTATCTAAGGTATACTAATTATAGTCTTAGATAATATAGTAGGAGTTAGAGTAGTAGTACTAATACTAGTCTTTAGAGCCTATAACCTAAGGTTAATTAGGTACTATTATATTAACTTTAAAGATTCTAGCTAAACGTTATAGTTAAATAGTATTCTAGTAGATCTTTAACTTACTTATCTCTTAAGCTAAGTTCTAATTAGTTATATTAGAAGCTAGTAGGTTAATCTAGATATTAACTGTAGGTTACTAAGGTTATTAGCAGTTTAAGTATTAGTAACTAAGGTTACTTCTAGGTTACTAAGTAGTTAACTAAGAAGGTAGGTTATCTACAGCCTAATTAGTAGTAAAAAGAGAGGTATACTTCTTCTTATATATAATAACGTTAAGAAGTCTAGCTTTAAAGACAGTATACTTAGTTAATTAGATAAACACCTTAAGGGTTACACTAATCTTATTAGTAGCCTTTTAGATAGTATCTTTATAGAACTACTTATAGATTATCTTAATTAGACTCTTATTAGAGATAGTATATAGGTTTTATCTCTTAGCTTAAGCTATAATATTATTAATTTTAGTAAAAAGCACCTAAGTAGAACTTAGATTAGAGGTAGAAATAGAGAATCCTTTAGTAACCTTCTTAATTTACTCCTCCTAATTAAGGAATTAGTTAGTATCCTACTAGCTATACTCTTTTATAAGAAAGGCTTAGCCTTTAGACTAAAGTAGGTATTTAATTATATCCTTAACTAAAGTCTAATAATTACTACCTATAGTGTAGGTAGTAAGTTTACCTCTAAATTAGTTTAGAACTCTTAAGATCTTATATTAGTCTTTAAACTTCTTTAGGAACTTAATAATATTATCTCTCTTAAAGGTTATAGCTTTATCTTATTTAGAAAAGGGGATCTTATAGAAGTTTAAGTTCTCTACTAGGTTAGTTAAAGTAACTATAGGGGCTAGGCTTTAAGGAGTCTAAGCCTAGATATATATAGTAATTACCTTAAGGAGAATATTAATTAAGGTATTAGCAGCTAGGATAGGACTAAGAGCTTATAGAGGGTTAACTAAGGCTTTTAAACTAGATACTTATCCTATCTAATTAGAAGGAGTTAGTCTACCTTTATTATTAGAGGATTTAGCTAGAATAGGCTTTTAGAATATAGTAAAAGTAGGGTTAGTAAGTTATCTATTAATTAGGATAGTAAGAGCTAGAGGCTAAGAAAGGTCTCTTTATAAAAGAGAAGTATAGTTATTACTTATTTTAGTAATTAGATATTAGTTATTAAGGTTATTAAGAATTCTAATAATAGTATATTAGTTAAAGCTCTTTAGGTAAAGCCTTATAAATATAGAAGTAGCTCTTTCTAATAGCTAGAGTAAAGTTATAGTAGTAATTAGAGTTACTTTTATAATTAGAACTAGTTCTTACCTTATAAATATTAGTAGTTCTAGCTAGAAATGCTTATAGACCTACTCTAATATTAGCTAAAACTATTAGATCTATTAGTTAAGACTTATTATTACCTAATCTATAAATATTCTTAACCTAATAACCTTATAACTTATAAGTCCTAATTAGACTAATATTAGGCCTCTAAATAGAGTAGCCTAGTAGAGGATAATCTACTTATATAATTAAATATATTCTCCTAAAGACTCTTAAGTCTTCTATAATAACTTAGTTCTTATATTTATAACCTATAATATTAAATATTAGTAATTTTAATACTTATTACTTACCTTATTAATTAACTTATAGTTATTTCTACCTAATCTAGTAGGCTTATTACTTATATCTTCTAATCTGCTGTTATCTTAGTAGTTTTTAGGGTCTACTATATTTCCTTATCTTTTCTAATAGATCTATTACTTATCTTATTATTACTTTTTTGCTTAGTTACTATATTACTATGTGATTAGGCTTCTGCTGCTTACTTCTAGCCCTAATTAGTTATCTTTTATCTTTAATTACTTAGTGTCTATTGCTTTTTCTAGATTCTAGAAGAGGAGACTATTAAAAAGGTGTAGTAAAGTAGGATAGCTATAGCTAGCAGAGCATTAACAAAAAACTACACTTTTAAACTACAGTTAGTAGCTAAATCTAGGTATCTTAGATATACTTTTTACTGCTTAGTTAGAAAAATATATAAAAAATACTATTAGATTCTTTATTAAATTTAGAATATTATAGTACTTTATACTTCCTAAATAAGACTAGTTAAACATAAGATATTATAGAAACTATAAGGCTTAGTTTCTTAAAGCACTAACTGTAGTTTGTAGTATATAGTTTATTATTATTTATTGTTATTTATGTTTAATAACCTTTTTAAGATTAAGGTTAAGTGTTAAGATTAAACTTTTTAAAAATCTAGTGTAGTCTGTATATAAAGAGTAGAAATATACTTTTTAAGGTATTTTTAAACTTTAAACTTAAAATCTTTACTAAAAGAAATTTAAAGCTATATGTAGTTTAGGTAGTTATAGTTTGTTAATACTCTAATAGCTAGAGCAGTAAGGTAACTAAGAATAATTACTATAACCTACTAAAGCTAACATAAGATACCTCTTAATTAGTGTAAGTAAACTATCTTAATTAAGGCCCTAAAGGCTCTAATTAGGACTTACTCTTATAACTAATAGAGAGAGAAACTCCTATATATCTTATATAACTACAAATAAAGGTAAATTATAATAAAAGGCTTTAGGTTAATCTAAAGGATCTGTCTCTAAATTAGAGGAAAAGAATTAGTTATATGTTTATAATCTTCCTAATTAGAAGTAAGCAGCTAAGGTTTAATATCTATCTCTAATTAAGACTCTTAGTTACATAATTAGGAACTAAAGAAATCTAGCACTAATAGGCACCCTATTGTAATACTTATTATAATAAGAAAAAGACTACTATAACCTTATAGTTTAACTCTAACTTAATAATATTATTATAGCCCTAGGGGCACTATATAAAGAATTAGATAGAATTTAGATTAATACCCTTATTAATTAAGGAGTATTTACTTTTATCTTATACAACCTAGATAAGCATAATAGAATCTACGTTTATAGTACTTATATAGTATAGGAGATTAAGAACTTATTAACTAAGCTGTATAAGAAGTTAAGACTTATTATATAAGGTTATAGGGACTAAGAGAAAGAATTACTTCTTACTTAGGCACCTATAATCTAAAGGATAAGCTAACGCCTCCTTCTTATAATTAGTATAACTCTAACTACGTCTTTTAGGTATTTACAAGAGGAGTCTTACATTATTTACTATCTAAGTAGGAATAAGTAAGGTATTCCTTTACACTATACTATATACATAATATAGTTAATCTATATATAGAGAGAAAAACCTCCTATAATTTATATAAGAGGAAAACTACTTTATTATTAAACATTAGAAGGTTAGCTTATTTTTACCTAACTTAGTATAGGGGTATTTCTATATAAAGGAAATATAATATATTAGGAGGTGCACTATTGTTAGAGCCCTATTATGCATGTAGGGCCTAGGGCCCTACTTTTGTAGGGCTCTAGTAGCTAATTAGACTTCTGTAAAAGTAGCTTCCTGTAGTTAGAATTAAACTAACTGTCTGCACACATAAAGTGCGTATAGACGCTGCTAGATGTATACTACTACGTTATATAGGTATGTCTTTTAGGTATAATTATAAAGTATAAGATATTACCTAAGCCTACACTTAGGCTACTAATAAGTTAACTTATATAATTATTATATAACTGCCTAAGGAACTTAAGGGTAGATATCCTAAAAACACACTCCTTTAGATTATTAAGCTATTATATAGGCTTACTAAATTAGGACTCTACTAGTATAAGATATACTTAGAGCACTATAAGGTAGAACTAAGGATAAAAGAGTCTATATATAACTCTTACCTCCTTTATATAACTAAGGGACTTAACACTTTTAGTATTATAGTAATACAGACAGATAACACTTTAAGCTTTATAACAGCTTAGTTTTCCTAGAAAGAGGAGGAGAAATTACAGGAAAAGGGGCTTTATGTAAAGCTAAAGATAATACTTTAATAAGGAGAAGGACTTAACTTTAATAGAGGATAAATTAAGCTGTATAATAACTACCTAACCTTTACCTAGAAAGGTTAAGTTAAGCACCTTACACTTATTAATAGCAGTATACCTAACGCTTAATAACAATATATCTTATAAAGGGTAAGAAAAGTCTATCTTACCTTAATTTACTAGCTAGAAGCCTTATATAACCTATCTATTACTACCTAGGTTAAGTAACTAGAAGCAAAAGACATTAAAGCCTTAAATATATAACTTTAATAGCAGATTAATAGCCTAGATTAAGGTCTTACCTTTATACCTCTAGACCTCTTATATATAAAGATATATATATTTACAGATAGATTTTTTGCTAATAATGCTAACCTTTCTTTATAACTAGGATTTATAATTATACTAGTAGAGGAAACTGCTTATATAACTATAGACTTTAAGATTAGAGGTAATATTATACACTAGAGCTTAATAAAGTGTAAGAGGATTACTAGAAGCGTTCTTATAAGCAAATTATATAGGATAGCTACTAGATTTAATAGTAGTATTTCCCTAAGTATAACGCTTAACTACATCCTTTATATACTCTAGATACTAAGGATACTAGTTATAGTGTATTTAGACTTATAATCTCTATATAAATGCCTTATGTAACTAGGTATAACTAACAAAAAGAGACTTATAATTAACATCATAAGCTTATAAGAGTTATATAAAAAGAAAGAGATCTTAGAGGTAAGATAGATTAATAGTAAAGATAACCTAGTAGACGCCTTTACTAAGAAGACGCTAAATTTAGCACTATAACAGCTAGTAATAAGTAACATATTACAAATTTAAATTTAGGTGTACGTTAAAAGGTTAGGGGAAAAGAGTAATTAATAACTACTATATATAAGCTTACCTTTATATATTAACTACTTAATTTACCTTCTAATCTAAATACACGCTAAACACTACTAATCCTAGATTTACTGCTTTATATAACTACCTAGCTATCTACCTATAAGTTATATAACTAGCTAAGGAACCTAGAAGAGTCTGCAACCCTTACTTAATAATAAGAGGAGTATTAGAACTACTAAGCTTATAACTACTTATAAGTAAATAAGCCTTCTGCTTCTTTATATAATAAGTATAAGAATAAGTATAATAAGAAGTATTATTATTCTTATTATTATTATTATTATTATTATTATTATTATTATTATTAGTATTATATAATCCTCTACTATAGTAGTAGTAATAAGCTTTATATAACTGCTAGATACACTCTATATAAGCACTATTCTAGTATATAGTAATATAAGTGTAAGTAGTAAAGTAAAGAGTGCTAGCGCTATAACTACACTTCTAGGGGTAGGTATTAACAGCTTATCTACAGCTTTAGATAAGTACTATATAAAAATATCCCTTATAATAGATTATCTTAGTAAGTAGAAAAGAGACATCTTTACTAGCAGGGAGGTAAATCTTAATATTACATAAAGGTATATAAGCTACCTTATACTCTTCCTCCTATACTAAAAATTAGCACTATATAAACTATTAGGTAGGACCTATATATATATTAATTAAGAGGGTAAAAAAGAAAGTATAGTTATAAGCTGTTAAAGTAGGAAGAGTTACCTAATAGGTGCTACTAGCGTTAGTGTAAGTAGTAATAGTGCCTATAGGGGTTACCTAGCCTCTAGTAGGAATAAGAGATATAATAACAGAAGGAAGCTTAAGCCTATATAAAGAAGTTAATTTTCGTTTAGTTAATTTTAGTTTAGTTAATTCTAGTTTAGTTAAGACTTTATATATAAAGAGAGAAGTAATATAGTTATTAAAGAGAAAAAGAGGAAAAGATAGGCTGCTAGGTAGTTAAGGTAAAGCTAGAAGGTAAATATAATAACTACTACATATAACCTATCTGCTTAACTAGACAGAAAGGGAGGAAGGACTATCTAAGTAAGGCAGGAAGGATTATAGGCGTTTTTAATTCTTCTATTTTTTTAAATCTATTATATAATAATTAGTAGCGCAACCTACTGAATTTATATATAAGGTTATTAATAGAATAATTAGTATAACCTAATTAGCTACGTTAAAGGGATTATATAGTTAGGTTATAAAAGAAAAATTATAAGTGTTAGAACAGCACTATTATATAACTATATAACACCCTTAACTTAGGGAGATAAGTGTAGAGATTAGATTATACAGCACTTATTTATGCAGTAAAGAGAAACTACCTAAAGGTGTTATCTAACTAACTTAGGTAATCTAAGACAGTATATCTGTCTTATATAATACCTATCTTATAGGTAGGAAGGATAGTTATAGAATACATTCTTTAGTTTACCCTATCTTTTAATACCTACATGTATATACACAGTCTATTTAACAGCTATTATAATAGAAGTCTAAAAGTTAGAGAAAAGAGATTTTACTAGAAGCTTTAAAGTGTTAGTTAGAAACTTAATATAATAGTTATACTTAATATATATTACTAAACCTCTAGAAAGTAAAACACGTTTACATAATGTATAGCCTAGAAGGGTAATATACTACTAATAATTATATAGTACTATAATAAAGTATTATAAATTAAAATAAGTCTTTAATACTAAGATTCTTTACTTTTTAGTTGTAAATAGTAATTATCTAAAATAACTATACTAATATAATAAATCTTATCTTCTTTAATAACATTTTTACTTAGTATATCTTTATTTTATTACCTTAGTCCTAGCTATAAAACCTATTACAGTAAGAGGAGTCTTATATTATTTACTATCTAAGTAGGAATAAGTAAGGTATTCCTTTACACTAATACTATATATATAATACAGTTAATCTATATATAGAGAGAAAAACCTCCTGCAATTTATATAGGAGGAAAACAACCCTATTATTAAACATTAAAAGGTTAGCTTATTTTTACCTAATATAATATAGGATTATTATAAAGAGAAAACATAATACGTAAGGTAAGTTACACTATTATTAAAGCCCTATTATGTATATAGGGCCTAAGGCTCTACTTTTGCAGGGCTCTAGTAGCTAATTAGACTTCTACAAAAGTAGCTTCCTGCAGTTAGAATTAAACTAACTGTCTGCAGCATAAAATGCATACAGACGCTGCTAGACGTATACTACTACGTTACGTAGGTACTATAAAACCTATATATAGTATTAATAGCTATCTCTATATATCTAATAGTAGTACTATTCTATAAAAATAAGACATTAGTATTAAAATTAGTTAAGATTATATAATGTATCTATATAGTAAGTTACCTATTAAGGTAAGTTACCTACTTTTCTAACTTTCTATCTCTTTTACCTTTATATATCTTTCCCTCTACATATAAGTATATAATCTACCTTAATTAAAAGTTATATTATCCTTACTATCTAGGCTCTTAAAAAAGACCTAAAAATATCTATATAAACAGCTACCTCTACCTTTAAGGTCTCTTAAATAACATTATGTAACTAACATATTAGATACATTATATAGAGCAAAATATAACTAAATTTAATAAAGTTAACTATACCTAAAGAAGAGGTAATTCTTAAATAAGTTATTAACCTAATTAATTAAGGGTTCTCTTTATAATAAGAAGATATATAAGAAATAGCTAACTAACTTCTAAATTTACATAATAGAACGTATATAGGACCCTAATAGGCAGAGAACTTTATATAATACATCCCTAAATTAAAAATGCAATTTTAACGTTAAATTAACTATTAGAGGGCCTTAGCTAAGGATCCTATAATTATATAAGGCTAGTTTGTATTTATATAAAACATAATTCTAAAGTATAGAATACTAGATTATAATATCTATAACTTTAATAAGACTAGTTTCCTAATAGGAATACTATTATATATAAAGGTTATTATAATATATAACTATAAGGGAAGGCTTTATATAAAGCAGCCTAGTAATTATAAATAGGTTTCTATTATTTAGGGCGTATATATAGATAGTTAGGCGCTACCTCTATACATTATTATAAAAGGTAAATATTACCTCTCCTCCTAGTATACTAACTGCTAATTCCTAGCTATATAGTGTATCTATCTAAGTAAAAATAGATAGATAATAAATAATATTAGCCTAGATTAGCTAAAGCACTTTAATTAGTATATAAGGACTTATATAAAGGGCTTTTATTACCTCTTAATCCTTAATAGTTATAATAGCTATAAATTAACTAACTTTAATAAATACTATAAGGAATAAAGTATTATTACTTTTTATATACCTCCCTATTTATTATATAAGCTTTAGCCTCTTAAAATTAGGTGCTTTAGCCTATTAAAGTACTTATACAGTAAGGAAATTAAGAAGATAATATAGATATAGATTTTATATATTACTAAGGATAACTTCTTTCTTACCTTTAAAGTAGCATTCTTTACCTTAATAGGTAAAAATAATATATAAGCTAGTTTTTAATAAGTAGGCTTTATACCTTTTAACCCTAAAGTAGTTCTTTCTTACTTAGATTTTAAGCTAAAGACGCTAATACTATTAAACTTATAGCTAAGCAGCTAAGGCTCTTAAGACCTAAAGACACTAACTACAGCAGTAGAGGGTATATAAAGTGCTACCTCCCTTAAAAAGAAGATCTAAGTATATTAAGGTAGCTTACTAACACTAATATATAAAGTAATTAGCGTCTAGGCTAAAGGTATTAGTAAGTTAGCCTATAGGCTTACTATTATTAAGGCTAAGAACTATAAGCTTTATATAGGAATAGAGGTACTAAGTAAGCGCTAAAAGGTAAAAAAGACCTAACTACGTCTTAGAGGGTTACTTAATACTACTAAAGTAGAGGCGCTATAGGAAGAAAAAGATATAGTTAATACTAAAAGGCAAAATAACTATTAGAAGGAGGGTTATAAAGAAGATATTAAACTACATACATAATAATATAGTAATTATAGAAAGCCTAGATATAATATATAAACCTATAAAGTAGTTTAGGATAGTAATAAGGAAGAGGGTAATAAGTAGTTTTAATTAATTTTATATATTATAGTTAAATTAACTTAAATAAAATATAGAAGGGTTTAGGAAGGTAAGTAACTTACTCTAATAGGTAACTTACTATATAGGTATATTACTTAGGTTATAAATAACTAAATATATTACTTACTTTAAAATTATTATACTCTTTAGTAAAATATAGGTTTCTATATTTATAATATAATAAAGAGTAATATAACTAGAAAGATAATAAAATTCTTATTAAAGTAGTAATATAGTTAGCTATAAAGGTTATATTTAATTATCTATAGGTATATATAAAGAGAAAATGTAAAGTAGGTTAGTTAGAAATTCCTAACTAGACTTACTTAGTAAAGTCTATAAGTTATACTTTAAAAGCTTATACTATTATATTATATTTTTACAGATTTCTTCTTACTAAATACTCTTTACTTTAAATAACTATACTACTTATAATATAAGCAGTAAGTGTATTTAAGTTAAAGTACTACCTAAGTGTAGATACTTAGATAAGTAGAGGTAATACACTATAGATTAAGTACCTATACATAAAGTATACATACTTTTAAATATATAAGTATAGTTATATAGCTTTTTACTTTAAAGACTTTCTACTTATAATTAATATATAGCTTAACGTATATATATAGTAAGTTAGCTATTATAGTAAGTTAGCTACCTCCTCCTACCCTCTAGCTATTTATATAAGTTAATTAATTAGTATTATATAACATTAATTAAAACTACTTATTATCCTCTTCTTTAGAGGTCTCCTAAACTACCTAATATGTTTATATATTATATCTAGTCTTTCTGTAATTACTATATTGTTACCTACGTATTCTACCCCCCTCTATATAAGCCTCCTCCTAATATGTATTTTTGCCTTTAGTATTAATAACACCCTTCTCTACCTAGATTGCCTCTGCTTTAGCTGCATTAAGGGACCCTCTAAGATGTAGTTAGGTTTTTTTAGCCTTCTAATGCTTACTTAGTATCTTATTTACTATATAAAGCCTATAGCACTTAGCTTTAATAAAAGCTAGTTTATATACTAACTTACTAATACCTTTAGCCTATAAGTTAACTACTTTATATAAATAGGTTAGTAAGCTATATTAATAACTAGTAATCCTTTTCTTAAGTAATATAAAGCTTTATATAGCGTTATATACTGTAGTTAGTGTTTTTAGGTCTTAGGAGCTCTAGCTGCTTAGGCGTAAGTTAGATAGTGTTAGCGCCTTTAGCTTAAAATCTAAGTAGGAAATAACTACTTCTAGGTTAAAAGGGATAAGGCTAGCCTATCTAAAGCTAGCTTATATGTTTTCTTTACCTATTAAAGTAAAAAAGGCTGCCTTAAAGGCAGGAAAGAAGTTATCCTTAGTAATATATATAATTTATATCTACATTATTTTCTTAATTTCCTTACTGTATAACGCCTTTAGCAGACTAAAACAGCTAATATTAAGAGGCTAGAGCTTATATAATAAATAGATAGGTATATAAAAAGTAATAATGCTATGTTCCTTATAGTAATTATTAAACTTAGTAGACTTATAGCTGTTATAGCTATTAAGGATTAGGAGCTGCTTAATACCCTTTATATAAGACTTTATACACTTTTTAAAATACTGTAGCTAATCTAAGCTAATCTTATTTATAGTCTATCTATTTTCACTAGGGTAGATACGCTATTAGGGTAGGAATTAGCTATTAGTATACTATAAGAGGAGGTAATATTTACCTTTAATAATAATATATAGAGGCAGCGCCTAGCTATCTGTATATACGTCTTAAATAATAGAAACCTATTTATAATTATTAGGCTGCTTTATATAAGGCTTTATACAGCAATTAGAGGTTATAATAACCTTTATATATAATAGTATTCCTATTAAGAAGCCTATCTTATTAAAATTATAGATATTATTATTATAGATTCTATACTTTATAATTATGTTTTATATAAGGGTAAACTAGGCCTGTATAATTATAGGATCCTTAGCTAATACCCTCTAATAGTTAATTCTACGTTAAAAACATATCTTTAGTTATAGTTAGCGTTATATAAAGTTCTCTGCCTATTAGGGTCTAATACACATTACGTTACGTTTATTAAGGAGGTAATTAGCTATATCTTATACGTTATTAAGTTATAAGGGAAATCCTTAATTAATAAGGTTAATAACTTATTTAAGAATTACTGTACCTTCTAGCTTAGTTATCTTTATTAATTTTAATTATATTTCTTATTATAGTAGTTATCTAACGTATTAGTCCTAAAGTGTTATTCTTAGGATATTATAGATAGTAGCTGCTTTTTGTATAGAAAGATTTAGGTCTTTATTAATAGCTTAAAGTGTAAGTATAATGTAGCTTTCTTTTAAGGAGGATTCTATAGTTATATATAGAGGAAACTTAGTGTAAAGAGGAAATATATAGAAGTAAAGAGGAGTAGCTAACTTACTATAATAGCTAACTTACTATATATATACGTTATATATATTACTTTATAAGTATATATATATAGTCTAAGGCCCTTCTAGGCTATATATTATGTAAACGTGTTTTATTTTCTAGGGGTCTAGTAATATATATTAAGTATAACTATTATATTAAGTTTCTAACTAACACTTTAGAGCTTCTAGTAAAATCTCTACTTCTATCTCTTAATTATACTACACCTACTAGATAGCATAGATTACTACCTGCAGCTAGCCTAAGTGCTCCTTTATTGTTATAATTTTAGATACATTATCCTACTTCTAGGCTATCCTGCTAACAAAAGAGTAGAGCTACTACTATAGGGCCTACCTTACCCTAATAATTAGGCCTATATTAGCTGCTAGGCTGTTAAGAAGTAAGATTACTAATCTAACGCTAGTAATATTAATTACTATATAGTTATTTATTCTGCTATTAATAGTAATAATATTATATAGAGAGTTCCCTCTATACTGCTTAATAATAAAGTTTATCTAAGCTATTATAAACTATTTTATAACCTCTAAGGGGTTATAATTAAGAGGGGTGCCTAGTTTAAAGGGGTTATCTAAGTTAAGCATAGGTATAACTAAGTAGGATAAGGAGTTAATAAGATTAAACTTAATAAGATTAGAAAGGAGGATTTAATTTAGTTGCTTTAGTAGGTTTTAAGATAATTTATCTAAACTGCAGGTTTAGTAGGTTGTAGGTATAGTTAATAGGAGAATCCTAAGAGATTCTATCCTAGCTAACTATATATACCTAATAAGCCTGCCTCTTAAGGTTAAATACCTCTATAGTTAAGAGTTCTTACTGCAGACTTTAGTAGTATAGACCTTAAGAGCAAAGCTATCTCTAGTAAGTTAATCTAGTATTAAGTAGACTATACTAACCCCTATAGTACTGTATGTTCTTAAATAAGCTACCTTACTAAGTTAACAGCATAAGAATAGGGTATAGTGCTTATATTAGGCTAACTGCTGTTATTTTTTTTGTATTATGTGACTAATCTTAACTATAGGATCTAATTAGTTCTACGCTAGTTTAATTAGCATTCTTAAATATATAGTCTAAGAGGTTATAGCCTACTATACTTTATCACTATAATATAACGCTTATATAACTTATAACTATAACTATGAATATACTATAGTTATATACTTACTATAGTTATAATATAGTATTAATAATACTATAAACATTATATATAGAATTAAGCAGTCTAAGTTAACTAATAATATAACTATTATCCTTCTATACCTTCTTTACTTATATACACCCCTATATACCTTAATTATATAGTATATAGTAAGTAAAGTATTTTATAAGTATAAGTATTTAGTTTTATAAGAGTACTACACTATAAAGTATTTAAATATATATAGTAGAAATAAAATATTTACTTTATACTTTTATACCTATATAACGCAGTAGCATACGTCTAGCAGCGTCTATACGCTCTGCATGCAGATAGTTAGTTTAATTCTAACTGCAGGAAGCTACTTTTATAGAAGTCTAATTAGCTACTAGAGCCCTATAAAAGTAGAGCCTTAGGCCCTATATACATAATAGGGCTCTAATAACAGTGTACTACACCTATATATTATGTTTTCCCTTTATAATAATCCTATATTATGTTAGGTAAAAATAAGCTAACCTTCTAATGTTTAATAAGATAGAGTAGTTTTCCTCCTATATAAATTACAGGAGGTTTTTCTCTCTACCTATATAGATTAATAAGTACTATATATATAGAATAGTGTAAGGGAATACCTTACTAGTTCCTACCTAGATAGTAAATAATATAAGACTCCTATTACTATAAAAAAATACTTTTATATCTAGTTTAACTTCTAAGGTACTAAAAGTATATTAAGTACTTAGTACTTAATACTTAGTTACTTACTAATACTATATACGCTTATATTTCTACTCTAGGGTACTTACTACTTAATATCTATTAGTTATATAATATAGCTCTAAGGAATAAGTATAAATAGCTAGCTAGACTAAGGAGGCTAGCCTATATAGTTACTTTAAGGATCTAGCTAGAAATATTCACTAGTATTTTCTAATAACTAAATTAAATAAAAGAAACTTACGTTTAAATAGTAATTATTAACCTTTTAGAGTTTATAACCCTAGAGACTTATTATATTAGTCTTAATAAGCAGTATTAATAAGAACTGCTATAGCTTAATCTTATAACTAGTGTCTTAATATATATAATATCTATTAATCTTATTAGAAGTATTTATAGTAATTAAGGTTAGGTTAATATTAGTTTAAAGAAAGTATATGTTATTTAGTTTATTTAGGTCTAAATAGATAGAAGAGTATAAAGGAGAGAAAGATTAAAAGAGGAGAATTAAGGAAAATAGGTCCCCTTTATACTTTTTAATTTACTAAAGAAAAAAAGGTACTATAGAAGAAGTATTATAATTAAGGTTACTTAATAAAGAGTATAATTTATAATAAGCTTACTTTAACTTTAGCTAAAAGAATAAAAGAAGTAATTTACTACTTCTATACCTTCTAATTACCTTAAGGATTACTTCTACCCTTCTTTAAATAAATCCTTTATTTTAGTTAGTATAAAACCTTTATCTTTTTCTTACCTTTCTAACTTTTTTTTTCTTCCTTATTAATAATAACCTATTAATACTTTTAATAGCAGTTTAGTATACTACTTCTATTTAAGAACGCTAATTAAACTAGTGTAGAACTAATTAGATCCTATAGTTAAGATTAGTTATATAATATAAAAAGAAAAACTAGTAGTTAGCCTAATATAAGCACTATACCCTATTCTTATACTATTAACTTAGTAAGGTAGCTTATTTAAGAATATATAGTACTATAGGGGTTAGTATAGTCTACTAGAGATAGCTTTACTCTTAAGGTCTATACTACTAAGGTCTGCAGTAAGAACTCTTAACTATAGAGGTATTTAACCTTAAGAGGTAGGCTTATTAGGTATATATAGTTAGCTAGAATAGAATCTCCTAGGATTCTCCTATTAACTATACCTATAACCTACTAAACCTATAGTTTAGATAAATTATCCTAAAACCTACTAAAGTAACTAAATTACATCCTCTTTTCTAATCTTATTAAGTCTAATCTTATTAACTTCTTATCCTTAGTTATACTCATACTTAACCTAAATAACCCCTTTAAACTAGGCACCCCTCTTAATTATAACCCCTTAGAGGTTATAAAACAGTTTATAACAGCATAGATAAGCTCTATTATTAAGCAATATAGAGGGAACTCTCTATATAACATTATTACTATTAATAGTAGAATAGATAATTATATAGTGTTTAATATAACTAGCAATCTTACTTCTTAACAGCTTATTAGCTACTATAGGCCTAGTTATTAGGGTATAGTAGGCCTTATAGCAGCAGCTTTACTCTTTTATTAGTAGAATAGCCTAGAAGTAGAATAATATATCTAAATCTATAATAATAAAGGAGCACTTAGGCTAGCTATAGGTAGTAATCTATACTATCTACTAGTATCTAGTAGGTGCAGTATAATTAAGGCTAGGAAGTAGAGATTTTACTAGAAGCTCTAAGGTGTTAGTTAAAAACTTTAAACTTAATATATATTACTAGACCCCTAGAAACCAAAACACGTTTATATAATATATAGCCTAGAAGGGTATACTACTTCTATATATATATATATATTTCCTTTTCTTTAGATCTACTTTTTCCTTTTAGATATATAATTCCCCTTATGTAACTTCCTAATTAACCTTTATAATATTAACTCCTACTTCCTCCTCTTCTCTTATTATCCTAAGCCCTACCCTTTCTTCTATAAAGATATAAAACTCCTTTACCTACTAAGACTATAATTTAACTCTTAAGTACTAATATAGTAACTAGCCTAATAACTAAATTATTAATTATTTAAGGTATATAGAGGCGTATATAAGTGAATAAGATAAAGAGAAATAATAGTTATAGTATTTATTAGCTTAAGCAGCTTAGTCTATAGAAGGAAGAGTAGGAATAGGTCTAAGAGGAAGAAAGCCTATCCTTTTATACCTATTCTAGCTCCACTAGTGTTAGGGTTAAGTCCTAACCCTCACTATATGATTTCCTATTTAATTACATATAGATTAGTAGTAAGATTACGTATTCTCTTACCTAAATAGGCCTAGTATAAAGATTATTTTATCTAGGTTAAAGTATAAGTCTTAGGGAGGTTTCTAGCAGTTTCTTCTAGTTTCTACTGCTTTATTAGTATACAGTGTATACAGTATTAATAATACTGTATTATAACTATAGTTAGTATATAACTATAGTATATTAATAGTTATAGTTATAAGTTATATAAGCGTTATATTATAGAGATAAAGAGTAGTAAGCTATTATCTTTAAGACCTTCTTTCTCTTATTACTAGGAGTATAGATTATTAGTTTTAGTCTTTTATAACTCTTACTATAATAGTTCTAATTTATACTCTTTTTATTTCTCTAAGTTACTAACTTCTCTTAATTAACTAATAGTCCTACTATTATAGATAAACCTTAAGTATTCCCCTTTTAGACTTTATAGGTATCTTATAAATAAAACTTACTAAGTCTCTCTTAAATATAATAATAGAGAATATACCTAAGGAAGGCTCTATAGATCTTAACTCTCTAGATACTAATAATACTAAAATAAAGAGGCCTCTATTCTAATCTAAGGGTTTCTTACTACCTACTAATATTTAGCTTTATTAGGAGAAGGTCTAAAATATACTTTCTCTAACTAAGCTTAACTAGTAGCTTAATAATAAGTGTAATTACTAGTTCTACACTCTTTAGTATAAGAAACTCCTTAAATATTATATTAATCTAAGAAACTTAAAGATTAGTAAGTGTTCTAAGAAGGATTAGGTTAACTAATATAATAATCTAATTAATAAGGTAGCTTTTTTAACTTCTTTTTATATACATTAGCTTCTACTAAGTAGAGAGTAAGATTAAGATAAATAGACTTATAATAATACTAAAGATCTTTAGGAATAGAAGTAAACTATAAGAATAGCTAAGTTAGATAAAGTAGGTAAGGTTAGTAAGAATACTAAGGAATCTAAGAAGAGTAAGGTTTAATTATAGTAGACTGTATACTAGATATTTCTTTCTTTAGTACTAATTAAGTATTTTTAGGTAGTTTCTTCTCTTTAAGAAAGAGATAAGAAACTAAGGGATAATTATAATAAGGTATCTATTAGTAGTAAATTTCTTTAGTTCCTAATTAAATATATTAGAGGGACTGCTGTAAGTTTTACCCTAGACAGTAGGCTTTATAGAGGCCTTAGGCACCTAGAAAAGGGGTTACTAAGAGCCTAGTTAGGCAGTAAGGCTAGGCAAAAGGGTAACATAATAGTTATAGTTATAAATATAGTTAGATATATATATAACGTATAATATACATAATATTAACCTATTACTATTACCCTTATTAATTTAATAATTAAGAGTCTTATATACTTAGGAATTAAAAGTAATAAGCTTAGTAATATAATTCCTATAAGCTAAAAGTATATAATAATAACTAATAACATAAAGATTACTTTAAAATCCTCCTCTAACTAAACTATCTAGTTTAAGCAGCTTTAGGTAAAAGCTAAAGCCTATAACCTATAGGAAGTAACTAACCTATTAGTAAGTAATTCTTATATGCTTTATAAGACTATTATAGTACTTATAAAGCGCTTAATATACCTTTAGCCTTATAACTATATAAAATACTAAGCTATACACCTAGGATTAAGCTCCCTAAGCGCTTAAGGGGTAATAATAACTCTAATCCTAACAGCTAGTTAGAGATTACTCCTTAAGCCTATAGTAGTAACTAGCTTATAGGCTAAAAGGGTCTATAAGCTTTAACTAAGTAACTTACTATTATATAAGAAGCAGTAAAGTAAATATACTAATACGTTAAAAAAGTATAAAATATATATATAGAAATACACCCTACTATAGGACTAGTTTAGAGATACTATAAGCAGTAAGCTTTTAGAATACTATTATAAGCTAGATAAGTATCTTAACTAATAAGTAAAGAAGCTTAAGAATTATATTACTAAACGCCTAGAGGAAAGGCGTAATAAGGTGTAGATAAAATATAAAAGAATTCTCTATAAAGGCGTTTAGAATTACCTTAATAACATAAAGAAGCTTAAGAAATAGCTTCTTATGTAGGAAAGTACCTTTTATAATATAAAGGCTAATTTAAGAACGCTAATTAAACTAGCGTAGAACTAATTAGATCTTATAGTTAAGATTAGTTACATAATATAAAAAAAAACAGCAGTTAGCATAATATAAGCACTATACTCTATTCTTATGCTATTAACTTAGTAAGGTAGCTTATTTAAAAACATATAGTACTATAGGGGTTAGTATAGTCTTAATGCTAGATTAACTTACTAGAGATAGATTTACTCTTAAGGTCTATACTACTAAGGTTAAGAACTCTTAACTATAGAGGTATTTAACCTTAAGAGGCAGGCGTATTAGGTATATATAATTAGCTAGGATAGAATCTTCTTTACTAGTCTATAACCTACTAAACCTATAATTTAGATAAATCCCCTTTGCTGCAACCTACTAAACCTATAATTTAGATACATTATCCTAAAACCTACCTCTTAAAGTAACTAAATTAAATCCTCCTTTCTAATCTTATTAAGTCTAATCTTATTAAGTCCTTATCCTTAGTTATACCTAAGCTTAACTTAAATAACCCTTTTAATATTAACGCCTCTCTTAATTATAACCCTTTAGAGGTTATAAAACAGTTTATAACAGCTTAAATAAGATCTATTATTAAGTAGTATAAAAGGAACTCTCTATATAACATTATTAATATTAATAGCAGAATAAATAATTATATAGTAATTAATATTACTAACGTTAGATTAGTAATCTTACTTCTTAACAGCCTAGCAGCTAATATAGGTCTTATTATTAGGATAAGGTAGGCCCTACAGTAGAGGCTTTACTTCTTTATTTGTAGGATAGCCTAGCAGAGGGAGAATAGATTAATTATTACTAAGATAAAGCGCTTAGGCTAGCTGTAGGTAGTGATCTACGCTATCTAGTAGGTGTAGTATAATTAAGGGACAGAAGTAGAGATTTTACTAGAAGCTCTAAGGTGTTAGTTAGAAACTTAATATAATAGTTATACTTAATATATATTACTAGACCCCTAGAAAATAAACTACGTTTGTATAATGTAAAGCCTAGAAGGTTATAAAGGCTAATAAAGTCTCTAATATATAGCACTTAAAGTATTAGTTTTAAGATATTATAAAAGCCCTTTAAACTAGTTACCTTACCTAATAGGTAATAATTTATTAGGTATTTACCTACCTACAGTAGAGTAAGAAAGACACTAAGAAAAAGGATCTTATAATCTCTATAATAATAAGTAATATATAAGGGGTAATAAAGCTTCTTAGTAATATACCTATTAGGTAAAAGGCTATATATAATGCTTTTAGCCTAACTAATGTAGGTTATAAGAACTCTAAAAGTAACTATAGAAATTAAAATAATAGAAACTATAGTAGTAGGAATTACAGCTATAAAGGGCTAGCCCCTCTATTACCTTATACTAAAGTAAGGTTTATATTAATAACGCTACTAATAACACTACCCCTAAGGGCTTTATTTATAACTACCCTTAGAGACATACTTAGTATAAGGGGGTAGGAAGAAGAATCTTAAGAATAATAATTATAAGCGCTTAAAGGAGCTACTAATAATATAACTCTTAAGCATAAGCTACTAAGATAATCTTTTAAAGCTGTATTTCTAGTAGGTTACTCCTACTAAAAGTAACGCTTATATATTAAAGCTAAGTAGAAATAACTAGATAGCACTTATATACTATAGAAGAGGGCTAATTACCTTATTTTGCTAGTAAGTATAGGTCTACTAAGTGCGCCTATAATAAAGCTAAAAGTATAACTAGGTATGCTTTTAAGTATACCTAATATATAGCCTAATATAGGCTAGAAGCAGAAGGCAGCTAATAGGCTTAATATAAGAAGCAGTAAAGTAGCCTTTTTAATAAGCACCTACTAGAAATAACTACCTCCTCTCCCTATATTATATAGTTAGTTAGTAAACTACCTTTTTAAAGATGCTTTTAAGGAGGCTAAAAGAAGCTATCTTTATAGCTATAAGATATTAAGGTTATAAAGGGAAGTTCCTAAAGGCTTTACTTATAGTAATTAGATTCTTAACTATATATAGGTCTATATATATAAGCTTAATAAGTATAGCTGCTTTATAAAAGTAAAGGTAAGGCTTATTATATGTAGTAACTAATAGGTAAAAGACTTTTAAGATATATATATAGCTATACTAGTAGGTATATCCTTCTAAATATTAATAGCCCTAGCTGCCTACTTTAACTTAAAGTTACTTTAATATAACGCTATTAGTATATTTATCTATATAGATATTAATAAGGAGGTATATATAGAGTTACTACTAGGTTACTATAAGAAAGATATTATTATATACCTTTAGAAAGCTCTCTATAGTTTATACTAATTACTAGAGTATTAACAAACTATAACTATAGTAAACTATAACTACAAATATATTTTAATACTATAACTATAACTATAACTACAGTAGTGTAGTTATAGTTTAAACTACACTTAAACTATAACTACAGTAGTAAGAATAGAAAATATATTTTTTATTAATATATATATAGTAGTAATAGTACTATATAATATAAAGCTATATAAGCGTTATATAATATATTAACTATACAAATAGTATTAAACCTATATAACGTAGTAGTATATATTTAGTAGCGTCTATATGCACTTTATGCTGCAGACAGTTAGTTTAATTCTAACTGCAGGAAGCTACTTTTACAGAAGTCTAATTAGCTACTAGAGCCCTACAAAAGTAGAGCCCTAAGCCCTACATACATAATAGGGCTCTAATAATAGTGTAATCTACCTTATGTATTATGTTTTCCCTTTGTAATAATCCTATATTATATGAGGTAAAAATAAGCTAACCTTCTAATATTTAATAATAGGGCTGTTTTCCTCCTATATAAATTATAGGAGGTTTTTCTCTCTATATATAGATTAACTGTATTATGTATATAGTGTTAGTGTAAAGGAATACCTTACTTATTCCTACTTAGATAGTAAATAATATAAGACTCCTCTTACTATAAATAGTAATAGAAGAAGTATAAATACTTAGAAAAAAATATAATATAATACTAATAGCTTATTATTTAGTAGTAATACTTACTACTTAGTACTTACTAAGTTACTATAATATATACTAAGTATAGTTTATAAAGATAGTATACTACTACTAATTATATAGTGCTATAATAAAGTTTTATAAACTAAAACTATTAAAACTAGTCTTAAATAGTAAGATTCTTTACTTTAGAGTAAAGACTATCTAAAATAACTATACTAATATAATAATCCTTAACTTCTTTAATAATATCTTTACTTAGTATATCCTTATTATTATCCTCCTAGCTATAGAAACTATATGTAATAGCTGCCTCTATATATTTAATAATCTCTTCCTATATAAATAAAAAAGTAGTATTAGTATTAGTTTTAAGTTTTAACTATATAATAAAGTAATATATTATTAGTAATACTAATAAATAATATAATATCTTACTTACCTTAAAAGCTTTATACTCTTTAGTAGTATTAGATAAAATTTTATCTTTAGAAACTTTAAGTAATAGTAACTTAATAATTTGTAAAGTTATATACTCTCTTTACTCTATAGTTATAGTATATAGAATTTTAAAAGTATTATTTATAAGATTAGGTGTACAATCTTATAAAATAGTACTTAGATATTTTACTTACTTATTATACCCTTCTTCTAGTGACTCTATAATAGTATTATAAACTAATGTTATAAAGCTATTATAGCTATATACTAGATTAGCTTAATTTCCTATACTAGTATATAGGTTAATAGTAGAGTATTATAGCTTATAGCCTTATATAATAGCTTCTAAGTTATAGAAGTTAACTTCTGCTAGTTTTAGTTATTTTTCTAAGGTTGACATTTTAAATAATATAATAAATATATTAATAATATACTATTAGACTTTAGTATTATCTATTACTAGTTTTAGTAGTTTATTACTATAATTAATTATTAGTTATTACTTATTAGTAAGATATACTAAAGTAGGATATAGTAAAATAGATTTTAAATAATAACTTACTTTAATAAAATATAATAGTTTACTAGATAGTAGACAGTCTAGATACTTAGATAGTATAAGTAGATACTAGATTATAAGATAAAGTAATACTAAATTACTAATAAAGTATTACTTTTAAGAGAGTAAATAATAAATATAATATAACTTTTATAATACTAAAAAGTAGTATATAATTACTACATATACTTAGTTATATACTACTAATAATTATAAAGTACTATAATAAAGTATTATAAATAGAAACTAGTCTTTAATACTAAGATTCTTTACTTTTAAGTAGTAATTATCTAAAAAGACTATACTAATATTATAATCCTTAACTTCTTTAATAACATTTTTACTTACTATATCTTTATTTTTATTCTCTTAGTCCTAGCTACTAATAAAAACTATCTATAGTATTAATAGCTATCTCTATATATCTAATAGTCTTATTCTATAAAAATAAGAAATTAGTATTAGTATTAGTTTAACTGATATAATTAGGTTATAAATAACTAAATATATTACTTACTTAAAAACTATTATACTCTTTAGTAAAATATAGGTTTTAATATTTATAATGTAATAAAGAGTAATATAACTAGAAAGATAATAGAATTCTAATTAAAATAGTAATATATTTAGCTATAAAGGTTATATCTATTATCTAATTATCTATAAGACTATAAGTATATATAAAGAGAAAATTTAAAGTAGGTTAGTTAGAAATTCCTAACTTAACTTACTTAGTAAAGTCTATAAGTTATACTTTAAAAGCTTATACTATTATATTATATTCTTATAGATTTCTTCCTACTAATTACTTTTTACTTTATATATACTACTTATTATATAAGTAGTAAGTTTATTTAAGTTAAAGTACTACCTAAGTATAGATACTTAGATAAGTAGAGGTAAATTACACTATAGATTAAGTACCTAATTACCTATACATAAAGTATATATACTTTTTAATATATAAGTATAGTTATATAGCTTTTAACTTTAAAGACTTTCTACTTATAATTAATATATAGCTTATAATTATATATACTACTTAATAAGTAATTAAGTATATATATAGTCTTAGAGATAATAGACTACTACGCTTTATCTCTATAAGATAACGCTTATATAACCTATAACTATAACTATAAATATACTATAGTTATATACTAACTATAGTTATAATACAGTATTAATAATACTATATACACTGTATATATAATTAAGCAGTCTAAGTTAATATACTATAGTTATATACTAAAAATAGTAATAATACAGTATTAATAATACTATATACACTGTATATAGAATAAAGTAGTCTAAGTTAACTAATAATATAACTATTATCCTTCTACACCTTCTTTACTTATATACACCCCTATTTACCTTAATTATATAGTATATAGTAAGTAAAGTATTTTATAGGTATAAGTATTTACTATTTACTATTTAGTTTTATAGGAGTACTACACTATAAAGTATTTATATATATATATACTAGAAATAAAATATTTACTTTATACTTTTATATCTACTCTAACTTCTAAGGAACTAAAACTTAAAAGTATATTAGTTACTTAGTATTTAGTACTTACTAATACGCTTATATTTCCACTCTAGGGTACTTACTACTTACTACTTTAGTACTTAATATATAGTAGTTAAGTATTTACTATTTATACTTATATTTCTACTTTAGAGTACTTAATATATATTAGTTATATAATATAGCTTATATCTTAACTATAGATTTCTAACGTTAAGTATTTACTTTATACTAATTAGTAATTACTAATATTAAGTAAGTAAGTTACTAGTATACTACTACTTAGTACTTACTCTTAGTACTTACTACTTAGTACTTTTTATATAAACCTATTTACTATTTCTTTTACTACCTAATTATTCTTTATTATCTTACTTACCTCTTATAAAACAAAAAAAGACTATATTATTTATATTCCTACTACCTAAGTACTAGTAGTAAGTACTAAAGTAGTAATTAATACTAATTATAGTTTTTCTTACTAGTAAATAGTAACTCTAACTAATAACTATAGTCTATAACTAAGTATATACTATATACTATATACTATATAGTATATACTATATATTACTAATTAATTAATTATTACTTAGTAATACTAATACTTACTTATAATATAGTATTTAGGTAAATATCTTAGTCTAATATATATTATATTTAATATAGTATTTAGTATACTATAATATAGTATTTACTATACTATAATATAGTATTTAGTATACTATAATATACTAATTAACTATAGAAATTCTATATTATTATTTTTCTACTGTAGTTATAGTTTACTACTATAGTAAACTATAACTACTGTAGTGTAGTTATAGTTTAGACTATATCTCTCTTACCTATACTATAACTATAACTATAACTACTGTAGTTATAGTTTAGTCTAAACTACAGAGTGTAGTTTGTAGTTATAGTATGTAGTTATAGTTATAGTTATAGTTTTTTGTTAATACTCTGCTAATAATATAGTATATTATAAGATAAATAGATACTAGCAGAAAGTTAGTATAATCCTTTATGCTGCTATTATAATACGCCCTAATATTACTTTTATAGTAAGTAGGCTTATAAGGTTTAATTAGAACCTAAGTAAAGCCTACTAGAAGGCTACTAACTATATACTATTATACCTTTATTATATATATTACCTCTACCTTTAATTTAGCGCTAAGCTTAGTAGTAATAAAGACACCTTAGAGGTTACCTCTAACGTAAGCTTTATAGATAATTTACTTAACTATAAAAGCTTCTAAGCCTTTATAATAAAGCTTTTTAGAGGTCTTATTACCTAGCAGGCTAATAAGTAAGATACTATTACTATATTAACTACTAAGGTAGAGCTTCTAGCGCTCTTATAAGCAGCTAAGAAAGCCTTTTTTGCTAGCTAATTAATATAACACCTATAAGTATAGCTCCCTATAGAGCGTAGCTAATACGTAACATATATATTAAAAACACCTTAGCCTATAAGAATATAGATATAATATAATAATTAATAAACTATTAATCTTATAACTAAGGAGCTTTTAAAGCTTTATATAAAGTTATATTATATAGATATTTATACCCTTCTAGGCTATACATTATGTAAACGTATTTTATTTTCTAAGGGTCTAGTAATATATATTAATTATAACTATTACATTAAGTTTCTAACTAATAGTATCCTTAGAGCTTCTAGCAAAATCTCTACTTCCCCTTAATTATACTACACCTACTGGATAGCGCAGATTACTGCCTGCAGCTAGCCTAAGTGCTCCTTTATTGTTATAATTTTAGATACGTCGTCCTGCTTCTAGGCTATCCTGCTGACAAAAGAGCAGAGCTGCCGCTGCAGGGCCTGCCTTACCCTAATAATTAGGCCTATATTAGCTGCTAGGCTGTTAAGAAGTAATACCTCTTAAGGTTAAATACCTCTATAGTTAAGACTTCTTAACCTTAGTAGTATAGACCTTAAGAGTAAAGCTATCTCTAGTGAGTCAATCTAGTATTAAGACTATACTAACCCCTATAGTACTATGTATTCTTAAACAAGCTACCTTACTAAGTTAACAGCATAAGAATAGGGTATAGTGCTTATATTAGGCTAACTACTGTTGTTTTTTTTGCATTATATAACTAATCTTAACTATAGGATCTAATTAGTTCTACGCTAGTTTAATTAGCGTTCTTAAATATAGATATTTATAACTACTAGTTATAATAGGAGGTTACTTAGTAGTATATTAACGTTATATATATACTGTCTATAGAGCTTATAGTAGATAGACTTACTAAGTCTCTTAACCTATTAAAGTATAAGGCCTTCTTATAATAAATAAATATAACTAATAAGAAGGTGTTTCTTAAGTGTGACTAAATGTAAAAGCTTACTAAAGATAAGGCTTACTTAGAAGTATAGATAATAAAGGAGGATATATAGGTTATTAAGGAGACTTATAATCTCCTGTATGCTAGTACCTTATAAGCACTATAGATTATAGAAAAGCAGTTTCTAAGCGCCTTTTACGTAGGGTATTATAAAGTAAAGGCTTTACCTTTTATAGCTATAAGCTGTAAAGGCCTATAAGAAGGCCTTCCCTAACGGGGTATATTAAATTAAAGGGTCCTACAGAGGGCACTTTATGTATGCTAGAAAGGGTGTATAGAGATAGGAGTTATTAGCCTAATTTAGCCTAGTTACTTAGCAAATATTAGAGGGACTACTGCAGGCTTCGCCCTAGGTAGTAGGCTTTATAGAGGCCTTAAGCACCTAGAAAAGGGGTTACTAAGGGCTTAGTTAGTCAGTAAGGCTAGGCAAAAGGGTAACGTAATAGTCACAGTTACACACACAGTTAGATACGTATATAACGCATAATATACGTAATATTAACCTATAACTATTACCTCTGTTAATTTAATAAATCTATACTATCTAGTAGGTGTAGTGTAATTAAGAGATAGAAGTAGAGATTTTACTAGAAGCTCTAAGGTGTTAGTTAGAAACTTAATATAATAGTTATACTTAATATATATTATAAGACCTTTAGAAAATAGAATATATTTACATAATGTATAGCCTAGAAGGGTAGTACTACCCCTTATATATCTACACTAAACTAAACCCTTAGTATCCCTTTAGTGCCTTACTAATCTACTATATACCTATACTATAAACACCTTAACTAACTAAAAGATTCTAGAGGCTTAGATTACTATAGTAGTAAATACTATAGTAAGTCCTCTTAAGTAGAGAATTATTAAACTTACTAATAAGCTATTAAGGTAGGTTAAGTTTATATCTATAACTAAGAATATAACTTAAAGCTATACTACTAATAACCTTTTAGTACTTTTCTATAAGACTATCTAATATAAACTACTACTTAACTTATTAAAGTTTTTAAGTAAGAAAAGTAAATATACTAGCTAAGTATAGTAAATAAAAAATAAGATTACTATAGACTAGTAGTTTTATTAGGCTAAAGGAGAAGTCTAATACTTAATTAACATCTATCTAAAAACTAGTCTCTAATAGGTAGTTACTACTTTCTACACCCTAAGAGGTAATAGTAGTATATATAACCTTAAAGACTTTATAATATACCTTAACTAAATATATAAAGACTTATATACTTAGTTCTATACTACTATATTACTATATACCCTCTACTAAAAAGAAACCTAGTCTCTCTCTAACTTCCTACTAAAGTAAGTTAGAGTCCTAGCTAAAGCTAATAAAGGAGGCTAGGTAGATAATATAAATATTAGCCTCCTTAAAGAAGCCTTAAAGCCTAGTTTATAAAAAGGCTTAGTAGTAGTTAACCTACTAGTAGACTATAGTAGTTAGCTTATAAGAGTTTAGACTATATTAAAGAAGCTAGACTATATAAACTTCTATAGACTAAAGTACTTTATAACTACTTAAGTTAACTATAATAAGAATATTTAAATAAGAGGTACTATTGAGGCTTATAAAGTTAAAGCCCTAAAGGACTATAGCTCCTCTAGTAAAGTAGAAATATAATATTACTATTATTACTATAAAAAAGGCTACCTAAAGTAGGGTTACCTAAAGTGTAATAAAACTAAGACCCTCTAAGTATTAAAAGCTATAAAGACTATAGTACTACTTTAATAGCTAGTACCTACCTACTTTAATAAAGAGGTTAACTAATTAACTAAAAATATAGACTTAGAAAAAGAGTAGCTTAAGTGTAAAGTTAGGTACTTAAGCCTACTAGAGAAGAATAAGAGAGGTAGAAGGTATTTAAGAAAAAGGATAATATAGAGAGCTTATTAGCTTTATTTATAGTATAAGTTAATAAAGGATATATTATAGAGGCCCTACTAGACACTAAATAATAAATATAATATCTATACTATAGTAAATTACATTTCTACCTATTCTCTCTACTTACTGCTTATAGACTAAACTAGATATATACTTAGTGCCTTTACTAATAGGAGTATAATAGTCTATAACTAAGAGGTAGCTACTTTTTAGCTAAGGATTAGTAGTTATATATAGACTATTTATATATATATTATTAATAGTCTAAATAAAGATATATTCCTTAGCAAACTATAGATAGAGGCTAACTATATAGTATATAATATAAAGGGATAACTAGTTTACTATAGTATAGAATAAGTAAAAGCCTACCTTACTACCTAGAAGGAGCTAATATAACTATAAGAGATTTACTTTACTTAGGTTCTATTAGCCTTATTATTTATAGTAGTATATTAGTAAGTTACCTAAGAGAAGCTACTCTCTAGGGGAGTAGTAGTATAAGTAATATCTATTAGCCTAAAGGATATTAAAATAGCATTAAGGCCTAAGAAGCCTATAGACCTTAATAAAAGAATACTAATAGACCTATAAAAGAATTCTACCTATTATTTAGTTTAGTAAAGGTAAATCTCTTACTACCTTTTTAACTAGGTATAAACTATAAGATTAAATTAAAAAAGAGGCTAAATAGTAAGAAGCTAGTACTCCCCTAGAGGCCTCTATATAAAATATCTTATAAAGAGCTTCTTATCCTAAAGAAGACTTTAAAGAATCTCTTAGATAAAGGCTTTATATATACTAGCAGCTTTACTACTAAGGCGTTAGTACTCTTTATAAAAAGACTAAGAGTAAGACTTTACTTCTAACATAACTATATAGTAAGTTACCTATTAGAGTAAGTTACCTACCTTCCTAAGCTCTTCTATATTTTATTTAAGTTAATTAAACTATAATATATAAAATTAATTAAAACTACTTCTTATCCTCTTCCTTATTACTATCCTAAACTACTTTATAGGTTTATATATTATATCTAGGCTTTTAGTAATTACTATATTACCTTATATATAGTTTAGCACCTTCTATATAACCCTCCTTCTAAAGGTTATTCTCTCCTTTAGTATTAATACTACTTTTTTCTATTTATAGTACCTCTACTTTAGTAGTATTAAGTAACTCTCTAAGATATAGTTAGGTCTTTTTTACCCTCTAATACTTATTTAATACCTTTATACCTATATAAAGCTTATAGTTCTTAGCCTTAATAATAGTAAGCCTATAAGCTAACTTACTAATACCTCTAGCCTAGAAGTTAATTACTTTATATATTAGTATTAGTAAGCTATCTTAGTATACTTAGATCTTCTTTTTAAGAGAGGTAGTACTTTATATACCTTCTACTACTATAGTTAGTGTCTTTAGGTTCTAAAAGCCTTAGCTACTTAGCTATAAGTTTAATAGTATTAGTGTCTTTAGCTTAAAATCTAAGTAAGAAAGAACTACTTTAGGGTTAAAAGGCATAAGGCTTACTTATTAAAAACTAGCTTATTTATTATTTTTATTTATTAAGGTAAAGAATACTACTTTAAAAGTAGGAAAGAAGTAATTCTTAGTAATATATAAAATCTATACCTATATAACGCAGTAGTATACGTCTAGCAGCGTCTATACGTACTTTATGCTGCAGACAGTTAGTTTAATTCTAACTGCAGGAAGCTACTTTTATAGAAGTCTAATTAGCTACTAAAGCCCTATAAAAGTAGGGCCTTAGGCCCTACATGCATAATAGGGCTCTAATAATAGTACACCTCTAACGTATTATGTTTCCTTTATATAGAAATACCCCTATACTAAGTTAGGCAAAAACAAGCTAACCTTCTAATGTTTAATAATAGAGTAGTTTTCCTTCTATATAAATTATAGGAGGTTTTTCTCTCTATATATAGATTAACTGTATTATGTATATAGTATAGTGTAAAGGAATACCTTACTTATTCCTACTTAGATAGTGAATAATATAAGACTCCTCTTATAAATATAAAATCTATATCTATATTATCTTCTTAATTTCCTTACTATATAAGTATTCTAATAGGCTAAAACACCTAATATTAAGAGGCTATAGCTTATATAATAAATAAGGAGGTATATATAAAGTAATAATACTTTATTCCTTATAGTATTTATTAAAGTTAGTTAATTTATAGCTGTTATAACCATTAAGGATTAAGAGGTAATAAAGGCTCTTTATATAAGTCTCTATATATTAATTAAAGTGCTTTAGCTAATTTAAGCTAAAAGATTTATTATCTATCTATTTTTACTTAGATAGATACACTATATAGCTAGGAATTAGTAGTTAGTATATCAAGAGAAGAGGTAATATTTACCTTTTATAATAATATATAGAGGTAGTACCTAGCTATCTATATATATACCTTAAATAATAAAAAACTATTTATAATTACTAGCCTACTTAACATAAGGCCTTCTCTTATAGTTAAATATTATAATAACCTTTATATATAATAGTATTTCTATTAGAAAACTAGTCTTATTAAAGTTATAGATATTATAATCTAGTATTCTATACTTTAGAATTATGCTTTATATAAGTATAAACTAGCCTTATATAATTATAGGATCCTTAGTTAAGGCCCTCTAATAGTTAATTTAATATTAAAATTATATTTTTAATTTAAGGATATATTATATAAAGTTCTCTACCTATTAAGGTTCTATATACATCCTATTACATAAATATAGGAGTTAGTTAGCTATTTTTTATATATCTTCTTATTATAGAGGGAACCTTTAATTAATTAGGTTAATAACTTATTTAAGAATTACCTCCTCTTTAGGTATAGTTAACTTTATTAAATTTAGTTATCTTTTACTCTATATAATATATCTAACGCGTTAGTTATATAGCGTTATTTAAGGGACCCTAAAGGTAGAGGTAGCTATTTATATAGATATTTTTAGGTCTTTTTTAAGAGCCTAGATAGTAAGGATAATATAACTTTTAATTAAGGTAGATAATATATTTATATATAGAGGGAAAGATATATAAAGGTAAAAGAGATAGAAAGTTAGAAAAGTAGGTAACTTACATTAATAGGTAACTTACTATATAGGTATGTTATATTAATTACTATATACTTAACCTTATTATAAAAAAAGACTATTATATACTACCTCTAATATTAGAGACCCTCTAGAGGAAAGCTACTACTTAGTAGTATACTAAGCTAGATATTATTACTATATTCTATAAGATTTAGATTATAAAGAGGTATAAAGAAAGAATAGCCTTATATATAAGATACAGCCTATCTAAGTAGCTAGTTACCTCTTTTAGCCTTACTAAGGCGTTAGTAACCTTCTAATAGTATAATAATACTATTCTTTAGAAATACCTTAATAACTTTATTATAGTTTATCTTAGTAATATACTTATCTATATAAGTAGCTTTAAGAAAGACTATATAGAGAAAGTATACTAAGTGCTAGAGTATTAACAAAAAACTACACTTTTAAACTACAAATAGTAGCTAAATCTAGGTATCTTAGATATACTTATTTCTACTTAGTAACAAAAATATATAAAAATTACTATTAGATTCTTTATTAAACTTAACATATTATAGTAGTTTATACTTCCTAAATAGGACTAGTTAAGCATAAGATATTATAGAAACTATAAGGCTTAGTTTCTTATAGTACTAACTGTAGTTTGTAGTATGTAGTCTATTATTATTAATTATAATTTATGTTTTATAATTCTTTTAAAATTAAGTTTAAGTGTTAAAATTAGACTTTTTAAAAATCTAATGTAGTCTATATATAAAGAGTAGAAATATACTTTTTAAGGGTTTTTTAAACTTTAGAATTTAAGCCTTTACTAAAACTTTCTAAAACTATATGTAGTTTATGTAGTTATAGTTTGTTAATGCTCTGCAGTAAGTGCTATACACCTTAGGAGTAGTTAGTCTTAACTTAAACCCTAATAAGTATAAAATCATAGTTGCTACTATAAAGTATATAGATTTTATTAGTAATATAAGGCAAAACTTATTTTATAACTTAAATAAGGTTAAAGTTTTTATTTAGTAGTTAATACTTACTAGCTTAAAAAAGGATAAAGGTTTTCTAGAATTTATTAATTACTACTATATTTTTTTTTAAATTATATAGCACTTATAAAGCCTTTAATACCCTTTATAAATAAGAAAGTAACCTTTTAGTAGTTACTAGTAGAAGATATAGCCTTCTAACGCCTAAAGAAGCTTTTTATAAAATAACTAGTGCTTTACTAGTTTAACTTAGATACCTCTACTACTATAGAGACTAACTACTCTAGCTATACCTTAGGGGAGGTAATGTCTTAAGAAGATAAGAATAAGAATACTTATATAGTAGCCTACTACTTATATAAGCTTATACCTATATAATTTAAGAACGCTAATTAAACTAGCTTAGAACTAATTAGGTTCTATAGTTAAGATTAGTTATAAAATGTAAAAAAAAAGAAATAACAGCAGTTAGCCTCATATAAGCACTATATTATTCTTATACTGTTAACTTAGTAAGATAGCTTATTTAAAAACATATAGTACTATAGGGGTTAGTATAATCTTAATGCTAGATTAACTTACTAGAGATAGTATTACTCTTAAGGTCTATACTACTAAGGTCTATAGTAAGAACTCTTAACTATAGAGGTATTTACCCTTCTAGGCTATACATTATGTAAACGTGTTTTATTTTCTAGGGGTCTAGTAATATATATTAAGTATAACTATTACATTAAGTTTCTAACTAACACCTTAGAGCTTCTAGTAAAATCTCTTTTCTCTAACCTTTAGACTTCTGTTCCTTAATTATACTTTACCTACTAGATAGCGTAGATTACTACCTACAGCTAGCCTAAGTGCTTCTTTATTATTATAAATTTAGATATATTATCCTGCTTCTAGGCTATCCTACTAATAAAAGAGTAAAGCTACTACTATAGGGCTTATCTTACCCTAATAATTAGGCCTATATTAGCTACTAGGCTATTGAGAAGTAAGATTACTAATCTAACGTTAGTAATATTAATTACTATATAGTTATCTATTCTGTTATTAATAGTAATAATGTTATATAGAAAGTTCCTTCTATACTACTTAATAATAAAGCTTATCTAAGCTGTTATAAACTATTTTATAACCTCTAAGGGGTTATAATTAAGAGGGGTGCCTAGTTTAAAGGGGTTGTTTAGGTTAAGTATAGGTATAACTAAGTAGGATAAGAAGTTAATAAGATTAGACTTAATAAGATTAGAAAGGAGGATTTAATTTAGTTACTTTAGTAGGTATTTTAGAATAATATATCTAAACTATAGGTTTAGTAAGTTATAGGTATAGTTAATAGGAGAATCTTAGATTCTATTCTAGCTAACTATATATACCTAATAAGCCTATCTCTTAAGGTTAAATACCTCTATAGTTAAGAGTTCTTACTATAGACCTTAGTAGTATAAACCTTAAGAGTAAAGCTATCTCTAGTAAGTTAATCTAGTATTAAGTAGACTATACTAACCCCTATAGTACTATATATTCTTAAATAAGCTACCTTACTAAGTTAATAGCATAAGAATAAGGTATAGTGCTTATATTAGGCTTACTACTGTTATTATTTTTACATTATGTAACTAATCTTAACTATAAGATCTAATTAGTTCTTTGTTAGTTTAATTAGCGTTCTTTAATAGAGGTATTTAACCTTAAGAGGCAGGCTTATTAGGTATATATAATTAGCTAGGATAGAATCTTCTAGGATTCTCCTATTAACTATACCTATAACCTACTAAACCTATAATCTAGATAAATCTCCTATAACCTACTAAACCTATAATTTAGATAAATTATCTTAAAACCTACCTCTTAAAGTAACTAAATTAAATCCTCTTTTCTAATCTTATTAAGTCTAATCTTATTTACTTCTTATCCTACTTAGTTATACTTACGCTTAACTTAAATAACCTTTTTAATATTAACACCCCTCCTAGTTATAACCCCTAAGAGGTTATAAAATAGTTTATAATAGCTTAGATAAGCTTTATTATTAAGTAGTATAGAGGGAACTCTCTATATAACATTATTACTATTAATAGCAAAATAGATAATTATATACTAATTAATAATACTAGCGTTAGATTAGTAATCTTACTTCTTAATAGCCTAGCAGCTAATATAGGCCTTATAATTAGGGTAAGGTAGGCTCTATAGTAGTAGCTTTACTTCTTTATTAGTAGGATAGCCTAGTAGAGGGAGGATAGATTAACTATTACTAAGATAAAGCGCTTAGGCTAGCTGCAGGCAGTAATCTATACTATCTAGTAGGTGTACTAATGTAGTATAATTAAGGTTATAATAGAAGTAGAGATTTTACTAGAAGCTCTAAGATGTTAGTTAAAAACTTAATATAATAGTTATACTTAATATATATTGTATAAAATAAAAGTCTTAAAATTCTTACTCTAACCCTAGCCTTAGATCTCTTATCTAGAGCCTAGATAAGCTAGCTTACGTAAGGTAGTATTATAGTTAAAGTTAAAATTCCTAAAAAGAATTTCTTATAATATAACTCTTATTAGATACTAATAAAGAAAACCCTAGTGTTTTTAAGCTTAAAGCGGATTTTTAAAAAATAGTTACAAACTAGGGGTTTTCTATGTAATAAGAAAGTGCGTTACTTACTCTATTACGTCGCTCACTATATATATACGTTATATATTATCTCTATTTATTAACTAGAGGTAGCCTTTAACTTATTAACTGCAGCTTAGCACTAGCACCCTATTTAAGCGTAAGTTAAGGCTTTAAATTAATACCTCTAATAGTAAAGGGACTTAATTAATTATAACCTTAACTTTATACCTCTTAACCTATTAACAGTTAATATCTTTATCTTTATAGACAGATTATTTATAAATAATACTAACCTTTTGTTATAGATTAGCTTTATTATCCTCCTTATAAATAAAGACGTTGATAATAATAAAAGCACTTTTAATATTAGAGGTAATATAGTTTATTTTAGCTCTATAAAGTTAAAAAGGGTTATATAAAGTATACTTACTTCTAAGGTATATAGTATAGTTACTAATATTAATATAGTAGTTATAATTTCTACTATAGTTACTATAATTATAAGGAAGCTAGAAATACCTTTACCTCTAACTATTATCTATACTAATTTATACTTACTATATAAGTACCTAGTTAAGCTAAGGTCTACATAAGAAAAGCGCTTTATAATTAATATTATAGCGCTTTAGTAATTATATAAGCAGTAGAAGCTAGTAGAGGTTAGATAGATTAATAAGAAGAATAACCTTATAGATACTATAACAAAAGGTAACTCTAATAGTATCTTTAAGTAAATTATAGCTTTAAATAGCCTTACTATTTAAATAGAGAGATAAGTAAATTAGGTATAAAAAAGAGGCTGTAATTAGAGGAAATATAACTAGTATAGAGGCGTAGATAGATATAAGGATTATAAGGGAATCTAGGGAACCTAAGGAACGTAATACCTAACTTAATTAATTTTTAAGTTAGGTATTAACTTCTAGCTAATTAGATAAGTAGTATTTAAGATATAAAATTAAGCAGAAAAGGGGACTAAAAAGGTAATATATAATATAAAGGTGTAGTTTAATTTTATAGCTTCTTAATAAAAAGAGAAGTTACTAGTGTTAGAATTAAACCTATAACCTTAGGGCTTAGGATAAATCTAGCCCTAGTAGAAGTAGGTTATTATAGGTGGCTGTATAAGACTGCCCTACCTAATAGTAGGCTAGTAATAACGCCTACTACTATAGGTAAATACCTACTTTCTGTTTTATAGTTAGATTAGTCTATTAAGTAATAATTACTACCTATTAAGATAAGCTTAATTATTATAAGATTTATAAATTACCTTATTTTAATAATAAACTTACTTTATAATAATACTAATAATAAGATATAGGCCTTAAGAAGCTATAATTTAAATAATTCCCTTAACTAGCTATAGATAGTAATTATATAGAAATTATATAATATACTAACTACTACCTACCTAAGGCGTAATAAAACACTAAAGCTAATTATATAAAAGTAATACTAGCTATATTTAAGAAAACTAGTTAGAAGGTTTATTAGTAACTATAGTATCTATAGTTATAGCTATATCTAGTAGTAGGCTAAGAAAGGCTTACTATAGCCCTTACTAATACCTAACTAAAGGTAGTTAGAGATTTCTATAGACTTTATTACTTACCTCTTACTAATAAAGATAAAAACTACTTACTACCTATAGGTTATTATAGACTAGCTAGGTAAAAGTATTATACTAAAAAATATAGAGATAATAGAAGTAAAGGCCTATATAAAACGCTTTATAAAAATCTTTTATACTACCTATAAGATACTAAAGACTATAGTTAGTAATAAGGAAAGTAACTAAACTAGCTGCTTCTAAAGGTACTTTTATAAGCTTACTAATACCTAGTAGCTACTTAGTACCTTCTTTTATCTCTAAATAGATAGTAGTATTAAGTAGTTTAATTTTAAAGATCTAAGCTATCTTTTAGATAGTTATACACTTTACTTAAGATAACTAAAATAAGTACTTACTAGCTATCTAGCTAGCACTTAATAACTAAACTACTACTACTATAAGGTTTAGCTTCTTCTTTCTTAATTATAGGTTTTATATAAACCTATTTCTTATAGTAGATATATAACTAGAGGATAGCTAGAAAGTAGCTACTACTAAGCTAGTGTAGCGCTAAAAGAATACCCTCTATATAGTATAGGCTATAATAATAGTAGTTAAGTATAACTAAGAGAAGTTAGTAAACTACTACTATAGCCCTATAGAGAGGTACTAAGTAGAAGATATAGTCTAGCTATCTTTAGCTAATATAACTACACTTAGACCTTTAAAGAAGCTTAATTAGCTATACTATAAGTATAAGGTTATAAGAATTATTTTCTCTAATATAGTAAAGCTAAATATACTAAAGAGAGTATATAAGGTCTTTAATATTAACTTACTTTATAAAGCACTTAGTAACTTTCTACCTAAGTAGTATATAGATACCTATATAACATTATAGTATATATCTAGCAGTATCTATATGCTTTATATACAGACAGTTAGTTTAATTCTAACTACAGAAAAACTACTTTTATAGAAGTCTAATTAGCTACTAGAGCCCTATAAAGTAGAGCTCTAGGCCCTATATACATAATTAGGCTCTAACAATAGTATACTCTACCTACGTATTATGTTTTTCCTTTACAATAAATCCTATATTATGTTAGGTAAAAATAAGCTAACCTTCTAATATTTAATAATAAGGTAGCTTTCCTCTTACTAAGAAAGAATAGTAGGAGGTTTTTCTCCTTAGTATAGATTAATAAGTACTATATATATAGAATAAGATTTAGTATAAAGGATTACCTTACTTATTCCTACTTAGATAGTAAATAATATAAGACTTCTCTTACTAAAAAAAAAAAGTAGTATATAGATAACTTCTACTTACTACTATTTACCTATATAGAGAGTAAGTCTAAATAGGCTATAAAAAAGACCTTAGCTCTAAGAAAGTATAAAGATAATACTAAAGTATAGTAAGTGCTTATTAAATAGGTTAGATATAGTAAACCTATCTAAAAACCTCTAAACTAAATTAAGGATACTAAAGCTATAAAGAAGTATAAGTAAGCTGCTAAAGAGGTATTAAGGCCTAAGGGGGAGAATACTATTATAGGCTTTACTATAGAAGATAAGTATAGGTAGAGCCTATATATAGAATAACCTTTTGCTAACTACAGCCTAACTAGTAGGCCTCTAGTTAGCCCCTAGAGAGCAGCTATCCTATAGATTCTTCCCTCTTCCCCTCTTCAGTGTAGATACATTCAATTAAGGCACCCCTATTGTTAACTAACAACGTTAACAGCACTACCCCTTACACTAGTTTACCTTTCTGCTGTCCTAGCAGCCCTATTTGCCACTACTTTTCACACATTGCCCGATAGAGTCTATGCATTTTGCGCCTGGTCTACCTTTTGTCGACCACTTTCAACAACTATATAAGCCTACTGCCTAGGCCAAAGCACGCGGCAGGCGAATTGGTTTGGTGCCTATCTATTCCGACTCCGTGTCCGACTCCGACTCCTGCGGCGCAGACGAAGCACCTATGTATCGTACCAATATGTAGTGATTGCGCTTGCTTTGTAGAGGACAGACGGCATGCAGATTGATAACAAGCATGGCATGCATTCTATCTCGGCATATATTTGCGTCGTGGTAGGGAGCTCCTGGCGTCATATGTGAGCAACCCTTGCAGCAGTTCAGTATCACGGACAAAGTGGCCACCCAGTCCACAAACATTAACCGCACCGAGCTTCATTCTTTACAGTAGACTCCAATGGTTGTTATTATTCATCGACCGAAACTACCTTGCTGAAGTTGGTATTTCTCAGACTGTTGCCGATTGGAACCTACTGTGTAGTTCCGAATGTGACGCTTGGTGACGGCAAAGTAGATAGCAGCCCAGCCCCGGGCTTAACTCCGGAGGCGACGGGCTGAAGCCCCTCTCCCTCGTTCTCGCCCCGGGCCCCTTCGTTCCCACCCACCACCCACCACCACCGTGCCACCCTCGTCCTCTTCGCATTCCCACCTTCCCCAACAAGTTTACAGTGACTTGTCCATCGTCGACAGCCTTTCCCTACGGGCCTGAACGCCACCGGAAACCCAGTCCCTAACCGTGACGCTCCAATAACCTTACTACGTACCCCGGACGGGAGCCTTTGGATTCTCCAATGTGTGCAAAGTGTGCGTGTGTTCTGCGGACACTGCTGTGTCACCAACGACTCTCACCACACATAGTCACACCATGCAGCCATCGGCAACTTTCCAACATACATACTCTTGGTTCAATTCCTCCTTGGCCCCGCCTCTCACACTTTCTGCGCTTTCTGGGGAAATGACAACCGTACGCAACTGACGGCCCCTACATGCGCCATCCTGAGTCACGTCGGAGGCCAAGTTTTGCGAGGGGCCCGAATAAATGACAACCCAGGGAAGCTCTTGTGAAACCATGGTACTCTTCACCAATCAAGCAACAGACGTAGCCGAAGCCGGCAAGCGAACGGTCAAGCGTCTGTATCACCCATCGTCTCCCATCACAACATCCCTGAACCGCCCAAGACGTGTTGGCCTTGCCACGCCCTGGATGCAAGCCGCAAAGTCCGCACGAAGTAGCGAGCCTATTCAACGCCCCGACTTTGTTCGCCATATCGACTGAGCCGACCTGATTGCAATAGCACTTATACAACCTGATTACTCATTTTTATCTCGTATGGCGCCGTCCACACCAAGGCAGAGGAGCGAGTGCGCCGGGTCCCATAAGTCCCCAACTCCGCAAACTCCGTGGTTACAATGTTAGTACGACATCCAAAGGATTTCCCCCGCTTCGGCGTCCGGCCGAAGACGCCCAGCATAACATGACGACGGCGTCAAAATTCACCGCATCGAGGGCGAACCCCTTCCTCTCGGCAGATTTTCTCTATGACACATGCAAAACTCGTCCCCGTCGGCAGCCGCTCTTGAGTCTGGAAGTGTTGCTATCTCCGTCATCTCCCCTCGTCAGTTCACGCGATCTGCACGAACACACCTCATATCCATCTTCGGTGGCTGTCGTCATGCTACAATCTGGTCGTGAACCTTCATCCCCCACCATGGTCCTGCCTATTCCGCCTCTCTGCTGTCCCACCTCACCTAATTCCGATCCTTGTCTTGCACTCGCTTGCGGCGTAGACTCATTCGTGGGTGCTGCTGGAACCCCGTCGTTCGGTCGCCCACGCCCGACCTCATCGTCCCAGATCTGTTCTGGTGCTTTGTCAGCTTCCGGAACTAAGACCACTGTGTGAGTTCAAAGTACGAGTACCTAGGGTGGGTGGTGTGGCGGGCGGGGTTGTAGGTGGCTTCAGCCATCCATTCCCTCTCGCATCGGACTTGACTAGATTCGTCCTCAACTCCTCCGCATCCTTTGGATACCCCGAATTGTCACTTTGCGTCAACAACTGGCCCTTATCCCTTCACCGTAGGCCATCCTTGCTGCTACCTTATGTTTTTGTTTACGGTGAACAACGAAGGATCTCGTATGAGCAACGGGAGCATCAGGGATGCTTGCTTGATCAGGGCACAATTTCCTGGTACATAAATATGATATCTGTGATGTTTTTAAATTTTCGACTGCCGTGTCTAGCCTCGTAACGAAGCTGCCCTCTATGGGACAGCTCGCTCCAAGTGAAACGCCGCCGCCTATTCTCAAGACATATCTCCGTGAGGTCGAGCGCTTCGACCATTCCATGCAAATACAAATACCCCCCGAACTCCTGGCCCAAGCCCACCCCGTGTATAAGGAGGGAGCAAAAGTACACTACAAGGCCCCACTCGCCCCAAAATAGTAATGAAATGTCTACTCTGCCAAACAAGGTTGCCGTATCCTGTTTTCAAGCTTTGGCTTAGTGCTGGATCATACCAGGAGACCCTGGCATGGACAAGGGCGTTGTGGGATACTCATACCCAGCTTCAGAGCAGTTGGCCGAGTGGTCGAAAGAATGCGAGAGTGGAGGAGTCTGCTCAACAACCCATCAGCATTATGGATCGTGGGAGGATGGTCGTCGCATATAACTCACATGAGGATTCGTGGGGTCGTAAGAGCCGGGAGCATTCATGTCGATACCGGACATGTAGCCGTAGTTCATGTAAGGAGACAGGCCGTCGTCGCTTGTGTACGACTCGCGTTTTATGGCGTCGTTGAAGTGGTTCATGGGCGGCAGCGTTACTGGCACTGCTGCTGCAAGGTATCCTGGGTATGCCTCGCCGGCGGTGGCCATAGGGAATGGTTGCGTGGTGTATGCGGGAGCCATGATCATTTCTTCGGGCGGAGGGTAGGTAGGGTATGCGAGGAACGGGGGAGTGTTGGATCTCTCACGGCTATCGTCGTAGTGGTGGGCGAAGAAAACCTCGTCGTCGTTGTTCATGGGAGGCGTGAATTGGCCCTGGTTGATAGTCTTAGTCGGCACTGGTGTTTTATGCGTCTTGTTGGCAGACTTCTTGGTGGTCTTTGTATGCGCGGGCTTCTCAGCAGTTGTGGTGCCTTCCTGGCCAGCTAGTCTCTCGAGGTCTTCCAAGCGTCTCTTGAGCTTCTTGCCTACACGGGTATATCAGTCTCGAACGTCTTGTGGAGTGGACTGATGACTGTCACTGGTTGGGTATGACATACGGTAGTTGCGCTGGGCAATGCGGTTCTGGATCCTCCGGCGCTCAGCAAGGTCGGAGATCTTCGTCCAGTCTTCGTCGGGGTTTGCAGAGCTGCTGAAGGCGCTGCTGGTGCCGTGTCCAGAGTATGCTCTTGGGGAGGGAGCAGTAGCCGGGTAGGCGTACTGATGATGTTGAGACATGGTGAACATCGACATTGGGGGGCAGCAGAGACGTTGGAGGTTATCCTGATCGCTGTAATATTCAAGAATTTAAGAGTTGCTGAATGCAGGCAAGCTCGCGGCGGACGAGGCGTAGAGCAGCTAGCTGTGGGGGGGTCGATACAAGTTGTAGCTTGAGAGGAATCCGGAGAAGGGGAAAGGAAGCTGTTAAATAAAAGTAGCCCAAGGCTCTTTCACTCGAGCTCAGCCCAGATGACCAGCAGGTTGAGCAGTGACATGGCCAGCAGCGGCAGCAACGACAGGGCTGGCGACGCAAGTGCAAGAGGACCACTAACCGGGGGTGCTTGTCCTCGCAGGGCTTCGAGTTTTGGAGGTTACACAGCCTACCCTGGTATCCGTAGGCAGAGAGAAGACACATGAAGGGTACAGGTACCGTGCCTGGTACAGGGTATAATTAGTGGGAGGGGCGTGGCTGTGAAGGGGGAATGGAAGTGAGCGAGGGTGATGAGAAGCGTGTGTTTACATTATTTCCCAGACATTGGCAGGCAGAAGAGGTGAGGGGAGGGGTGAAAGTAAGGAAATGGATTGGGAGGGGTGAAAGGGGGTGAAGCGCCGTAGGGCAGAGGGACGGCATCCAGTCGCAGACATACTACGTAGTAAACAGAGGCCAAGTACGGAGTACTCCTACCTGTCTTGATCAAGGGGAGAAGAGGCAGCGGGGGGATGTAATTCTCGGAAACGGTGCGGGCAGCGCCTCGGTCTTTCAGTTTACGACGGATCAGCGGGTAGGCTGGGTCTTGGAGCAGAGTGTCCGTATCCGTACACTAGAGAGAAGGTAGTGGGAAGATGAGCGCAATAAGGATGAACTGGACTTGGGCGGCCGCGACAAGATTTTGAAGGACGGGACCATAAAGGACGATAGCCAGGCTGCTAGCAGTAGTATCGAGGCGTATACGGATAGTGCAAGTGCATTTCGGACAGGAAATGGGCTAAGTATGGTGGGCAGGATTTGGTGGGAGGGTGTTGTTGCAGGGGGTGGGCATGGTCACGGTTGTCGTCCACAGTCCAGACGATGATACGGACGTGGTACGTACCGTCGCGTCGCACTTGGCTCCACCGGACTGGGATGGATGGCAAGGGCGCGCCCAGTGACCTGTAAACTACCTACCTAGGTACGTATATTTTCCCCATCGATCAGTCGTGGACAGGGGTCCAGCAAGGCAGAGAACGGCGGCAGGGCCCTTTCGCTCGGGTGTTTAACAGCGGCGGCAACAACGGCGACTGGACAACTTGTACGAGAAAGGTGCATGGGGTTCCCGCAATGTGTCCGGCGCAATTGACCCGGTAAGTCCCTTTATCATAATCAACAACTTCGTTGCTAAATGTAAACAAAGGGTGGGCGATTGGCCTAAGTCTACTCTGTGCGATTGGGAGCACGTCGTGAAGCATGCAGCAAGCAGTACGGCACCTAGCGGTACAGGAAACAATTCAATTGGGCTTGCAGTTTCTTCCTCCGTAGGTCTACTCCGCCAGCCCAACAAATCATGGCGAGCGTTCTGGCTTACTCACAACAATAGGCGCAATGCTTCTCTATCTGCCGTCCTGCTTTGTAAGTTTCTTGATATATCTTGTGTGCAGGAGAGAGGACTCCGCATGTACCGAATAAGGAGCGAGCAAGACGCCGCAAGGATACGTACGTACTCCAAGGCCGCAACCCCCTGCCGTTCCTTGTGTTACAAAGGGGAAGTGGGGAAGAGAACTCGGGCACAGACAAGGACGGTGCCCAACTGGCTTTCGCTTAATGGTGGGGAGACGGGGGCGGCGGACCGTTTTTTCCAGCGGCCGACGTTTTGTTCTGGGGCTGTCTCGAGACCTTGCTCGCTAGCAGCGTCGAGGAAGACCCCCCAAGGCAGCGAAAGGGGATTCGTCCCGTACCATCTCTGCTTTCGCTATCACAGCACCTTAGTGCGCAAACGGCTGAAATGGACTCCGCCGTCGCTTCCTGGGTCTCAACTCGTGAACTTGGCCAGATCTAAGCTCCTTCACCTTGGTGTCTGGAGGGCGGCTAGCCCCTTCACTGCATAGGCTTGCTCCTTTAGCAAGTTGGTAGAGCAGGAAAGGCTGCCAGTCCGGGTCGCTGAAAGCGCTGCTCCTCAGCCGACCTAGCTCAGCCCGCAGGACGGGTCTAGCTTCCTCCAAAGTTCCTCGGACAGAGTTAAGATACATTGCGTTAACAGAGCATAAGACGGCGGCGGCCTTTCAATCCAGCTCTGACACTCTCCCGCGATAGAGGGCAAGGTCCATACCGCCTCCTTGGCCACTGGACCTGCTACCAAGGCCTATGTCTGACCGTGGTGCTCATATCTGCCCTTGTCTCCGGGCACCCTATGCGTGAGACTAATCAGAGGGAAAGGCACCACTGGGGCCCAGACGAGTGTTTCGTTTCCACCCTGGGAGAATCAGAAGTCCACTGGTCTTGCAGGGCTGGCACGCGTGGCACGGCCGGTAACACGGTCCTTAGTAAACAATATGTCAACTTACTTGTCTCTGACCTAAACTGCGGATGGCCCATCTTTTTGAGGTTGCAAAGACAATGGAACAATGTCAACATACGCCTTTTTTTCCTCATGGAGCTGAACATCAGCGATAGACCCAGCGGCCGCCTGAACCGTGGTATCAGAGGCGCGTCGACGCGATTTAAGACACCCATCGTCATGCTGTTTCCGGAACTGATTGGCTGGTTGGTAATCCGAATAACATAGTTGCCGTTGCTATCGAAGCCCTGTCCTTACAACCGGGTCCGTGGAAGACCAGGACTATGGTGTCAGAGGGCGGGACGAGGATGATGATGGCCTGCGATTGGAAAAGCATACCAGTACGGCGCACGTGGAGGGAATTTGGTGCAACATGAGAGAAGCATGAAGCATCTCACGAACACTGACCAGTCCAAAGCACGTGGCCGCGCGGGGTTGATCAAGATACATTGTTGCGCACACCAAGCCCTGCCTATACCCACGCGCTCGATGTTTTCGTCCTTGATAGGGAGGGTCTTATAGGACAGGGAGAGGGGCCGTCGTGTTCAGCCAGCAAAGTGGGCGGGACGGAGTGGGACCCGGAGCAGTATCCGTGCGCACCAGTCCGAAAGAAGAAATTCGTAAGATCGACCAATCCAAAGGCCTGATCTTGCCAAGTGTTCCTACAGGTAGAACACTGAAGGTTGAAGCACCTTAATTGCAGTGCAAGGCTTGAGAACCCCTGGAAATTGGGGCACGGAGCTTGTGGAGTGTCTGTGGCTCCAGCCTAGACACTTCTCCCCTCAATATCTCAAGCTTGACCTGCTGTCTGCAAAGTACCCGTACAATATCTGTACCTATGCTACCTACGGGTAGCGACCCTAACTCCCTAGGTGGCAGGGCCATGCCGACTCACCTGCCAACCAGAATCGAGAAAATTCGATTGCCTAGAGAAGAAGTGGGAAGTCTCCTGTGGTCCGTCTCCCATCGATGTATCCGTGTGTACAGAGTAGTGTACACCACATACCCGCATCGACGGATTCGCTCCATATATAAGATCCCCTGCCGAGACGGCATGCCAAGGAGGTAAAAAGGAATCGATAGAAGCTCTCCCCTTCCCCAGCCGGGCCCCGGCCAGCCCCAGGAAGAACCCATTCCGACAACCAAGCCACAAGGCAAGGTGTGCCGATATCCACCAGACCGATACACAACAGGGCGTCGTGGTCATTGTCAGTTGCTGGTAAATTGCCCACCACATAGCCACAACCAGCTACACTTAGCATACAGCTAGCTTGTTACTATTACTACTTTCAACAACCTGTGTAAATTACCTATGCAGCAAGTACAACACCTTACTTAACATATATATAGAATAATTTTAAATTAAAAGTAGTAAAGTTTAAAACTACACCTAGAGTCTACTAAAGTTACTCTTTTTATTTACGTTAAAAAAGCATATATATAACCTTTATATTCTCTTAATAGTAATAAGGCCTTAGACCTATTCTTTTCCCTACATAACTTTATTACATAGAAGTATATAGTGTATTAGTAAATCTCTCTATCTTTAGATAAAAACTAATATTATATATACCTTTAGTGTAAGTAAATCTATAAGAGCCTAAAGTACTATACATAATCTATCTTAAAATAGTCTTTATTTAGCTACTACTCTACACCTAAGGCTTAATTATTATTAAAGAGGTAATATATAAAACTTAAAAATATTAAAATATTAGTAAGTATATCTTTTCTTATATAGCTTTATTTTTCTACTATTATATAGCAGAAGTCTTACTTATATTCTTCTACCTAAGTAGGCTAAGTAAGTTATTTCTATATATAGTACTAATTACTTAAGAACGCTAATTAAACTAGCGTAGAGCTAATTAGATCCTACAGTTAAGATTAGTTACATAATGCAAAAAGAAAACAGTAGTTAGCCTGATATAAGTATAATACCTTATTCTTATGCTGTTAACTTAGTAAGGTAGCTTATTTAAAAACATATAGTACTCTAGGGGTTAGTATAGTCTACTTAATGCTAGATTAACTTACTAGAGATAGGTTTGCTCTTAAGGTCTATACTACTAAGGTCTATAGTAAGAACTATTAACTATAGAGGTATTTAACCTTAAGAGGTAGGCTTATTAGGTATATATAATTAGCTAGAATAGAATCTTCTTTACTATAACGTACTAAACCTATAATCTAGATAAATCTAGAATTCTCCTATTAACTATACCTATAACCTACTAAACCTATAATTTAGATATATTATCTTAAAGATAAAGTAACTAAATTAAATCCTTCTTTCTAATCTTATTAAGTCTAATCTTATTAAGTCCTTATCCTACTTAGTTATATATACACTTAATGTAAACAACCCTTTTAATATTAACACCCCTCTTAATTATAACCCCTTAGAGGTTATAAAATAGTTTATAATAGCTTAGATAAGCTTTATTATTAAGTAGTATAGAGGGAACTCTCTATATAATATTATTACTATTAATAGCAAAATAGATAATTATATAGTAATTAATATTACTAGTGTTAGATTAGTAATCTTACTTCTTAACAGCCTAGCAGCTAATATAGGCCTTATTATTAGGGTAAGGTAGGCCCTATAGTAGAGGCTTTACTTCTCTATTAGTAGGATAGCCTAGTAAAGGGAGGATAGATTAACTATTACTAAGATAAAGCGCTTAAGCTAGCTGTAAGTAGTAATCTACACTATCTAGTAGGTGTAGTATAATTAAAAGATAGAAGTAGAGATTTTACTAGAAGCTTATTAGTTAGAAACTTAATATAATAGTTATACTTAATATATATTAATATACCTATATAGTAAGTTACCTATTAAGGTAAGTTACCTACTTTTCTAACTTTCTATCTCTTCTACCTTTATATATCTTTCCCTCTATATATAAATATATAATCTACCTTAATTAAAAGTTATATTATCCTTACTATCTAGGCTCTTAAAAAAGACCTAAAAATGTCTGTATAAACAGCTGCCTCTACCTTTAAGGTCCCTAAAATAACGCTATATAACTAACGCGTTAGATACATTATATAGAGTAAAGAATAACTAAATTTAATAAAGTTAACTAAACCTAAAGAGAAGGTAATTCTTAAATAGGTTATTAACCTAATTAATTAAGGATTCCCTTTATAATAAGAAGATATATAAGAAATAGCTACCTAACTTCTAAATTTATATAATAGGCTATATATAAGACCCTAATAGGTAGAGAACTTTATATAATACATCCCTAAATTAAAAATATAATTTTAATATTAAATTAACTATTAGAGGGCCTTAGCTAAGGATCCTATGATTATATAAGGCTAGTTTACACTTATGTAAAATATAATTCTAAAGTATAAAATACTAAATTATAATATTTATAACTTTAATAAGACTAGTTTCCTAATAGGAATACTATTATACATAAAGGTTATTATAACTTCTAACTATAAAGGAAAGCCTTATATAAAGCAGCTTAGTAATTATAAATAGGTTTCTATTATTTAGGGTGTATATATAGATAGCTAGGTGCTACCTCTTTATATTATTATAAAAGGTAAATAATACCTCTTCTCCTAGTATACTAACTACTAATTCCTAGCTATATAGTGTATTTATTAAAGTAAGAATAGATAGATAATAAATAATATTAGCCTAGATTAGCTAAAGCACTTTAATTAGTATATAAGGACTTATATAAAAGGCCCTTATTACCTCTTAATCCTTAATAGTAATAATAGCTATAAATTAACTAACTTTAATAAATACTATAAGGAATAAAGTATTCTTACTTTATATATTCCTCCCTATTTATTTTATAAGCTTTAGCCTCTTAATATTAGGTACTTTAGCTTATTAAAATACTTATATAGTAAGGAAATTAAGAAGATAATATAGATATAGATTTTATATATTACTAAGGATAACTTCTTTTCTATTTTTAAAGTAGTATTCTTTACCTTAATAGGTAAACATAATATAGAAGCTAGCTTTTAATAAGTAGGCCTTATACCTTTTAACTCTAGAGTAGTTCTTTCTTACTTAGATTTTAAGCTAAAGATACTAACACTATTAAACTTATAGCTATTATAGGCTACGCTACAAAGGTTTTATAGCTAGGCTTTACCTACTACAGACTTAAGTAAGCTATATATAAAAGCTCTACACACTATATAAGCGTATAGTATATAATCTCTCCTTTTACTCTCTAGCTTAGATAACTAGTAATTAAGTTACTAATTACCTAAATAAGGCCTTACCTAGCCCTTTATAATAGCTAAGTAGCTAAGGCTTTTAGGACTTAAAGATACCAATTATAGTAGTAAAAGATATATAAAGTACTACCTCTCTTAAAAAGAAGATCTAAGTATATTAAGGTAGCTTACTAATACTAATATATAAAGTAATTAACTTTTAAGCTAAAGATATTAGTAAGTTAGCCTATAAGCTTACTATTATTAAGGCTAAGAACTATAAGCTCTATATAAGGATAGAGGTATTAAGTAAGCGCTAGAGGGTAAAAAAGACCTAACTATATCTTAGAGAGTTACTTAATACTACTAAAGCAGAGGTACTATAAATAGAAAAAGGTAGTATTAATAGTAGAGGAGAGAATAACCCTTAGAAGGAGGGTTATACAGAAGGTGCTAAACTATATATAAGGCAATATAGTAATTACAGAAAGCCTAAATATAACGTATAAACCTATAAAGTAGTTTAAGATAGTAATAAGAAAGAGGATAATAAGTAGTTTTAATTAATTTTATATATTATAGTTTAATTAACTTAAATAAAATATAGAAAGGTTTAGAAAGGTAGGTAACTTACTTTAATAGGTAACTTACTATATAGATACGTTAGGTAAGTTAGGTATATAAACTAGTAAAGTAAGATAGTACTTAAGAGAACTACTACTAACTTCTAGTAGAATACTACTTATAATAAGTAAGATATACCTATGTGACGCAGTAGTATACATCTAGTAGTATCTATACGCTCTGCATGCAGACAGTTAGTTTAACTCTAACTACAGGAAGCTACTTTTGCAGAAGTCTAATTAGCTACTAGAGCCCTACAAAAGTAGAGCCCTAAGCCCTATATACATAATAGGGCTCTAATAACAGTGCACTACACCTACATATTATGTTTTCCCTTTATAATAATCCTATATTATGTTAGGTAAAAATAAGCTAACCTTCTAATGTTTAATAAGATAGAGTAGTTTTCCTCCTATATAAATTATAGGAGGTTTTTCTCTCTATCTATATAGATTAATAAGTACTATATATATAGAATAGTGTAAGGGAATACCTTACTAGTTCCTATCTAGATAGTGAATAATATAAGACTCCTATTACTAAAAAAAAAAATAAGTAAGATATATAAAGAACTAATATAATAGATAATAATAAGGTTTTAATACCTATATAATATAGCAGTTTATATCTAGTAGTATCTATATATACTTTTATACTATAGATAGTTAGCTTAATTCTTACTATAGGAATACTACTTTTATAGAAGTCTAATTAGCTACTAGAGCTCTACAAAAGTAGAGCCCTAAAGCTTACATACATAATAGGGCTTTAATAATAGCACACTCTACCTATTTAATTTAAGAACGCTAATTAAACTAGCGTAGAACTAATTAAATCCTATAGTTAAGATTAGTTATATAATACAAAAAATAAAAACAGCAGTTAGCCTAATATAAGCACTATACCTTATTCTTATACTATTAACTTAGTAAGGTAGCTTATTTAAAAACATATAGTACTATAGGGGTTAGTATAGTCTATCTTAATGCTAGATTAACTTACTAGAGATAGCTTTACTCTTAAGGTCTATACTACTAAGGTCTGCAGTAAGAACTCTTAACTATAGAGGTATTTAACCTTAAGAGGCAGGCTTATTAGGTATATATAATCAGCTAGGATAGAATCTCCTAGGATTCTTATATTAACTATACTTACAACCTACTAAACCTATAATCTAGATAAATCTCCTTTACTATAACCTACTAAACCTATAATTTAGATAAATTATCCTAAAACTAAAGCAACTAAATTAAATCCTCCTTTTTAATCTTATTAAGTCTAATCTTATTAAGTCCTTATCTATACCTTAGTTATACCTAAGCTTAACTTAAATAACCCTTTTAATATTAACACCCCTCTTAATTATAACCCCTTAGAGGTTATAAAACAGTTTATAATAGCTTAGATAAGCTCTATTATTAAGTAGTATAGAGGGAACTCTCTATATAATATTATTACTCTTAATAGCAGAATAGATAATTATATAGTAATTAATATTACTAGCGTTAGATTAGCAATCTTACTTCTTAATAGCCTAGTAGCTAATACAGGCCTTATTATTAAGGTAAGGTAGGCCTTATAGTAGAGGCTTTACTTCTTTGTTAGTAGGATAGCCTAGCAGAGGGAGGATAGATTAACTATTACTAAGATAAAGCGTTTAGGCTAGCTGCAGGTAGTGATCTACACTATCTAGTAGGTGCAGTATAATTAAGGGATAGAAGTCTAAAGGTTAGAGAAAAGAGATTTTACTAGAAGCTTTAAGGTGTTAGTTAGAAACTTAATGTAATAGTTATACTTAATATATATTACTAGACCCCTAGAAAATAAAACACGTTTACATAATGTATAGCCTAGAAGGGTGTATACTCTACCTATATATTATATTTCCCTTTATAATAACCTCTATATTATATTAAGTAAAAATAAGCTAACCTTTTAATATTAGATATTAGGGTAGTTTCTTTTTACTAAAAAAGAATAGTAAGAGGGTTTTCTTCTTAGTATAGATTAATAAGTACTATATATATAGAATAGTGTAAAGAAATACTTTACTTATTTCTACTTAGATAGTAAATAATATAAGACTCTTCTTCCTAGGTAGATAATTCTTTAGTAATCTATTAAGCTTTTTTACTTCTAAGACTAATATAAAATATACTTACTATAGACTAAACTACTATTTAAAAACACTAATTAAACTAGTGTAGAACTAATTAGATTCTATAAATACGATTAGTTATATAATATAAAAATAAAACTAATAGTAGTAAGCCTAATATAAGTATTATACTCTATTCTTATACTATTTACTTAGTAAGGTAGCTTATTTAAAAATATATAGTACTATAGAGATTAGTATAGTTTACTAGAGATAGTTTTACTCTTAAAGTCTATACTACTAAGGTCTGTAGTAAGAACTCTTTACTATAGAGGTATTTAACCTTAAGAGGTAGGCTTATTAGGTATATATAATTAGCTAGAAAAGAATCTCTTAGGATTCTCCTATAAACTATATATATAACCTACTAACCCTATAATCTAAATAAATCTAAGATTCTTCTATTAACTATACTTATAACCTACTAAACCTATAATTTAAATAGGTTATCTTAAAACTATAGTAACTAAATTAAATCCTCCTTTTTAATCTTATTAAGTCTAATCTTATTAAGTCTTTATTATACTTAGTTATACCTATACTTAACTTAAATAACCTTTTTAATATTAACACCTCTCTAAAGTATAACCCCTTAGAGGTTATAAAATAATTTATAATAGCTTAAATAAGCTTAATAATAAGTAGTATTAGTAAGAGAAGTCTTATATTATTAACTATCTAAGTATAAATAAGTAAGGTACTTCTTTACACTATTCTATATATATAGTACTTATTAATCTATGCTAAGGAGAAAAACCTTTTACTATTTTTTTATAAGAGGAAACCTACCCTTTTATTAAATATTAGAAGGTTAGCTTATTATTTACCTAATATAATATAGAAGTTATTATAAAAGGAAACTTTATATGTAGGGTAAGGTATAGTATTATTAGTAACCTATTATATATATAGGGCTTAAGGCTCTACTTTTGTAGGGCTTTAGTAGCTAATTAGACTTCTATAAAAGTAGTATTCCTATAGTTAGAATTAAACTAACTATCTGCAGTATAAAGTGTATATAGACGCTACTAGATATATACTACTAGTCTACTACGTTATATAGATATTAAGTAGTATAAAAAGAACTCTTTTTATAATATTATTACTATTAATAGTAGAATAGATAATTATATAGTAATTTGTCTTACTAACGTTAGATTAGTAATCTTACTTCTTATTAGCCTAGTATCTAGCTAATATAGCCCTAATTGTTAGGGTAAGGTAGGCCTTATAGTAGTAACTTTACTCTATTATTAATAGAATAACCTAGACATAAGATAATATATCTAAAATTATAATAATAAATAAGCATTTAGGCTAGCTATAGGTAGTAATCTATACTATTTAGTAGGTATAGTATAATTAAGAAAGAGAAGTAAAGACTTTACTAAGAGCTTTAAGGTAATAGTTAAAAACTTAGTATAATAGTTATACTTAATATATATTACTAAACCCTTAGAAAGCGTATATAATGTAGTAGTTTATATCTAGTAGCGTCTATACCTTTTATATACAGATAGTTAGTTTAATTCTAACTATAGGAATACTACTTTTGCAGAAGTCTAATTAGCTACTAGAGCCCTACAAAAGTAGAGCCCTAGGCCCTACATACATAATTAGGCTCTAATAATAGTGTAACCTACCTACATATTATATTTTCTATTATAATAACTTCTATATTATGTTAGGTAAAAACAAGCTAACCTTTTAATGTTTAATAATAAGGTAGTTTTTCTCTTATAAAAAATAGTAAAAGGTTTTTCTCCTTAGTATAGATTAATTAGTACTATATATATAGAATAGTGTAAAGGACTACCTTACTTATTCCTACTTAGATAGTAAATAATATAAGACTTCTCTTAATATATAAAATAAAAACCTCTTAGAAAAACAATTTATTTATATAATATATAGCCTAGAAGCGTAAGCTTACTCTAAATAATATTACCTTTTACATTAGCCTTATAGCTAACTTAGTGTCTTTTAAGAAGCTAAGGTAATAAGGCCTTTAGTAGGATACTAGCCCTAGAAATAACAATCTATAAAGAGTAAATAGGTCTTTTATAGCCTACCTTAATAATATTTATAACTTAGGGTTATTAACTATAGGCTCTTTAAGGTAGAAGCTACCTTAGCTGCTACTATACTCTTACCTCCTATAAGGTTAGATAAAGTACCTTAATTACATTAATAAAATAAATACACTATAAAGATATATAGTCCTATATAACGTAGCAGTATAAGTCTAGTAGTATCTATACGCTCTACACACAGACAGTTAGTTTAATTCTAGCTACAGGAAGCTACTTTTATAGAAGTCTAATTAGCTACTAAAGCCCTATAAAAGTAGAGCCCTAAGCCTTATATACATAATAGGGCTCTAATAATAGTGTAACCTACCTATATATTATGTTTTCCTCTATATTATGTTATACCCTATATTATATTAGGTAAAAATAAGCTAACCTTCTAATGTTTAATAAGATAGAGTAGTCTTTCTTCTATATAAATAGTAGGACGTTTTTCTGTCTACTTATATATGTTAACTATATTATATATCTAGTATAGTGTATAAAAATACCTTACTTAGCATACTTAGGGAGAAGAATATAAGTAAGACTTCTGCTATATAATAAAGCCTTCCTATAGTAAATAAATCTAACTAATAAAAAAGAGATTTTTAAGTATAATAAAGTATAAAAGCTTATAAAGAATAAAGCCTACCTAGAAGTATAGATAATAAAAAATAATATAACATACCTATATAGTAAGTTACCTAATATAGTAACCTAGCTATTCCTTATTGCTAGAAAAAGCCCCTTTTCTAACTATTTATAAAAAAACAGGTTTTTAACTAAAAAAGCCTTAGTATTCAGTATTATATCATAATAAGAGTTAGACCTTAAGAAATAATAGTCTAGAAAATATTATCCTACCCTAGCCCTTATATATTACGCCTACCTCTTATTAATAAGATACTTACTAAAGATCTAGAGTTATAGATAGATAATAATTTTCACTCTATTTCTTCTTAAAATCTAAGTCTTATTGTTATCTAATGCTTAAAACTAGGTCTTTTTTAGTTAAGAATCTGCTTTTCAATAAATAGGTAGAAAAGGGGCTTTTTCTAGTAATAAGGAGTAGCTACTAGCTAGCTTACTATATTAGCTAACTCGCTATATATACATGTTATAGGCTATAGAGGAGACTAATAATCTCTTATATACTAGTGTTTTATAAGCACTATAGAGGATTATAAGAAAGCCTTTTCTAACCACCTTTTATATAGGGTATTATAAAGTAAAAAAGCTTTACCCTTTATAGCTATAAGCTATAAAAGCCTATAAAAAGGCCTTCTCTAAGGCAGTATATTAATATAAGAGGTTAGCTAAATACATATAGCTAGGGAAAGGAATAGATAATAGGTATAGGTGTTATTATAGAATTTAACTTATCCTCTAGACTAGGCTTATCTAGTCTAGCAGTTATTATTAATAAAGCGTTACTAACTAATTACTAAAGCTAACTAATTATCCTTAGCATTCTACTATTAACTTAAGGAACTAATATTCTAATAATTATCCCTCCCTTTAAAAGGCTTAGTCCCTAAGGCTGTTACCTTTTTTAAAATAAAATAGGGTACCTCTAGCTCTTTAATATGCTTTATTAGGAGCCTTAGTCTATTACTAGGTTTTCTAGGTGCCTTAGATTCTTACTAACACACTATATTACTAAGCTGTTAGCCTATTCTTATAGACCTTTAGACTTCTGCTCTAAATATAAATAATAAGGTTAGACTCTAGGGGCTCTTAGCTGCTATTACTAACTTCTTAGGTGCTTTTTTAAGCTTTTACTAATGTTAGGTATATCTAATACTATTCTAGTAGGTAATATTTTACTTTTCTAGTTCTTTATTAAGTACTTAGTAAGCTGTTACTAATAGACTTAATATTCTTTACTACTATCCTCCTCCCTATATATATTATATAATTTTTAATACTAAGATTTAAATACTATATTAACCTATATAGTTAGGGTATAGTAGACTTCTTCTATATATTCTTTTTAGAGGTATCTTAAGTATACTTACATACTGTAGTAGTTATCTACTGTATAGCCTTTCTTACTACACTTAATATAGGTAATATTAATCTAGGCCTTCTTAGCTGCTAGCTAATAGGTAACGCCTTAGTAATCTATTAGCTACCTATCTATCTTATAGACTAAAAGTATTATTAGGCTTTTATTTTTATTATATTAAAGCTCCTATAGGTGCTTAGTAGTAAGGGTAACTTTTTAAGGTAACTAATTAAAGTGTTTCTATTAGATAAGCGCCTATTATAGTTTCTATTATAAATAATAGAAGAATAAGAAGGCTAGAGGCTAATTCTCTTTAAGGTCTTTTATCCTAAGGGCTTAATATATTACTAACTATTTAGTAAAACATTATAAAGGTAATTACCTAGGCTATTATTAAGCCTTATAGAGCTAGCTATATAGGCGTCTCTTCTGTAGTTCTAGGTTAATATATAATTAGTAAATAAACACTTTAAATAATATCTATAGGCTTCTTTTATCCCCTATTACATTAACTATAAATTAGTAGTTTCTCTATTAGGTCTAGAGCGTTACTATTACTTTTATAAGGGCCTATTCTATATAGTAGTTTTCTAAGGCAGTTAGGTAGAGCTAATTTCCTACCTATATTATAGCTATTTAGTTAGATACCTATTTAAGTATACTATTCTCTTAGAGGATATTATGTATGTATGCTAGCAGTTATTTATATTGTTTTTCTAATGTTATTACTAGGTAGTTAGTAAGTAACTAGAGGATTATTACATTCTAGCTCTATATTATCTATATTAGCTTAGCTATTAATAGTTTAGATAAGGTAGTTAATAATAATAATACAGCATTTTTAGATGTAGTATTTATTATCTCCTCTATAGTAGCAGCTAGTTAATAACTTATTACTTTATATATCTCTATTCCTTAATCTAGCCTCCTCTTAGAGGTAGAAGTTAAATAATTATAAGGGGTTAGCTAAATGTATATAGCTAGAGAAAGGAATAGATAATAGGTGTAGGTGTTGTTATAGAATTTAACTTATCCTCTAGACTAGGCTTATCTAGTCTAGCAGTTGTTATTAATAAAGCGTTACTAACTAATTACTAAAGCTAACTAATTATCCTTAGCATTCTGCTATTAACCTAGGGAACTAATATTCTTATAATTAAATTAGAGAGCTTTATAGAAGGTACTCTATATATATAGAAAAGAATTTATAGAGATAGAAGTTAAAGCTTAATTTAGCTAGGCTTCTTAGTAAATAATAGAGAGACTACTATAGGCTTTACCTTAGGTAGTAGGCTTTATAGGGGCCTTAGGCACCTAGAAAAGGGGTTACTAAAGGCCTAGTTAGGCAGTAAGGCTAAGCAAAAGGGTAACATAATAGTTATAGTTATATACATAGTTAGATATATATAAAATATAATATATATAATATTAACCTATTACTATTACCCCTATTAATTTAACAGCAGTAGCTAAGGTAGCTTACTTTTATAATAGGTCAGATAACAGCTAAGTACTAAAACTAGACCAGCAATTTACTAGTAATCAATAATCATTATCTTAAGCTATCCTAGGTTTTGGTTCTTAATAACTTGTTGCCATCTGTGGCCTTGTATCGCTAAACATGCCTGCAAAACCGATGCTGGCTGCCGGGTCTCTAATGGCGACGATTTGCCATGAATGAGCATGTGCCATAGGGAAGCTGAAGTCAGCTTCAGCATCCGAACCCTGTTACACCGTGTCGCAACAGAGAGCGTCTAGGCAACGCGACTAGCAAAAACATCGCCAACTGGATGATGTGGTCATTATGGCTACAATCATTCCATATTCAGTTTGGATGAGATAAGATGTAGATCAATAGTAGGATTGCAGTCGCTCGGCAGGACGGTAGGCGAAACCCGCGCGCATCCCCCCAGAGGGGGGACTGGTTCGACATCGCCGGTGGGCGACAGTACGATGAGATCCTCATCATGATACTCTATATCATTTTCAATATCGTGAATCCTTTCGAGTGGGACCAGTGCGAAAGGGCCAGAGGGCGGAGGTCCTGATGGGGGGGGAGGGGGGGGCCCAAGAGAAAGGAACGCCAACGCATCGGCCGACTGCCGCCGGTGGCTGCACGCCAGAATTGAATTCCAATCCTTTGAAGGATTCTTGTCTACCCAAGCTATGGTTCCCTGTCGGCTTCGAGATGCAGCCTGCGCTTCTCATCCCTTTTGGGGGGGAGCGTGCTCGTTCTCAGCCCCCAATGACGAAGCTCCCACCCGCTTTGTAAGACGTCTATTTTTTCCTGGTCGATTAGCAAGATGCTGCCTGCCGTGCTATTCGTCCGTTAGCCGTCCGTTCCCGCATCTTCCTCCTCCAGCACTTTCCGCACGCAAGATAAACAGGGGGCAACATATCCACACACACACACACACACACCCCCCAACCCCTTTTCAACACCCCCAAAGTGAACCATCATCAACACAACACTATTGTGAGTGAGTTAAACAAGGGTCAATGCCTTTTTATGGGCGGATTGGGACCGAAACCCGCCCATGAGTTCCATTTCCTAACGCCCGCAATGGTCCTTGTCAAAGCCGGCCTTCTGGACCCATGTTGTAACCCCAGTCATTGGCTCCTGACAGCAACCTAGGCCAAATCAATACCGCATTGAGTGGGGCTTCGGAGTGGCAACCAACTACAGGACGTTGATCGATCAGCTCCAGCAGGGCTGCAGATGCTGTTCCGAAAGTTGCGCCCATTCTTCAAGCACACTTCCACTAGAAACACCCACTCACCCCTATTCTACACGTGCACCCCCATGGGTCATCGAGAACGTCTGGAATATGCTGCCATCAAACAGTACGAGGTGTGACTCAGCTTGTGAAACACGTCTATCTGCGCTGCTCATTGGCCTGCTTGACAACAGTCAGTCCCAATGAAGGGTCAGCTGATGAGAAATTGGGAGATATCGCGTCGGCGTTGACTTTCTTTCCAATGCTGTCTGCTGTCTCTCCATAGTTCTTCACAGCGTCCAACACTTTATCGTCCTCCAAATGGGGTATGAAGTTGTATCCGGCTATTCTTATATTGGGCCCCATTGCGTAATGCCAAAGCTTCATTTAGCCTTACGCCTTGCTGTGTCTGGAGCTTCTCTCCCCAAGACGTCGCTGCATGTCTTTGTTAGACAAGCAGACGGACAGGTCAAGGGCGAGGCAAGTATCGTCTGTCTTCTCACCCACCAGCTGTAGCCCATCAGCCTCTTCTTCCACGGCCATGCCGTCCCTTGACTCGGACAACGCGGGCAAAAATGCCACGCATACGCTGCCAGTGGCTTGGCTTCACAGAGAGCAGCCGACATTAGGCCGCAAGCTGCAGCCTGGCGGTATACAAGCGCGTCTTAGTGGGACGCAGGCTAGACGATGGCGCAGTGCTGTCTATATCCACGGCAGCCTCCTACCATTGCAGCACGACGGCCTGGTACCTTTAATCACGTATTTAATGACTTCGAAGTGAGCATTCAGACTGTAACATGACTTGGGGGCTTGAGTGGTTGGCCTGGAAGCAAGATGCCTAACCATTTCCTGACGAACACCAGCAATCTCGGCATTGTATCAATCCCTAGACAGGTCGTCCACGTGTCGCGATCCGGTTTTCCAGCAAGGCCGATGAGGTACCGAAAGGACTCAAGGAGCGTCAACGTGGATGGTTAATGGTGCTCTAGTTCTTCCTACTGACCGACTAGTTGGCCCTACGCGGCCGCAAACGGCTTCTACTCACATAGTACAGATGCGTAGTCACGCAAATGCATCATGAGCCAGACCCCAGTCCTCCACTCCGATTCTCCGAACTCTCGGGCTTGTGGGGGGGAAGGCCCTCTGAGCTTGAGACAAAGTGTCAATTCTTGACCTTCTGCGCGCGACAGCGGCGGAGATGGGGAGCCAGGCTGGCAGCTGGCCCCTGAACATGTGTACATTTATCAATTGCCAATTTGGCCCGCACGATTGGTGTCCGTGATTGTCAGCTCTTGTTGGGATCCAGCGACGTCTTTTAGGTTCTGACGAAGCCCACACAAATGTGCATTCAGACTGGCTACCAAGCCTTGATTCCTAACTGCTTCGCCCGAAGGGTGCAGGAATGCGTGGGTGTGGCTGCCGGTACTAGCCCGTCCCGTCCCCTCCACTACTCTTATGGCATCAAAAAGTTGATGAATACGCTATCGTGGCCGAAAGTAGGTCTTAGTGCTAAACGAGAATCCGAGACGACGAAGGCAAAGGGAAGGGCAAAACTGGGGTGCTGATATGAAGACGCAGTCTATCTTAATTGGGCGTCTGGGCATGCATAGCCCCCTTTCCCAAAATCCAAACAACCATGGTCCCATGCGGTGGTGATATCTAAGGTGTGGTCCGTACTCGACAGAGGATCGTGGCAACACCAGACGCCTTGACACCAGACACAAGGCGTCTGGTGGCATGCGCTTTCCCGTCCGTTTCCTGGCTCCGTGCCTCTTCGGATCTGGGTACCAATCTCCACTCGAGACCCGTCTTCAAGGGCTGCGACTGGCTGGCTCGCACTGACTGGAAGTGCCCCACCTACAACGGCCGGGGACCACTGTTTCCTGGCCCGGTCGTGAACGCTCAAGTCACAACTGGCTAACTACCCGTACCGCACCACGCACCACATTCATAAAGCAGAAGCGGGGCGGAAATTTTGTTTCCAAACCAGGATTAAATCGACCGTGACGCAGGAAATGGCGCGCTCGGTAAAAACTCGAAGGGGAAAAAATGAAAACACCACGGTATACCTAGCTGAACAACTGCTGCCTGGAACGGCGGGCTCCGCCACCATGCCTGTCGTGCGAGGAGCTATTAACGATCGCTGTGGTGATGAGTGGCAGCTGGTGGTCAGTGGCCGTACCTTGCCAGCTCCTGTGTCCCCCCAGTTCATTGCCCGCCGTGGTCTTTGCGATTCCCGACCGCAAGTGCTGGAGTGACTTAAAACAGTATTTTGGACACAGTACACTGACATCAGTGGAGGTACGCTCTGTGAAGGACCTTTTAGTGTTCGAAAGAAGGGGTGGGGGTTTGCTTTAAAAATCGTCCGCTCATCAGAAGCGGAGCTTACCTGAAGGAAACACTGAGTACAGAGGTGTTCTCCCCCTGAGTCGCATTGCGGCGGGAATCGACGTCGACAGTTTGGCATGAACCGAGACTCGGTACCGTTCTCCTCCAACAAACCCGTCATCTTCGTACGAGTTTAAAGTACTAGTGCTTGTCTACAATGACATCGCACGTGTGCTGGAGACAAATGTGGGTAGAAGCGCGGTGCACCACCCCTCAGGTCTATAGCCTGTAAAAGCATTTGTAGCACGTTCATCGCTGGCCTGTATGCCAGGGACAGTGCATGGCAAAGACGTAGGAAACACGATGATGTTCGGATGATATGTGAGGCAAAGCGCAAGGTAATCAAGGGCCTCGGAATTAGAAAGCAAGGACCATGGTCAGTGGAAGAGACGTCAAAGAGAAACAACCCGATATGATGATTACGGTCGTTACTCCGTAGAGCAAGCATCTAGACGGTTTCCAAGCGCCTGTGAGACGTTTATTTGCGCCAGGGCGGCGTAGGGCTGGCGGAGAGCAATAAAACCGTCATCCACACTGATGCTTTCAGATCTTGGGGTAAGTTTGTTCATGGAGCACACGGGAGGGGCACCGTTGCAAGTGCAACGTGTGCTCGACAATGCCCCTTTTCGAAGGGACATAGTGTTCTTAGGAACCGTGTTTTATTCATGACTTGACTTCCTTGCCACCACCACCACCCTTGCCTACTAATCTCTACACCCCTATATACCCCTCCTATCCCCTGCCTAATTATCTAACCTATATTACTATCCTATTATCTAGATCGTTAAGAGAGCGCTAAGAATGTCTTATCTGTAGGATTTAAAGTTATCTATGTAAAGCTTAGCTAAGTTATCTTCTTCCTCCTAGCTTAGAGGTTACTAGTATTTAAGCTTTAGGAAGTATTTCTTAAAGAACTATCTTACTTACTTTATATAACTCTTATTATAGATTCTTATTATGTTATCTTTAAGCTAGAGGGTAGCTATAAGATATAGGAGTGCTACTAAGTCTTTCTAACTAAGTAGTATTAATTTATAAAAGAGGCCCTACAGTCTATATAGCTGCAGCTAATATATTAGATATATATATTACTTAGCTTCTATAATAGAAGTAACTAGTTGTTAAGGTAAATAATATAAGTTTAATTTAGGTGTATAGTTATTAAGGAGGATTTAGGCTAAAGTTAAAACTATCTTTAGGTAGTTTCTTAATATAGTTATTATTATAATAATTCTCCTGTAATTACAGTATACTGTATTACTATTATAGACCTATCTAGATAGTATCTCTAATATCCTTTAGCAGTAGGGTTAGTTAATAGTGTTAGAATTAAACCTATAGCCTTAGGGCTTAGGATAAATCTAGCCCTAGCAGAAGTAGGTTGTTATAGGTAGCTACATAAGACTGCCCTACCTAAGGGTAGGCTAGCAGGGCGCCTACTACCCTAGGTAAATACCTACTTCCTTCCTAGTAGTAAGATTAGTTAAACATAATAATAATAACCTACCTATTAAGATAAAGCTAATTATTATAAGATTTATAAATAGCCTTATTTAATAATAACCTTACCTTATAATAATACTAATACTAATTAGTAATAGCTATTATAGTTATTATAGGTTAGTAAGGATATTATAGAAGACATAATAATCCTAGCTTAGTCTACCTATTATGCTAATTAAGGTTTTTAACCTATGTATTATTAACTTAAAAACTAATATGTTAATTACGCTGTTAATAATAGCCTTAAGTATAGTAATCTTTAAGATACAGCCTAGCTGCCTTAAGGTAAGACTACCTCTATTGTTAATATTAGACCTTTCTACCTGTTTAACTGTTTTTCTTCTTCTATTATACCTTACTTTACTTAACAAACAAACAAACAGTTTAGTTAGTTTAGTTACACTATTTAGGTAAACTATTAATAACTTTACTAATAACTTTATCCTTATCCTCTTTCCTTTTATAATAATATTAATAATCTAGTTAATTAACTAACTTTCTATTAGAGTTAATAGCACTATTAAGATCTTACTAAGCTTATTAAAATATATTAATCCTAAGATATAGGATTATCCTTAGGTAACGCTAGATAAGGTAACTTTATTATAAGTTAACACCTTTATTACCTGCATAATAACTAAGTAGTAAATTAAAGGGTTTTATGTATTAGCCCTCTAGGAGGCCTTCCTTCTTAAGTATAATAGATAGTCTAAGGAAACCTTTAACCTTATAGATATAATACTCCTTATAAAGCTTTAGAATTACCTCCTTTAATATAGAGTATTTATCCTATAGGGGTAAGAGTTATAGAAGATCTTTATTAACCTTATAAAGGTCTTTAACCTTAAAGAATATTACCTATAGTTATAAGAGGAATTTAATAAGTAGTATATAAAGGACTTACTTTTCTGTAGTTACTATAAAGTTAATAACTTTATTAATAGTATTATAAAGCTACTGCTGTCTAGCAAATTAGTACGCTAAAGGACGCCTACACCCTAATAATAACAGCAGTAGCAGCAGCTAGTAATACTAAGCCTAACAGACCTACCCTTACTAAGCAGTAACATAGGGATAGTAGCTAGCCCTTTAAACATATAGGAAGAGTAGATACCCCTTAGGCCCTTAACGCCTATGTAATAAGGCAGCTTTATAAGAAAACTACCTTATTAAACTCCCCTTATTACACTAGTAAGAAGGTTTTTTAACAGCTTAAACTTTAAAACTATACTCCTATAGGACTTTAAGGTAGGATTTAAGGTAATAATAACCTATAAGCTCCTAGTTAATAATAGCTATAATTAGCCTACCTCTTAGCTTTACTATAATAATAGGCTGTAACCTTTATGTTTTTTATATACTTTATAACCTTTATAGCCTACTTATACTTTATTACATTCTAACTACTCTATCTTTCCTTACTAGTAAGGGGGTCCTCCTAAGTTACCTCTACTACATTAGTAATAAGTAATACACCCTCTTTTACCTTACGTTAATACCCTATATAAGGCTTATACTGTTTAGCCTAATTATAAGAGGTATTCTAACCCTCTTAATTAGCCTACCCTAAAGCAGCTAAATAACCTATTAAAGCTATATACTAGCTCTAATATAAAGTATATTAGTAAGAAATATAACGTACTTAATATTAAGCTTATAATCTTTTATAAGAACTATAATAATATAGGTATTACTAATAATATAAAGCATCTTAGTATTACCTTCCTAATAATACTAAAAGGTAAAGTATTAGACTTTTACTTCTAATGCCTTTATAGCTAAAGGCTATATAACTTCTACATCCTTATTAACGCCTTTTATAGGTACTTTAAGACTAAAGAAACTATTAAAGGTTACCTTACTAAGTAGCAGTAGATCTTATATTAACAGACAGAAGCATTAGAGCTAGGAAAAACAAAAGGTAAGATTCTTAAGCTAATAATCTTACGCCTTAATGTTATCTAAAGGGCTCTTCCTTTAATATATTAAACTAATAATTTCTTTAGACTATAGCTCTTAAACGCCTGCTGTAGCGTACCTAAGGCTTAACTTTACCTTTATAACCTATTAAATACCCTTAATAGCGTTATTAACTAGCTTTAGTTAGTATTTATAACTACTAAAAATAAGGTAAAAGTTATATAGCAGTATGTTACTTATAATTATAATAGCTACTACTATTATTATAAGCTTAGCTAGAGCTAAGCGTAGCACTTTACTAATTATACCTACTGTAGTAACAGTAAGGATAATTAATATAGAGGTAAAAGGTAAAAAGGTAATTAGCCTATACCTACTAATTAGAAGTATTATATCTATAAGCAAACTAGGTGTTATTTAACTAACTACACCCCTAATAAAAGGAAGCACACCTATAATAAATATAAGGCTAGTAAGTAGATAAAAGGTAAGACTAGTAAAGTAGCTTATAATGCTTTCTTAATAGCCTATAAAGGTAAAGATTCTTCCCTTACTAATAAAGATAGTAATAAAGATCTTACTTAATACCTTTAGGGTATTATAATTAGTAAGAATAAGCCTAATAAGGTTAATAATAATAAGTCTTTCTATCTAGCTACTACCTTCTTTAGTAAGACTAACTTTAATAGAAAGGTAATTACTAGCTAGTTAGCTAATTAGTCCTTTACCTATTACTTAACTAAGGCTAACCTAAGTATTTAGTAGTATATTTAGATACCTACCTTAAGTAATAACCTAATTAAAGAAAAGAGGTTATTAATAAGCTCTAATTTAGCCTTCCTACTTAATAAATACTTATTAGAAGTCTTCTAGGGCATCCTGCTTAATACAGACGCTAAGAGCTACTTAACAGCAGAATATCCCTAAGTTATTACCTTTTAACGTATCTAACTAGCAGAAATTAACCTAACTATTAAGGTATCTATCTAATTTAGCAGAGGGCAGCCTATTAAGTCTTCTAGTAAGATTATTATTACTACCCCTTTTAGGCTTATTAACTTTTATATTATACTTATTAATACTTCTTTTCTCTTTTACCTTTATAATATAAACTACCTTAAGGTCTAATTTAATAATATTAATAATATTCTTTAGTAAGGAGACATTACTATACCTATTATAAGAAAATAGGGTTACCTATAGATACTTCTTAGACCCTTAGAGGAAGTTATTACTGCTAGGAATTATATAACTAAGCCTAAGCTAAGGCGCCTTTATTAACGCTTTAGTTATCCCTCTATTTACTACCTTTATAAGCTTCTTTATAAAGTAGGTTATAATATCTATATTAACGCTATCTAGTAGTTAACAAAATACTACTATTACTGTTAACTATATAGTTAGAGCCCTTACTAATTCTACTTTACTATTAAAGACACTAAAGATTATTCTTTTAACTATAAAGTTATTATTAATATAATATACCTTAAGGGTAACTACCTTATTCTTTATGTTATTAACGCTACTACTGCCTTTAATGCTGCTAGGTTCCTAAAGGATATATTAGCTAAGGCAGTATAGGAAGCACTATATCTCTGCTAGATTAATATATACTAGGGACTACCTAATTAGATTGTAGCTAATACTAGGAGGAACTTTATATCTATAGAGTTCTACTGTAAGGTAAAAGCTATAGTAATTAACATTAAGATTATCCTTATTAAAGCTTATTATAGTATTAAAAAGGTTAAAAGATACTATATAGCTATATACTAAGCCTATAATATTATAAGAGATAAGTGCCTTAACCTCCTATACTAAGTAGCTCTCTAAAGTATTATTAAGTATATTAATAATACTGCTAGCCTAGATAGCCTTATCCCTATGCTGCTTATCTTTAGTATCTACCCCTATATAATAGATAACTTACTACTATTACTAAGTATTATTTAATATGCTAAAGCTATTTATAAGGCTACTACTACTATTACCTAGATTTACATAAAGAGATAGGTTAATAACGCCCTTAACATACATAACAGACTAGACACCTCTAGCGTTAAGAAACTAGCTATTAGATTAGAGGTCTGTATATAGTAAGAAAATAAAGGCTAGACTAGCCCTTTCTATCTAATTAACATAAAGGGTAAAGAATATATTATTAATATTAATAGCCTTTAATCCTTCTAATTAACTAGTGTTAAGCTATACTATTATAAGCCTAATAGTAATAATGCTTCTAATATAACTCTAATAATTAAAGAAAATATCTAAGGGAGTGTTAGGCCTACTATTACTATTAATAATAAGATCCCTACTATCTACCTTACTAAGAGAGAGGTAGCTAATTATATACTCTCTAAGGAACTTTAGGTAAAAGGGATTATTACTACCTCTAGCCTACTGTTTAAGGTATCTACTGTAAAGAAAATTAATACTCTAATTAAGTAAGAAGTATTTAACTTTATTCTATATAATTAAGGTAAGTATAGAGGCTGTATTTTTAAGTCTTATATTATTAATAAGATTAAGAATAGGGCTATAGACGCCCCCTTTAAGAAGTCCTATTTAGTAATATAGGGATATATAGATAATAGAAAAATAGTAATATTAACCTAGTTACCTATAATACAGTAACTAAGCTAGCACCTAATCCTTACTATTACGCTATCTTTATTAACCTAAGATAGCTTTAAGTTATAGTTAAGGGATATTACCTAGGCGTATACCTAATTAACGTCCTAGCTTAATTATATAATCTTAGCTTACTTACTAGCCTAGATCTGTAACTAATACCTAAAGAGGACTATTATAGAGGTAGTAAAGCTATTATATAGTATTATAGAAGCTAATACACACTAGTAGGTTATATATAACACCTATTATAAAGATAAGTTAATAATAGAGATAACTATATATAACCCTTACTTACTGCTAACTATAACTAGAAACCTATCTTTTAGCCTAATTAGAATATAAACTAATAACATAATTAGGCTAAGTAATACTCCCTTTAACGTAATAGAGGAAGAGGAGCTTATAAAGGCTAATCTTAAGGCTAAGCTAAAGGAATACCTATTAACTACTAAACCCCTTTTGTTTAATAGGGGTATTATTATAATTAATAATAGTAGTAAGGTTTCCTTAACCTACGTAACGCAGTAGTATACGTCTAGCAGCGTCTATACGCTCTACATACAGATAGTTAGTTTAATTCTAACTGCAGGAAGCTACTTTTACAGAAGTCTAATTAGCCACTAGAGCCCTATAAAAGTAAAGCCTTAGGCCCTATATGCATAATAGGGCTCTAACAACAGTGCACTACACCTATATATTATATTTTCCCTTTATAATAATCCTATATTATGTTAGGTAAAAATAAGCTAACCTTCTAATGTTTAATAAGATAGAGTAGTTTTCCTCCTACATAAATTACAGGAGATTTTTCTCTCTACCTATATAGATTAATAAGTACTATATATATAGAATAGTGTAAGGGAATACCTTACTAGTTCCTACTTAGATAGTAAATAATATAAGACTTCTATTAATATTAATATAAGGTTTCCTTAAAGTAAAAAGAGTAAGAGAAAAAGATTAAGCTAGTTAATACTAACTTAGAAGGAGCTATAAATAAATATATAAAGTAATAAGCGTAAGGTGTGTATATTACCTCTATCTGTTAACTAGAGGCAGCCTTTAATTTATCTACTACAGCCTAGTATTAGCGCCCTAATTAAGCGTAGATTAAAGCCCTTAATTAACGCCTCTAATAGTAAAGGGACTTAATTAATTATAGTCTTAACTTTATACCTCTTAATCTATTAATAGTTAAGATCTTTATCTTTATAGATAGATTATTTATAAATAATGCTAACCTTTTGTTATAGATTAGCTTTATTATCCTACTTATAAATAAAGATGTTAATAATAATAAGAGCACTTTTAATATTAGGGGTAATATAGTCTATTTTAGCTTTATAAAGTTAAAAAAGGTTATATAAAGTATACTTACTTCTAAGGTATATAGTATAGTTACTAACGTTAATATAGTAGTTATAATTTCTACTATAGTTACTATAATTATAAGGAAGCTAGGAATACCTTTACCTCTAACTATTATCTATACTAATTTATACTTACTATATAAATACTTAGTTAAGCTAGGCTCTATATAAGAAAAGCGCTTTATAATTAATATTATAGCGCTTTAGTAATTATATAAGCAGTAGGAGCTAGTAGAAGTTAAATAGATTAATAGAAAGGATAACTTTACTAACGCTATAATAAAAGGTAATCTAAATAGCATCCTTATGTAGATTATAGCTTTAAATAGCCTTACTATCTAAATAGAAGGATAGGTAAATTAGGTATAAAAAGGGGCTATAATTAAAGGAAATATAACTAGCATAAAGGCGTAAATATAAGGATTATAAGGGAAGTCTAGGAAACCTAAGGAAAAGTAATACCTAACTTAATTATTTTTAAGTTAGGTATTAACTTCTAGCTAATTAGGTAAGTAGAATTTAAGATATATAATTAAGCAGAAAAGGGAAGTAAAAAGGTAATATATAATATAAAGGTGTAGTTTAATTCTATAGCTTCTTAATAAAAAGAGAAGTTACTAGTATTAGAATTAAACCTACAGCCTTAGGGCTTAGGATAAATCTAGCCCTAGTAGAAGTAGGTTGTTATAGGTGGCTGCGTAAGACTGCCCTACCTAAGAGTAGGCTAGTAAGGCGCCTACTACCCTAGGTAAATACCTACTTCCTTCCTAGTAGTAAGATTAGTTAAACATAATAATAACAACCTACCTATTAAGATAAAGCTAATTATTATAAGATTTATAAATAGCCTTATTTAATAATAACCTTACCCTATAATAATACTAACAAATAGGGTGGTTATAGTTCTAGAAGCTTTTATGATTCTACGTTTCTTAATACTATAGAAACTATATACTGTTTTTAGTGCTAGGTATAGCACTTATACTGTGTTTCCTATTGTTTTTTTTCTATATTGTGTACCTGTGCGACCTTAAGAGGGACCGCCTTGGCCACGTACCTTAGTGCTTGACAATGCATGTGCTGCGTATGGATGAGGGGGCTGGACGAAAGAGCATGCAGATCAAGAGAGAACAGGATGTCAAATACCTCTCGGCTGACCATAACATACTTTCCCCGAGACCCGGGGGGCTGCGCATGGCTGCGTGTGCATGGGAGGGAGGAAACGGACAAACCGCCATTAAGGGCTCGTATACCGCAGCGCGAGGCGCCGCGAGAGGCATACTCGTCCCAGAAGCAGACTGCATGCCGAGAGCTCGTTACGTACTCCAGCGGTGTGGCTCTAAATCATCACTTGACACCTTGACAGTAGGCCGATTGCTGGGGTCAGTAACGCGGATTGGAACTCTAGCGTCCATATTGCGTATCGCCGATGAAACGCGAACCGTCCTCTGTTCCACGCTGTAGCGGCGGTGGCGATAGCATGAGGCTCCTATGCTTCGCTATAAGGGAGGGACGGAGGGACGGTAGGATAGTCGAGAAAGGCCTAGGAAAGACCATCGAAGGCGGAGCGAGTATCGTGGTTGCAGACGGATGGCCGGTTTGGGTGAAGGTTGAAGGATGTGCGGTTGTGGTCATGAGTGTGGTGTATGAGTGAGTGCAAGCAGAATGTGGGGCAACAGGTGAGATTCATCGTTGGGCATACGGAAGCGTTACACACGCACATCTTAGGCGCGCGAAGGCGAGGTTTCCGGGTTGGACACCCTGGGTCGCGCAAGTTGTGAGGGGGAAAGGCGGAGGAGACTTGTTACACAGGGCAAAAGAGAAACCATCATCGAAGGGGAAGCAGGTGAGAAAAGTATGAGAAGGGAGCAAGAGGCGGAGAACCATGTACAGCCTGCGGATACAGGGTGCATAGATGCATGCGCCAAGCTTCGGCGACGCCGTAGGAGAACGAGGGTTTGTAGGGCTGAAGGTGCAGCTCAAAGAGGAACTGATTGGTTTGTCTTGCTCAGTGGTATTGCGAATGGATGTTATGCTGTTTGACCCTAACTTGGATAGTCCGTAGCAAGCTAGACAGGGACGTACCGTTCCCACATCTCCTGCCACGAGGCTACGGCTGCCTAGACACCTACTTGGCTGCTTGGGTATCCGTAGATAGGTACGCTTGACCTTTATGGGCCCCAACTAACGGCCTGAGTCATCGGCGAAAAAACACCTTTTCTTTAACCAGCAGTTAGGTAGTAGATAGGTACCTGGCCAACGGCATCGTACAGATACAGCAGGTATCTAAGTATCTTGGCGCCTGGATACAGACACATTACCTTCCCATCCACCCACCACCCCCCCCCCCCCCNATCGACGCTAATAGTGATTTTTGAACAGAACCGCTGCGACAATTGACAGCCTAGCCGAGAGTCCCGCCTTCGGCCATTTGAAGCATCTGTTCTTGCCGCCGTCTATGCAGCTTAATCATCGTTGAAGGAGCATCGTCTCACCCGCGCTTGTCTACAAGAAATTAACTTCCTCTTGTGTTACCGCCTCCTGAGAACCTTTTGGGGCGTACAGTTGGGGTGCGCATCAACCGTCATCACGCCGAAGGGTTTTTCGGGAACAGCGCCCATGTCGTACGATGTAATCTACCTCGGGAGGTGTCGATCGAGGTCTCCATAGGAATATCCACCTGTCCCAACCTAGGTACCTAGGGTAGGTGTGTCTGTACTGGCCACCAACCACGCAAAAGTACAGGCCTTGCTACCGTACCCGAGCCGGCTCGACCACAGACGCCGTCCCGGTTCTGCCAAGAAGCGTCCATTTCTGTATTTTCCCGCATTCGCTTGTTTAACTTCGCCGATGGTCTATAGAGGGGAAGCATGGTAACAAACAGCGTTGCGGTTGGCGATACAAGCACCGGCGCAGACGAATTGACTACAACGTCGGTTCTGACTGTGAACTGGTCGGGCTACGTCGAAGGTTCGACAAGTGATGGCGTCTTCAAGTCTTTCGCAGTTTGCGCAATATCTACAAAATAAGATAGCTACGGACGAGAGGACACGCAACGATAGCGTCGACCCTTGGTATCTACTGGTGGCTGGGTGTGGTAGAAGCCAACATGGCAGAATGCCTACCTCTCAGCCTAGTGTGCTGTGAAGCAGCGATTGCCAGCGGCGAGACTTTTGAATCTTTCCATACGACACAAGGGCCGCAACTGGATAGCTGACTGGACTGGGCGGGCATGTTGGAGGTCATTGTCCTCGTGTCTAGGTAGGCTGGACTCTCTTTCTCTCGTCATTTGCAAGTGGGGCTGAATGGCGCGTCGTGGAAAGGGTTCAATGGCACCGTCACAATTCAGCAAGCATATGCGGGTGATTTGTGTAAACATCAGCGCAACAGTTGTAGGTAGGTAGCTGCGAGAGACTCAACGCTAGTATGTGTGTGAGAGAGATAATGTGTGAGTGTGTATCTGTAAGAGTTGGCCAGGATGGTAAACCTCAGGTACCCCAGCAGGCAGTTCGTCATGGCCAAGGCCCGGGGGGGGGGGGGGGGGGGGNTTCGCTCACCCACCGCCATTTCTGTATGTGGCCGCGCGAGCTTTGGTGGGGAAAAGGCGGAAGACAGGGTACGCCCGAAGCCTAGGCAGTACGTGCGCTCTGTCCCCGCTCCGCATCATGTCTCATAAAGGTATGTCAAGCACGAGCCGTCCTCAAGTACTGCAAGCGCGGCACCTGTGGACTGCAGCCGGTTTTGTGTAACCATCCAAACGGTCTCGGGCTTTGGGCCCTGCGTTCCCAACACCGTCTTAGCCGCTCCATTCCATCCGACGTCCTTCGGGGCCAACTTCCATCCATCTCTCCCTCCAGCTGTCTCGTTCAGCCAGTCCAGATACTCGCACTCTCCCTCTCTGCGTCCTCATTGGGTTATCTGCTCTGAATTCAGGTCCGTCTTGCGTCACAGTGCGTGATACTGTCTTAATTCGCAAGCTTACAACCCCATGTCAGCCAGTTATGTGTGCTCTGCTCACACTAGGCAGCCACACGCAGATTGAACATGTGGCACGAAGATGGCTTCCTTGACTGCATCGCGGTTCTTGCGGAAGATTGCTACAAGCACGTCAGGATTGGCGAATTGTCTTGGGGATGGATCCCTTGCTTCTTTCTCACCTTCTTGATCAGCAATTAGCCCAGTCTGGTAACCTGACCACCGGGGCGGAGGAGCATGTTAATGTTGCTGTTAATACCCACGTCCGCCTGTTGTTTGAAATGTGCGCTGTAGTGACGGATTCTTGTGGCTGCTGCCCTTGCCCCGGTCCTCACCCTGAGCCTCAACTCCGCTACCCGTCCAACCAGAATTAATGAGGAACAACACGCCCCCCTTGCATTCACACCGTGGATAAGTGATAAGCTCGCTTCCGCCTCGCGTGTCTAGACGGGGTACGGATACATCTACCGGCATTAAAAGTGGCCGATCCTTCTCACGGCTCCGGCGACATCTTCGCACTTATCTCCAATAAGAGTATGGCCTGCAGAGGGTCATGAACACCCTCTACTCCACACATTCTTCGCTTCCTGTGCCTTTTCTGCCTATCCTCGCTAAGTGTTAGATCGTGAAGCACGAGTAGCTCTTCTAAGTTGCATCTCTGCTTCAAGTTTTAATTAGGCGTGCTGCCTAATGCTTAGCCCGCTTGATGTGGTTCCTTCTGTTCCGCGGGCAGCTTCAACCGCCCATGGTCTTGTCACGGGCTGCCTGGGTCGTGGCAAAGTGAGATTACAGGCCAAAGTCGACCTATACAGTCCCTCGTGCTCAGTCTTGATATTCGTTTCACTGTGTGTCTTGTGCTTTGGTGTGGTAGCTTAATTTCACTGGTGATCAGTCGAATGGCAAGCCTTTCTTCTACGTCTGGAGCGAATCACAATGATGCTGGAATTCTCTCCCCACACCTCCGAGCCGTGCAGGCTGGAGGCTGGCCTTGTAAACGTATGTGCTAGACTTCTTATGGTCCAGGTAATAGGAATAGGGCTGTGGCAGCCCTATTGCCGTCGCGACCGCATCACTATGGACGTCCAGCCTGGAAGCCCTATTGACGTCGCAACGGCATCACTGTTGACGTCCAGACTGGCAGCCCTATTGCCGTCGCGAGGGCAGCCCTATTGACGTCGCGAAGGCATGTAGCACTCAGAAATATGGAATTTCGATGAAAACCGAGCGAGGTCGTTAACCATGTCTTACACCTGTTAGCCACCAAGATCAATGGCCAAGACCGATGATAAGTTACCGATAAGATTTGATTTAATGGGGTTTTCCAAATTGGGAGCAATTAAAGGCATACTGGACTTTTTTCTATGCAAAAAAGCCATTGTCATTTTCTCAACAAGTATATGTATGCAATATCCTCCTCGGGTTGTTATACCGTCGTCGAAAGCCAACACGAAGCACTTGCATCCTAACCAAAGCAGAATGGGGCTTTCGTATAGTGTCACTATAGGCCGTGATAGGCTCGTTGGTGATTTGATGACATAACTTAAACACCTTATTGCCGTTAATCAGCGAGCCCTCTCTGCGCTCCTGCCCTTAACATCACCCTGTGCTGTGCCTGTCCCACAACCCCAGCCACGAACGTACTGTAATCATGCCGGACAGGACGATACAGAGATCCTGAACACTGTCAAGCATTGCAAAAGGCATTTCGAGCAATGCCGACCATGTCTCCACCTGCTTGATATGTCTGCGATGGTTCGTATCACACTATGAACGAGAATTGCCCATCTGCAATGCTCCTCTTCATTTATGGCTACAGTACAAATTTTGTCCCTCTCCTGGACCTCCTTTCGTTGGGTTCCTAGGCTGTTAGAAGGTGGAAGTTGAAGTCAACAAGTGTTGGCCACAAGCTTAAAACGCGTCCGACAACATTGTTAAATGATTTCTCACGCGTCACTTGCGACTGCAGTCTTATCGCTGGAGACTGCGCACATACAATTGAGTGGGAGTCAAGGACTTGAAGCTTCGTGCTGCCAAGCGTGAATTTTGAACCGCATCCTCGATGTGGCCGTCAGCGACCCGCGCACAGGGGCGGTCTGACCAGAGAATGCGCTCACTTCTACCTTTACAGTTGCCCAGCAAAGCAGAACGCAACATTCAGGCTATGAAATGCTGTCCGGAGGGTCATACAAGGGCAGAACCTGCGTGAATGTAGAAAGTGATAGATGTTTATCATGCCTACGTACTTCATTCACGAGACTCCATGAACATGGTATTATGATTCAATTATAGAAACGGGCCAGGGAAGGCTTAACGAGTCGTGTATAAACAATTTGAATACCCAGACTCGAGCCTCGAAATACATACACGGAAAAGTCGAGTCCAAGCAATAGGGCGATGATCCCATACTACCATCATCCTGCTGCCAGAAAAGAAAACCCAGCGCGCAAATTTGAGTTACCCGAGCAGAGCCCAATGCCATCATGTTCACCGCCGGACGAGATGATAAAAGTACTGATTCATGCCCAAAGAAGCCGGGACGTCTACCCACCACACCCGGCGCCGTTCCCAGATCCGACTGCTCCTTACTGTACCATGTAATCAAATGTCTTAACCCCCCATCGCCAGTTCCCCCGAGCGGAGATGGGAAAGAAACCAAACCTTGCTTTTTGCCCCGTCCTTTTCGATGCTACAGATAAAAGAAAGACCGAGTCGAAGATGCATTCCAGATCAACCTAATATGCCCCAACTGGGACAAAGGAAGCGGGTATCAATGCGTCCACGACGCTTTTGCGTTTTCCGATGAAATCACTGACCTCCGAGTCGCCGTGTTTTATGCATGAATCTATGTTGGCCCGAAAACGTTACAATATGTCAAGTGATGCTTGGCCTCAAAGGCCCGGGTGTTGCCCTTGGTTCGGTTCAACGACATTGTCTGAAAGATTTATGAGGAGTTGCGCTAGACATCTCTTCGTTGCCGCGTCGTCTCGAAGAACGGAAGAGAAGGTTGCATCTCGAAGGGGCTCAGGGAGGCACTGACGGAGAGCTTCGCGTGCTCGAGCATTATCGCTCAACCTGTTTGATGTTGATCAGGTCAGTCACGGGCCACAGCGATCGGGCGGGAAAGATGAGCGGGATAGTGTGCATCATACCGTAGAAAACACCTGACGACATGCTTAAGCAAACGCGCAGTCTGCTGTTCAACAAGCTGAGCGACCATGTTGCTAAGGACAGTTCCCACGGCGTAGAAGCGTTCATATGTGGCGCAAATGTAATTCAGACCATTGTCGTCAAGAAGAATCTTCTGCACAATGAAAATGGCCACAGTCTTACTCAACTCGGAGCCCGTCTCCATAATACGAAGGCATAGAGGGATGATTTCTGTGGTCAACAGGAAGTTGATAACCTCAGACGAGTCATTCTTGACAAGAGCGCCAATGACGCCCAGTGACGTCAGTCGCAAGTATTCAAACGGCCTGGATTTCGATGTCGTATTGAGAAAGGGATAGAGGAAGAGAGGGATGTGGGCTAGACACATGTGAGCTCACGAGAAATCACGAAGAGTAGCCGCGACAAGGGTCTTCATACCATTCAGAAACAGCGTGCGCGTGTCGTTGTGAGATGCAACGCACTGAAGAAGGGCCAGCGCATTGCAAACCCGGTTGGATGCTGCGGCCGTAAGCTGAGAAGGATTCAGCAGGGTGTAGACCGAAATGATTTCCTGCAGCAACGATGTCATGACTCCTGAGCTCGTCGTTAGATCACCTCGTCTGTACATCCCAGTTCAAGGGCGCGCAAGCTTACCAAAGGAATGCCACAATATGAGAGCCAGCTCAGGAACTTGCTCCCTCTTCTTGCTGAGTTCCAAAAGGGCAGCCTCGCGAGTGCTCTCATTCAAGAGGTCGGCAATATAGGCCATAGTTCTGCGATTGTCCTCAGAAATGTTATCGTGACCCCCATCCGCAGCGTGCGTGTTACCAAGGGACGGAACGGTAGAGTGACCTCCAGCGAGTCGGTTGTAGTGCTGCTGCTGCTGCTGCTGTTGTTGTTGTTGTTGTTGTTGTTGTTGTTGTTGTTGTTGTTGTTGTTGTTGTTGTTGCTGCTGCTGCTGCTGCTGCTGCTGCTGCTGTTGCTGGACGGCAGAAGCGGCGGCAGCAGCGGCTTGCTGGGCATGGTGGTGCTGGTTTGACTGCTGATGCATCCATGCCGAGTCGGCTTGTGGATTAAATTGGTGGTGTCCGTAAACGTGCTGTGCCGGCATCATCTTGAATACCCAGGGTGGTGCACGGGAGGGAGGATGCTGTCGCGGAAAGTCCAATATAGCGTCGGTCGAGAAAAGTCCCGAATTCGTTGGTAAACAAGTAATGTCCTTCTGTCGTCGTCGTCGTCGTCGTCGTCGTCACTTTTGTTATTGGGTTTTTTTTTGGCCCGATGCTGCACAGTTTGTTGCGTATTTGGTATCTGGCTGAAGGGGGTGAGGCGGGTTCGCAATTGAAGACGATGTCGGAGGAGGTGTCGAGGTGCGGTGGCAGGATTTCGCGGGGTGCGTGCGGGCTTTGAGTGTCTAGGCGCACAAGCTAATTCGTTGGAGAGGAGGTAATGGATTCCAAGGCGCAAACCTATTGTTTGCAGTGGCGCGTACTCAAAACCTTAGGAACCGTTGTGTGGACGAGGAGGCAAGTGCGTATTCTGGCTCGAGGTTGCGTGAAGCACACGGTAAACTAGAGAAAGCTGAATGTTGAGCAGGGAAGGTAGGCAAGGCCAGACAAGGCGAGGACGGAAAGAAGATGGAATGCACAGGCTGTACCTCAGGTGATAGCGCATTGGCAGCGGATTACCTAATGGAAGGCTTCCAGCCTTCTTCTTGCAAGCGCAATGTCGGGATATCCATGAGCCACAAGTGTGATCCCTGGCCTATAGAATCGCCGCCGGGCCATTCAAGGTGGGTCTTGCTAAACTGCCTTTTCGCCTACCTACGCCTCCGTACTAACATTATGAGACCCAACGATTGGGGGACATTGCGCCACTCATTACGACGCGGCACTTGTCGAAGGTGACAGTTAAGAATCGTCGATTATTTGTAACAGAGAACTCTGAATTAGTGCTGTCACAGCATCGCCATAGTTTGCCCCCATGCGCGCCTATTCAAACAATGCCATCACTCTCAAACTGCTTACGTGACAACAGCATGGCACTAACAAGTGGCGAAGATAGCAACAGCAACAACAGCAGCAGCAGCAACAATAACAACAAGAAAACAACAACAACAACAACAGACACAGCAGAACCAAATGGAGAAAAAGAAATACAAAGGCTAGAAGGAGCCATATGATGAGAATGTGTGCTGTCAAAATCGTAGTCCTACCCCAGCCCGCCCAAGGACCGCTTCCTAACCCAAGGCCAGTCCAGGAGCATTCGCAGGCATTTTCTCCTCACCGTTAGTCTGTCTATAGACGAAGCTCCCTCAAAACCTGATCAGCCATGTTCTTGTACTGCCATGTGTTTCCCACCAGCCGCTTAAATTGAATTCCGTGAAGAGAGAGCAATGGGACCTTGACGATGAAAATTTCAAACTCCAAGACCATGCTTCCGCCAAGGTCGCTTTGAACGTGCGTGCTTGTCTCACCAGGAACCCTTCGGGATGATCCTCCTGCCTCCCGGGGGACGCTGTCGACTGACACGTCCGAGTTGGAGTAACTCTGTTCTGCCCCGTTCCTAGTGGTACCGCGAGGCGTGGGAGGTCCTCGCTCCGTTTCACGTAGATCTTCTCTCTCTCGGTCGCCGCTTCGAACGGCTCCGAAGCTGAAGCGTCTCCTATGGCCTGGAGGCGGTTGCCCAGGACTACCGGGAGGATCCTGTACTTTTTTGAGATCGATGCTGGGCGTGTGTTTGCACAGAAAGCCACCCTTGATCTCGGTGTAGTCAACTCCAAGACCCTTGAGCACCCGTTTGATATCCGCCCGGATTTCTGTCACGTTCTTGGTCGAGGTTGTCGAGACACTGAACAAGCCTTTGAGAAAGACAGGCTTAGCCAAATCGGAGCTGTCGAGCCTGTCAGTGGAAACACCACTATGTTCGCCTTGCTCCTGCTCCTGGTCCGTCTCCTCCGGAACATTTGCCTCTTTTGCCTCCTCCCGACGAAGCCTTCGCTGTTGAATGCTCTCGCGCCTGGCGTGACCAAGGGACTTGGCGCGCATGGACGCCGCGCGTGTTTGCTGGCTTTCTCTGGGGGCAGGCTGCGGTCTGTCTGTAGTTGTTGACTGATCCGATCCACTTGTTGGTGGCGGCTCCTTAAGGGCCCGGGTTGATCCACGGCGGCGCAAGTCTGCAGAATTGACGCTGGTGGACCGGCCCAGACCCTTGCGGCGTGACGACTGAACCCCGGCAGACAGGGGAGGGCTGAGGAGATCGCTGTGCTGGGGCTGGCTGCTACCGGACGGCAGAGGGAGAGGGTCGGGTTCCTCACGTTCCCGTCTGCCACGCCGAATGCTGAAGCTCTTGCGAGGCACTGGAGCGGGAGGCGCCTCCGACGGAGAGTGGACTTGAACCACCGGGGGATGGGCTCGGTCCCTGTCCGATCTCTCCGGATCTCTCCGCCTGCGGGTGCTGAATCGCCGGAGGATGCCAGCTGCTGTGCTCTCTTTTTTGGGTAGTGGTTCGGGAGGTATTTCTGGCGAAAGTGGCGTTGTTGGCGACAACTGCGAGGTTTTGATGGCATCTGGGGCCTCGTCTTCCCCGTGTGTTCTGGCGCGAGGACGAGAGCGCCCCCCGGTGGCCCTTTCACCAGGCATCTCGTAGGCCGATGAGTTTGTATGAGCTTCCTGCGGTGGTGTGATCTCGGGGATAGCAGGTTTTTCCTTGGGCGCATTCAGAGCCCCGGGGTTCTTATCAAGATGGTCGCGGTCTTGTTTCTCCCGCACCAGGTAGTAAATTGAAACCAAAGGACTAAACGCGTTGAGAGGGTCGTTACCAAGCTGCAGAGCCTCGGAACTCGGTGCCGTAAGCGTATCACGGCTGTTGCCCGAATTCCTTCTTTTGTAGAAATCAAAGCCGAAACCACGCTTCTTTTCGACGTCTCTTGTTGGTTGAGGCATATCCTTTTCGCGCTGGTATAGCTTTACCGCACGCTGGTATTCCTCGGATTCGATCGTGCGCGTCAACTGGGCCCTGATGGCATCTGGAGACCCAAAGTTGAAGCCGGTCATCGCGTTGACAACATCAGAGTCGAGTGGGAGAGCAAGCGGCTCTCGCGGCGGCAATCCATTGTCAGGCGGACCACTGTATCCTTTGACCATCCATGGGTGGCTCATGACTTCCTGCATTGTGGCACGCTGTTTGGGATCGGTAACGAGCATACGAGAGAGCAGGTGCTTGCATTCTGCGGCATGTTAGAGAGAGGTTCAAAGTGGTCACAACCTAGGTATGGACTTACCACTAGAAAGCCAACTAGGGTAATCGACCAAACCCTTCTTGATCTTGGCGTGCAGGGCGGGCATGCTCTGGTCGTCGAACGGGACTTTCCCGCAGACTAGAACGTAGAGAACGATACCGAAACTCCACACATCAACCTCGGGGCCCGTGTAGGCCCTGGCCTGGAGCAGCTCGGGGGCAGCGAAGTATAGACTACCACAGAAGGTTTTTAGGTGGCCACGAGGAGCGAAGAGGTTGCTCAAGCCAAAGTCGATGATTTTAATATCCCCGTTCTTGCTGATAAGGATATTCTCGATCTTGAGGTCCCGGTGAACGATGCTGTTCCGATGACAATAGTCAAGGGCGCTAGCAATCTGTCGACTGAATTTACGGGCTTGTTTCTCTTTCAATTTGCCGTGGGAGATAATGTAGTCAAGCATCTGTCCACCATTGACATACTCGCAGAGCATGTACCAATGGTAGTTGGTGCGCACGACGTCTCGCATGCCGCAGATGTTGGGATGGCTAAGAAGAGTGACGATGGCAGCTTCCCGGGCGGTCCTGATCTCCTTAGACTGATCAGCTCTCTCCTTGTCGGCTTTGGTTTGATGCCCATCCTCAGTAGAACCACGAGGGATAATTTTACAGGCAACCTATAGTTGAGATCGCGCAAGGGTCAGCACAAACGTGAGGCTGGTGGTATGAAGGAGAGAAACGAACCTGCTCGCCTGTGTCCTCCTTGCGGGCCAGCTTCACTTTGCCCATGCTACCGGCGCCGATGGTCTTGCCTAGTATCCATTTACCGGATGGGGTAGGGATAGTGGTACGGGATTTGCTGGTATGCTTCGAGGCGGAAGTCGCGCCGGGGCTTCTAGGGTCGGGCGCGCCATGGCTGACAGGAGCAGGCCCGACGTTGTTGGCAACGGCAGTGCTGACGGGCATGTCGGTGGCGCGATGATGAGAATGATGACTCGATCTGGTGCTGCCGTGACGCTGAGGACGCGAGGCGTTGGCACGGGATGACGAGGGCGGTTGGTCTCTAGGGGCGGAGCGCTTGGAGTAAGAGACTACGTCCGCAATTTCATAACCATGTTGCGGAGGCGTTTCCTGCACGGGGAGAGCAGAGGCGGTGGCGGCTGTAGCAGGATGTGTAGAGGAGGTTTGTCGGGAGTGGGAGCGATATTGGAGTTGTTGACTTCGGCTGCGGTGGTGATGGTGATTGGAGGTGGAGGAGGCACGTTGTGGAGGAGGGCCAGAGGCGGAGACAGGAGGCCGGGTCCGTGTAGAGAGGGAGCGCGCTGCGACGGTCGGTTGAGAGTGAGATTGCGATTGAGGTGGGTGAGGGGGGGGAGCATGCGCTGGGGGATCAGAGCTCGCCGGGATTGCTGTTGTCATTGCAGCGCAGGAGAGGAGGATCCGACACTGCGAGGGTTTCTCGGCGCGCTGTGCTGGGTCACGGTGTGCGGGCGACTGCTGTCCTGCTGCTGAACGGGGGAACAGACGGGTCAGGACCTGTTGGAGATGGGACGGGGCTGGGGTTGATTGAACCGAAGGCAGAAAGATAGGAGAGTGAGGGCGAAAGAGGGGGGCGAGCGCTGCGTAAGAAGTTTGTACAGGCGGTCAAGGCAGACAGAGGCAATTGCAATGGCATAGGTCAGTAGCGGCGAGCCCCGTCCATGTTGGTGTTTTTTTCTCCCTTCCGGCCAGCGCGGAGGTGGATGCCTGTTCTGAGGACAGACTTGAGTGGGAAATCAACAAAGCAAGGATTGAATGGTGAAAGGGCAGGTCTGATGCCTGGGTAATGATTACGAGTGTCCTTCTGAGGTCGCTGAATGGGTAAGTTGCTGCTCAGTCCGTCTGTCCCTGTTCTGAAGCAACACACTAATACCAAGCCTTGGGCACGCGCGCATACACACACTGTCGCCAAGACATTTGTGTTGGGTTTGTACTTGAGGAAGAGTGAGGTGTCTGGCTGCGGCTGAGCGCAAAACAAGGCAAGGCAAGCGAGAAGAGTAGATCGGGCATCTACATAGTACCTGGCTTTGTTTGTTGTCAGTATCCGTTGTCTATTGCAAGCGAAGCAATTTGATCAAGATGCCTCCAGTGCGTGCCAGTAAAGATATCCCCAGACAGAAGGCAGGCTAGTCTTATACCTCGACAGGAAGGATACTAGGCTGCAGGACGGCCCGGCTATAGCATGAAGCTGGGGCAAAACCAAGGAAGAGCAGGGCAGTGCGACGTAGCGTGGAAATGATTAAGTATCTAGTTAGTAGAAACAGTTCACGCAGAGCTGTACGTCGCCCATTAACCAATACAATACTTGTTTCAAGCCCATTTGCTGTTTCCTTTCGACTTCGAACAGCTTCGAATCGCCATTGTCGTGATGCGTCCAAATGGTGGTGAGGGGTGTCCGTTCAAATTTCGCTCATTACTCGATGTTTACCCCATCTAGATTCTGATCGGCGCGCCTGATCGTATCGAAACGGGGCGGGAAAGAGTGACTGAGAAGGACTGAAGCTGAATTGAATTGCCACCGCCTACTAAGGGAGCATCTAGCCAAGCATCATCCTCCGCTCCACTCACTCACTGACTGATTATTGGAACCCTAAGAGCCAGAGAAAGATATCGGGCCGCCTTCCCAGGCAGAGAAGGGCTCCGCGTTTGATTTCGGAAAATGAGCGTGGGAAATTGGCAACTTCGCTATGTCGAATCATCGCTAGCCTCAGCTAGGTAGGCAGCGAGGTAAGGTACAAAGTGGCGTGGCACTAGGTACGTAGACAGCCTGACACCTAGGTACTTTAGGTACACTTGACCTTTATGAGCCCTAACTAATCGTGCCACGCCTCCACTTTTCTCGGGATTCGCAAGCTTACCCGCGTCAGCAGGTGCTTACAGGCTATACAAAAAAACCACCTATACAAAAAGTATAAAAACTTTATTTTTCCCTCCTTTATACTACTTTTTACTACTATGCTAAATATAATAAAAATATTAAATATTATAACGTACATGCATAGTGAGCGGATTAACATAGTAAGCAGATTACTTCTTTATTGTATGTAAAACCCTTAGTTTTTAACTATTTATTAAAAATCTATTTTAAGACTAAAAAGTACTAGGTTTTAGGCATTAGTATTTAATAAGAGTTATATTATAGAAAATAATACTATTAAATTTCTTACTCTACTTATTATACTAGATTATATAAGCTAGCTTATCTAGCCTTTAGATAAGAGCTCTATAAGTTACACTTTATAAGGCTAGAGTTAAGTTTATATAGTATTTTTTCCTGTAATATAACTCTTATTAATTATTAATACCTTAGATCTAGTGTTTTTTAGGCTTAAAATAGATTTTTAATAAATAGTTAAAAACTAGGAGTTTTACATACAATAAGTAAGTGATCTGCTTACTATGTTAATCTGCTTACTATGTATGTACGTTATTACTAAGGTAGCTAAAGTTATTACTATTAATAGTGATAGTTTAATTACTTAACTAAGCTATAAAGTTACTTAATATTCTATATTAACATCTTTATTACTAACTTTAAAGCTAAAGTATTTAAAGAACTATCTTAAATCTTATACTAAGATATCTACTAATTTAGAAGAGGTGTTTTAGACTTATATTATTTACTTTAATTATATAAGTCTTTAAATATATAAAGAGCTTATTAGGGATGCTACTAACCTCTTTCTTTATAAGGCTATAAGTAAAGCTAAGACTCCTACTATTAATATTAACTATATTACTATGTTTATTAAGAGGTATAACTACTTTAATATAAAGAAGAAAGTACTAGATAGTAAATACTAGATACTACCTACTAGGAAGCTAAAGATATTTATAGTATTAATAAGTATTTTCTTTACCTTAAGAAAATCTTTAACTACTATACTTATTTGCTTAAAGATATATAGAATATAGATAAGATAGGCTTTTAGATTAAAGCTAGTAAAGATAAATAGTTATTACTAAGAAGAAGTAAAAAATACTACTTTAGTATTCTATTAAACATAAGGTTTTATACTACTTTTAAAACTATATTTACTTATAGTAAGGTTATTTTAGCCTTTCTTATTCTCTTTAGTATTAACTATATAAGTTAATAGTATAACTTTCTAAGCTAACTAAGAATATAGTTATTAGTAACTCTCTAACTAGTTACACTAATAATTAGCTTAATATACCTACATAGTAAGCAGGCTAACATAGTAAGCAGGCTAACATAGTAAGCAGGCTACTTTTCCTACTTTCTACCTCTTTAACCTTTATACTAACTTTCCTCTATATATAACTATATAAACTACCTTAATTAAAAGTTATATTATCCTTACCCTCTAGGCTATTAAAAAAGACCTAAAAATATCTATACAAAAGGCTACCTAAATCTTTAAGGTCTTTTAAACTACACTTTAATACTAACGTAATTATTATAGGCTGCGCTAAAAAGGTGTTATAGCTAGGCTTTACCTCCTACAGACTTAAGTAAGCTATATATAAAAGCTCTACACACTATATAAGCGTATAGTATATAATCTCTCCCTTTACTCTCTAGCTTAGATAACTAGTAATTAAGTTACTAATTACCTAAATAAGGCCTTACCTAGCCCTTTATATATCTAAGCTTATAATTTACTACCCTTACTAATTATACTATATAATAAGTAACTAAGACAAAATAATAAGTATAACGCCTAAGCTATTAATATAAGATATAAGCTTTTCTATATCTAGTAATAACTAGCTAGCCTCCTTTAAATAACTTATCTTCTTACTTATAATATAAATATAAATACTTACTAACATTATAATAACTACTATACCTACCCCTATAATAAGTCTTACTACCCTCTTACCTATAGAGGTAATAGTTACTAATATTAAGTAAAAATAGCTACTAAGCCTACTAAAGTTCTTAAGGTTATATAAGCACTATTCCTTATAGGTATGCTAGATATATAATAAGCTTAAGATTAACGCTATTTTCTTCTCCTCTAGTTAGAAGGCTTAGTACTATATATACTTCTACCTTAAAGTTAGCCCCTAATAGATAGTTACTACCTACTATAAGAAGAGTAGCTAGAATAGCACCTATAACGTTACATACTTTATAGAGCACCTAGACTGTATCTTTAGTAACCTAAATATATAGGCTAGAGCTGCTATAACGCTAATAAGCACTTAAATAAAGAAATATAAGTCCTTTATAGCCTTCTACCTAAAGTTTAAATATATACTAGTAGAAGCTAGCGTAAGGACCTAAGTAGTAGAAGTATAGATTATACTTATAACTAATATACTTAACTCCTACCTAAAGAGTATATTAGTTATAGTTATAATACCTTAGATCTTCCTAGAGGTAGTACTAACTATTAGTTATATTATATAGAAGGTAGAGAAGCTCTAAAGTTATCTATATAATATAAATCTAGCTATAATAAAGAAAATAAATACTAATAGAGGCACTCTAATAATAGGCTCTATAAGGTTAGTAGCTATAAAGATAGATAAGAAACCTAAGTATAAGCTGCATAAAGAAACATAAAAGTACTTTAACTATAATAAAGTAGGATACTTTATATAAGATTACCTTAAGGAGTATAAAAAGAAAAAGAAGCTTATAACTATATAAGTAATTACTAAGTAGAAATTACACCTTAATAATAAAATAGACTATAAAACTACCTCTAGTAGTATTAAGGAAATATCTAAATTAGAAAAAGAGTAGCTTTAGGATATAATTAGGCCTTAGAGCCTATAAGTAAAGAACGTATAGAGTAGGAGGACTTCTAATATAAATAGAAAATAAGCAGGCTAGCTGTAATAGTAGAGACCTATATTAATAAAAAAACTTCTATATAAGCCTTAATTAACACTAGGTGTAATATCTATATTATAGTTAACTATAACTTTATATATAAATTATACTTACTATATATTAATTAATGTAAAATACCCTTATAAGGGTTTATAGAGAGAGCTATAAAAATAGATACTAATAAAGTTATTATCCTAATACTTAACCTTTATAGCTACTAGAAATGTATTTACATATATGTAGTATACAGCCTAGATATAAACGTCTTCTTAGGTAAGCCTTAGATAGAAGATAACTAAGCTATTTATAATATAGTAAAAAGATAGTTTATTATAGCTATACTAGCCTTACGCTCTGCTTAGTTAGATAGAAAGAGTTAGAAAAAGTATAGTAAATATAAGAAGTATATATCTTAAACGTTATATCTTTTATAGCAGTCTACTACTAAGCTGTATATAAAGAAAGAGCCTACTACTAAGTAGTAAATTACCTATATAATATAAGCGCCTCTAATATAAGCACTCCTAATAAGCAGTAGAGTGTAGCTATATTTAGGTAAATTATAGCTATTAGCTTAGCTAATATAGAAAAGGCACTATAACTAAAGGTAGAAAAAGAAGTAAAACAAACTACTATAGTTATAACGCTTCTTAAGTAAGGAAGGAAGGAATTTAAAAACCTCTTTAACCCCTCCTTATTTATAGACCTACTACCCTAATAAAGTAGTTTTAACTACTATATTAAGCTAGAGAAGGATATAAGTAGGAAAGAAGCACTATTACCTTAAGGACTATTATATAGGATATTATATAAGGAACTTCTTATCCTTAAAAATATACTTTAGGACCTCCTAGATAAAGGTTTTATTTAGGTAAGCAGCTTTATAGCTAGTATACCTATTCTATTTATATATAAACTAGGCAGCAGACTGCATTTCTACTATAATTATAAAGCGCTTAACGCTATTATAAAGAAGGACTAATACCCCTTACTGCTAATATCTAAGACTTTTAGACGTATAGAGTTATTAAGATAGTTTATAAAGGTAGATATTATAGCTACCTTCTATAAGATATATATTACTAAGGGTAATAAGCTAAAAAATGTATTTTAAATACACTATAAGCTCTCTAAATAGCTTATTTACCTCTTTAGGCTTACTAATACACTAGCCTTATAGTAGTAGTTTATTAATAGTATACTATAAGGCTTCCTTAATACTTTTACTATAGCCTACCTTAATAATATATTTATATACTTAAGTAGGTTAAAAAAGGACTATAAAGATAAAGTATAGTATGTCTTTTAAGCCCTTTATACAGTAGGACTAAGCCTTAATATAGCTAAAAGTAAGTTTACTATAAAGAAAGTTAAGTATATTAGCTTTATCCTTAAGGCTAAGAAAGAGGTCTCTATAGACCCTAAGAAGATATATATAATTTATAAATAGCTAGCGCCTATAAGCATAAAAGAGGTATATAGTTTCCTAAGGTTTATAAACTATTGCTATATATTTATATAGGACTATATAACTATTATTAAGCTGCTTAATATACTTATAAAAAAAAGTATGCTTTTTATATAGTCTAAAGCGTATTAAGAAGCCTTTACTAAGCTTAAGGATATATTTTCTATAGCACTACTGCTTTATACTTTTAACCTAATAGTGCTTACCTTTATTAAGATAGACTGCTTAGGCTTTACGCTTAGTAGCGCTCTTATATAGCTTAATAGGAATAGTAACCTCTACTTAGTTACTTTCTACTTATAGAAGCTTACTCTAATATAGTATAACTACCTAATTTATAATAAAGAGCTTCTAGCTATAATAAAGTGCTTATAAGCTTAGTAAGTAGAGCTCTAAAGTACTAATAAGCTATTTTATATTATTACTAACTATAAGTTACTAAAGTACTTTATAATAAAGCAGAAGCTTATAGAGCGCTAAAGCTACTAGGTAGAGAAACTAGTAAAGTATAACTTCTATATTATTTATTACTTAGGTAAGAAAGTAAGTATTCTAAATATACTATTATATAGGGAATAAGATATATTAGTAAGTTAGAATAATAAATAGAACTAAAGCTGTATTATCTAAGTTATACTAAGACGCTTAATACTAGCCCTACTATTACATACTAACTACATACTAGAGGCTTAACGCTTATAATAGAAACTACCCCTAGTGCTAAAAACCTATATATTAGAAAATAAGTCCCTATAATAAATATAGGAGATAATATAAAATATAGATATAGACCTTTAGTATATTTATAATACTATTATAAATAGCTTATATATACTTCCTACTAAAGTTAAGGTATATATCTAGATGAGTAACTACATACTAGATACAGCTAGGCGTCTTACCTAATACAGCTATCTTTAGGTCCCTAAAGATAATAACCTAGACTCTTTATTAAATAAGTTATATATAAGGTTAATATAGTAAAGCTATAATGTAACCTTATTAGGCTACCTAGGCTATAATAGCATACTTAAAATTATCTCTTAATACTTCTACTAGCTAGGCTAGGTGTAGGCTGTATACTATTTTATATATAACTATAATGTCTGCAGCTAGAGTAAAGTCTAGTAATATATAAAGAGAGGGTACCTATAGCCCCTTAAAATCCTAAAGCGCCTATAGAGCAACCTTTTAATTAACTTTATTATAGACTTACTGCCTTTAGGCGCTATAAAGGTATATTTCCTTTAGGTAATCTCTAACTAGCTAAGTAAAGTAATTACCCTTAAGGCTATAGACACTATAGAGGTAGAGGCCTACATAATATACTTCTTTAAATACTACTTCTACTTCTATAGTATACCTAAAAGTATTATTAGTAATAAAGGTAGTAACTAAATAAGTAAGTTTTAAAAGTATTTCTATATGCTAATAGGGGTTATATAGAAACTAAGTATAGCTTAATACCTCTAAAGTAATAAAGCTACTAAATAATTTAACTAGGAAATTTAAGCTATACTATACACCTATATTAGCTACCTCTAGGAGGACTAGGCGTAATAGCTCCTAGTTATATAACTTATAATTAATAATTATATAGTATTAGTAATAGGAGTTAGCCCCTTCTTTCTTACCTATAGGTACTATATAAAGCTAGTTAAAGTATATAAGGATAAAGGACTAAAACTAAGGTTATATAAAAAGGCTATAAAGAAGCTTATATAGAGGATAATAGATATAACGTATATAGTGTAAGCTGCTATAGCTATAACCTAGTAGCGCACTAAAGACACTATAAATAAGCGCTATAGCATAGTAGAGAGGTTTAATAGTAGTAATAAGGTTTAGCTAAACCTATATAACTACTACTCCCCTTAGCCTAACTATAAGCTTAATTAGCTTTATAGAAAGTATATAGTTATAAAAGTTATTAGCCTCCTTATTATCTAACTTAATATACTAGGTAGTATTTATAATTGTTTCTATATTAACCTCCTGCAGACCTATGTAACGTAGTAGTATACGTCTAGCAGCGTCTGTATGCACTTTATACGCGTAGATAGTTAATTTAATTCTAACTGCAGGAAGCTACTTTTATAAAAGTCTAATTAGCTACTAAAGCCCTACAAAAGTAGGGCCTTAAGCCCTACATACATAATAGGGCTCTAATAATAGTACACCTCCTAACGTATTATGTTTCCTTTATATAGAAATACCTCTATACTAAGTTAGGTAAAAATAAGCTACCCTTCTAATATTTAATAATAGAGTAGTTTTCCTCCTATATAAATTATAAGAGGTTTTTCTCTCTATATATAGATTAACTATATTATATATATAGTATAGTGTAAAGGAATACCTTACTTATTCCTACTTAGATAGTAAATAATATAAGACTCCTCTTATAAATTAACCTCCTATAGAGAGCTATAACTAACCTCTTACTAAGGTAATAAACTATAGATATATAACTCCCTCTAATAATAGAAGATAGTAAGTAAGAATAGTATATTAAAAAGATTATTATAGCTAAGTAGAGGAAGTAAGGACGTAGTAAGTTACACTAAGCGTTATTATAATAGGAGGGATTTACTAATACTACCTAGAAGCCTATAGACCTTATAAGTAACACTATAGCGCTTAATACCTATAAAGTAAAATATAGCCTAATTAATGTTTATAATAGTAACCTAACCTATATATATATTAAGTAAAAGAAGTATAGGGGTAGAAGTAATATTATTTCTAGGCTGCAGCTTAACTCTCTTAACTAATAATAAGCAGTATAAAAGGAGCTTAGGGGGTATATAAAGTATAGCCTCTACTTAGAGCTCTAGGGAGTACTTACAGCCCTTACTAAGGGAAGGGGAGGGAGCAGCAGCAGTAGCAGCAGTATTAGCAGTATAGCTTAAATACACTATATTAATAAACTATAAGTAGTTAGTAGGTATAATAAACATATAAGGGTATATAAATATATAGAAGCTAGCATACTAGTAATACTTTTATAAGCTATAATAAGGCGCTTTACTTAATTAGCTAAAAGGCCTCTTAGAGGAGTAGCCCTACTAGGCGCTATAATACTAACAGTAGGCGTAATAGTAAGTAGGGCAGCAGTAGAAGCAACCTAGCTAGAGTTAAATACAGCCTTAATAGAGGTAGTAAGGGTAGTAGTAGCAGCAGCAGTAGAAGTATCTATAGCAGTAGCAGTAAGAGTAGCAGCAGTAGAGAATATAATAAATATACTACTAGTAGAACTAATATACTACTTTATCTTATATAAATATATAAAATAAAGCTTATCTTACTATATATAGATATAAGCCTAGTCTAAAGTAACTAAGTCTTTTTAAGCCTTAGTAGTAAAGTAGTAATATTAGTCCTATATACCTATTAGTAATAAAACAGTATAATTAGAGTGCTAAACTTATAAGCTCCCTAACCTAGCCTAAAGAGGCTATAGTAATAGCAGTAGCAGTAGTAACTATCTCTTAGTAGAGAGGGAGAGAGTTAATAAGGATCTAAGGTAAGGTTAGTACTAACTATAGAAAAGTATCTTATAAAATAAAATATATAAAAGGAGGGTAAGTATAGCTACTATATATACAGTTAGTATAATAACTACTAGTATTAAGCTTATTAGTATATAAGGCTGTATTAATACACTTTATAAGCTAGTTAGTATATATAAAATAGAGAATAGCCTAAAGGCTAGTATGCTTTATATACTTATAGCGCTTTATAAGGGTCTTAAAAAGTAAGGAATTATTTAATTCCTTATCTTAAGTATACTTAAAAAGTAATCTCTATACGCTAGTTAGCTCTAGATATAGAATTCTTATATAAGATAATATACAGCTAGAGGCTTAGTAGTAGTGTTAGTAGCAGTAGTAGCAGTAGTAGTAGCAGTAGAGGCAGCAGTAGTAGTAGCAGCAGTAGTATTATTAATAGAGGTAGGGAATATAAAAGCCTCTAGAGAGAGACTAAGAGTAGGAGGCTATTAGTAATATTAAAGATAAAACTAAATAGTTAAAAAGTATATATATATAGGGCGTATACGCCTAGAAGGGTAAGACTTATAGCTATTATATAATCTGTTTAATTACATAATAATTAGTATAAGCTATATACACTAATAGAGGAAAAGAGGGCGCTAATAAATATAAATCTAACCTACTTTTTAATAATTATAAAGGCTAAAGAAAAAAAGGAAGAAAAAAGAGAAAAAGATAATAGCCTATAAAATTATTATAATACTTACTTATAGCGCCTAAGCTATAAGCAGTATAAGGCTACAGCCTATAGAGCTACAGCCTATAGGGTACTAGCAGTAAGAAGCTCTATAGACCTACTATAATTCTTATAGGTGCCTATAGGTAGGTAAGGGGTATATATTATAGGCTGCGCTATAAAGGTATTATAGCTAGGCTTTACTTACTACAGACTTAAGTAAGCTGTATATAAAAGCTCTATATACTATATAAGCATATAGTATATAATCTCTCCTTTTACTCCCTAGCTTAGATAACTAGTAATTAAGTTACTAATTACCTAAATAAGGCCTTACCTAACCCTTTATACTATTTTTCTTTATTAAATATACCTATCTACCCCCTAAGGGTATTTTCCCTTTAGGTAGGATAGTTATTATCTAAGTATTTAATTTATCTAGACTACTTATTTCTAGCTTTATAGCTTAAATCTAATATTTAGCTTTAGGTAAAGCTAATACTTACTTAAAGGTATTAGGAGAAGATAAAGCAGCTACAGATAATATATATAAAGCTTTTCTATATCTATATAATTTATTATTCTTTATATATAATATAGTAAGGATATTATTTATAGCTAGGCAGTCTTTTATAGTTATAAGCGCTTCTTCTTATTCTTTAACCTAGTTATTTAAGAAGGCTAATTAAACTAGCGTAGAACTAATTAGATCCTACAGTTAAGATTAATCATATAATACAGAAAAAACAACAGTAGTTAGCCTAATATAAGCACTATACCTTATTCTTATGCTATTAACTTAGTAAGGTAGCTTATTTAAGAACATATAGTACTATAGGGGTTAGTATAGTCTTAATGCTAGATTAACTTACTAGAGATAGCTTTGCTCTTGAGGTCTATACTACTAAGGTCTGTAGTAAGAACTCTTAACTATAGAGGTATTTAACCTTAAGAGGTAGGCTTATTAAGTATATATAGTTAGCTAGAATAGAATCTCCTAGGATTCTCCTATTAACTATACCTATAACCTACTAAACCTATAGTTTAGATAAATTATCCTAAAACTAAAGTAACTAAATTAAATCCTTCTTTCTAATCTTATTAAGTCTAATCTTATTAACTTCTTATCCTACTTAGTTATACTTACGCTTAACCTAGATAACCCCTTTAAACTAGGCACCTCTCTTAATTATAACCCCTTAGAGGTTATAAAACAGTTTATAATAGCTTAGATAAGCTCTATTATTAAGTAGTATAAAGGGAACTCTCTATATAACATTATTACTATTAATAGCAGAATAGATAACTATATAGTAATTAATATTACTAGTATTAGATTAGTAATCTTACCTCTTAACAGCCTAGCAGCTAATATAGGCCTAGTTATTAAGGTAAGGTAGGCCCTATAGCAGCAGCTCTACTCTTTTGTTAGTAAGATAGCCTAGAAGTAGAATAACATATCTAAAATTATAATAATAAAGGAGCACTTAGGCTAGCTGTAAGCAGTAATCTACGCTATCTAGTAGGTACAGTATAATTAAGGGACAGAAGTAGAGATTTTACTAGAAGCTCTAAGGATACTATTAGTTAGAAACTTAATGTAATAGTTATACTTAATATATATTACTAGACCCCTAGAAAATAAAACACGTTTATATAATATATAGCCTAGAAGGGCTTAACCTAGTTATATTTAGCTTTTTTCTTATTAGTTAGCTTAGGAATATTAACTATTATCTTAGATTTCTTATAATTATTATTATTATCTATACTAGTCCTAGTTATACTAGTGTTATCCTTATTAATACTAGGTTTTACGCTAGTATTATTATCTTCTAAGGGAGGATTTAAGGCTATTAAACTACTTATATTATTAGTATTGTTAGTACTGTTATTACTACTGCTACCTAGTTCTATTTTATTAGTATTATTATTATCCTTAGAAGTTAGGAATTAATTTTCTAGTATTATAATATCTTAGGTCTAGAAGGTTCTCTTCTTTTGAAAATCATAGACCCTATATATATTAGCCTTATTATTTAAGACTATAGCTTTTACAGCTTTATTATCTAGTTTCTTTATTTTAGGATCCTGATTTTTATAATAATAGATAGATCTAAAAGTAACTATATTATTAATATTAGGCCTTTTATTATTAACTTTTTCATAAGGTGTTTTATAGTATATAGCCTTATGTGGAGTTATATTATAAAGGTCTACTGCTGTTAAAGTAGCTTCACCCTATAGATATAGAGGGAGGTTAGCTCTAAGTAATAAAGCTCTTATTTTATTAGTTATAGTCCTTATAACCCTCTCTATTATACTATTAGGTTTATAAGTATAAGGTACTTTTATATTATAATTTATACTGTTTATTATACAGGTGTAATTTATAACCTTATTATTAAACTTAGATCTACTATTAGTATTAAAGTTCTTTATCTTATTATTATTAATATTCTTCTTATTTATATACTGCTTAACAGCAGTATTAACCTCTTTAGCTTCCTTAGTTTTAAGTAAGGTTATAGAGGCTTCTCTAGACGATCTTTCTAAGAATATAATAAACTATCTATATTTATTATAAGTAGAAGGAGTTATAGGACCACAAAGGTTAGCAGCAACTTTATCTAAGTAGTTATAATCCTTATTATAGTTATTAGATATTTTATTAGATTTAGTAGTAAAGTTAGCCCTAAGGTAGATCTTACAGTTATATTCTAAGGGTATAGTTATTTTCTCTTTTATTTTAGTATTATTTTCTAATACATTATGTAAATATGTTTTATTTTCTAGAGGTCTAGTAATATATATTAAGTATAACTATTATATTAAGTTTCTAACTAACACCTTAGAGCTTCTAGCAAAATCTCTTTTCTCTTACCTTTAGACTTCTGTCTCTTAATTATACTACACCTACTAGATAGCGCAGATTACTACCTGCAGCTAGCCTAAGTGCTCCTTTATTATTGTAATTTTAGATATATTATCCTACTTCTAGGCTATCCTACTAACAAAAAAGTAAAGCTGCTGCTATAAGGCCTACCTTACCCTAATAATTAGGCCTGTATTAGCTGCTAGGCTGTTAAGAGGTAAGATTACTAATCTAATACTAGTAATATTAATTACTATATAGTTATCTATTCTGCTATTAATAGTAATAATATTATATAGAGAGTTCCCTCTATACTGCTTAATAATAGAGCTTATTTAAGCTATTATAAACTGTTTTATAACCTCTAAGGGGTTATAATTAAGAGGGGTGCCTAGTTTAAAGGGGTTATCTAGGTTAAGCGTAAGTATAACTAAGTAGGGTAAGAAGTTAATAAGATTAGACTTAATAAGATTAGAAAGAAGGATTTAATTTAGTTACTTTAGTAGAGAGGTAGGTTTTAGGATAATTTATCTAAACTATAGGTTTAGTAGGTTATAGGTATAGTTAATAGGAGAATCCTAGATTCTATCCTAGCTAACTATATATACTTAATAAGCCTACCTCTTAAGGTTAAATATCTCTATAGTTAAGAGATCTTAACCTTAGTAGTATAGACCTTAAGAGTAAAGCTATCTCTAGTAAGTTAATCTAGTATTAAACTTTACTAACCCCTATAGTACTATATGTTCTTAAATAAGCTACCTTACTAAGTTAATAGTATAAGAATAAGGTATAGTGCTTATACTAGGCTAACTGCTATTGTTTTTTTTGTATTATGTAACTAATCTTAACTGTAGGATCTAATTAGTTCTACGCTAGTTTAATTAGCGTTCTTAAATAAATACACTCTAATAATAGGCTTTATAAGATTAATAGCCCTAAAGATAAGTAAGAAACCTAAGTATAAACTTTATAAAGAGATATAAAAGTGCTTTAACTATAATAAAGTAGGCTGCCTTTTATAGGATTACCTAAAAGAGTATAAGAGAAACAAGAAGCTTATAACTATATAAGTAGTTACTAAGTAGAAATTACACTCTACTAATAATAAAACAGACTATATAATTACCTTTAGTAGCACTAAGGAAATATCTTAGTTAGAAAAAGAGTAGCTTTAGGATATAATTAGGGACTAAAGCCTATAGGTAAGGAATATATAGGGTAGGAGGACTTCTTATATAAATAGAAAATAAGTAGGCTATCTATTACAGGCTACGCCTTAGATAATTATAGCTAGGCTATACTTACTACTAAATTAAGTAAGCTACGTATATACGTATAAAAGGCGTAGTGTTTAAGTATACTACACACCCTTTTCCTTTCTTTTCCTCCTTTGTTTAGATTATTAGTAATTAAGTTACTAATTACCTAAATAAAGCCTTACCTAGCCCTTTATATATCTAAACTTACTTTCTTTTACTCTTACTAATTATACTGCATAATAGGTAACTACTTTATTATACTAAATATACCTAAAGCGTAAGATATATAGCCTATAAGCCTACTAGTATAAAATAATAACTATATAGCAGCTCTTAAACAAATAGTTACTACCTTAGTAATATAGATATAGACTCTTATAAAGGTTATAACTACTAATATAGCCTAACTACTACCTCTAGCCTTAGCAGCAGCTCTAACTATAATAGATATATCTATAGACTTTAAGCGTAAGTAACTACTAAGCCTCTTAAAGTTTACTAGGCTATATAAGCACTACTTACAGCATTAGGAGTCTTATATTATTCACTATCTAGGTAGGAACTAGTAAGGTATTCTCTTACACTATTCTATATATATAGTACTTATTAATCTATATAGGTAGAGAGAAACACCTCCTGTAATTTATATAAGAGAAAAACTACTCTATCTTATTAAATATTAGAAAGTTAGCTTATTTTTACGTAACATAATATAGGATTATTATAAAAGGAAAACATAATACGTAGGTGTAGTGTACTATTATTAAAGCCCTATTATGCATGTAGGGCCTAGGGCTCTACTTTTGTAGGGCTCTAGTAGCTAATTAGACTTCTGTAAAAGTAGCTTCTTATAGTTAGAATTAAACTAACTGTCTGTATGTAGAGCGTATAGATGCTGCTAGATATATACTACTACGTTATGTAGGTATAAACACTACTTATCCTAAGCTTATTAGATATATAATAAGCTTAAGATTAATATAGTATTCTTTACTTTAAACTATAAAGCTTAGTATTTTATTTAGTTCTACCTTAATATTAGCCCTTAATAGATAGTAACTATATACTATAAGTAAGGTAGCTAAAATAGTAATTATAATGTTATAAGTTTTATAAAGCACCTTAAGTATACCTTTAGTAACCCTAACGTATAGGTATAAGTAGCTACTATGCTTATAAGTATCTATATAAAAGAGAATAAAACCTTCTCTAGCTTTTACCTTTAGTTTAAGTAGACCTTAGCTAAAGCTAGTATAAGAAGTTAGATACCTAATATATAAATTACACTTATATATAGCATACTGTAGTATATATCTAGCAGTATCTATACGCTCTATATATAGACAGTTAGTTTAATTCTAACTACAGGAAGCTACTTTTATAAAAGTCTAATTAGCTACTAGAGCCCTATAAAAGTAAAGCCTTAGGCCCTATATACATAATAGGGCTCTAATAACAGTATACTACACCTATATATTATATTTTCCCTTTATAATAATCCTATATTATGTTAGGTAAAAATAAGCTAACCTTCTAATGTTTAATAAGATAGAGTAGTTTTCCTCCTATATAAATTATAGGAGGTTTTTCTCTCTACCTATATAGATTAATAAGTACTATATATATAGAATAGTGTAAGGGAATACCTTACTAGTTCCTACCTAGATAGTGAATAATATAAGACTCTTATTACTATAAAAAAAGAATATATAACATACTTAACTTATAGCTTAAAAGCATACTTATTACTATTATATTACCTAATAGCTTCTCTAATATAGTCTTAGTAATTAGTTATATTATATAGAAAGTAGAGACCTATATAACGTAGTAGTGTACGTCTAGTAGCGTCTATATGTACTTTATGCATACAGATAGTTAGTTTAATTCTAACTGCAGGAAGCTACTTTTATAGAAGTCTAATTAGCTACTAAAGCCCTATAAAAGTAGAGCCCTAAGCCCTATATACATAATAGGGCTCTAATAATAGTATACCTCCCTATGTATTATGTTTCCTTTATATAGAAATACCCCTATATTAAGTTAGGCAAAAATAAGCTAACCTTCTAATATTTAATAATAAAGTAGTTTTCCCCCTATATAAATTATAGGAGGTTTTTCTCTCTATATATAGATTAACTATATTATGTATATAGTAAAGTGTAAAGGAATACCTTACTTATTCCTACTTAGATAGTGAATAATATAAGACTCCTCTTGCTATAGAAAGTAGAGAATCTCTATTAATAATAATACTTATATACTATATATCTAGTAAAAAAGAAGGATACTAATAGTAACGCCTTAATAACTAGCTCTATAAGAGCTATAGCCCTAAAGGCTAAGATAAAGAAGTAGAAAATATATAAAGAAATATATACCTACTATAACTATAATAAAGTAGGCTACCTAGCCTAAAACTACCTAACAAAAGAGCATAAGAAGGCTTCTATAATGTATATAGTAGCTAAGATAAAGGCTTAATACTAGGATAATAATATAGACTACACTACTACCTTTAGTAGTAATAAAAACACTAAGTTAGAAAAAAAGTAGCTTTAAGATAAAATTAGGCCTTAAAGCTAATAAGTAAAGAACGTATAAGGTAGGAGGAATTCTAATATGCTTAGAAAATAAGTAGGCTAGTAGCACTAGTAGAGGCCTATATTAATAAAAGACTACTTACTAAAGCCTTAATTAATACTAATTATAATATTTATACTATAGTTAATTATAACTTTATATACTAATTACACTTACTATATGTTAATTAATATAAAATACCTTTAAAAGGGTTTATAAATAGTATAGCTAAGATAGAAGCTAATAGAGTTATAGTTTTTAACTTTAACCTTTATAGCTTCTAGAAGTATATTTATATATACTTAGTGTATAGCCTTAACGTAAATATCTTCCTAAGTAAGCCTTAGATAGAAGATAATAAAGCAGTCTATAATATAGTAAAGAGAATAGTTTACTACAGTATAGCTAGCCTTATACTCTACTTAGTTAGATAATAAGAGCCTAAAAGAGTGTATTAAATATAAGAGGTATATATTTTAAATATAGTGTTATTTATAGTAATTTACTATAAGGTAGTATATAATAAAAAAGCTTTTTATAGAGTTATAAGGGAGCTATATAACGCTAGTGCTACTAATTAGTAATAAGGTAAATATTATAGTGCCTCTATCTTTAGATAGATTATAGCTATTAGCTTAGCTAATATTAAGAAAGCCTTATAACTAAAGACCTCTAAGGAGGCTAAGTAGGCTGCTGTAGTTACTATACTACTATAATAAGTATATAATAAATTTAAAGACCTCTTTAACCTAAAGATATTAATAGATATCCCCTCCTATTAAGATAGCTTTAACTACTATATTAAGCTTAAGATAGACGCTAGCAGTAAGGAAGCATTATTACTATAGGGACTACTCTATAGAATATTATATAAATAGTTTCTTATACTTAAAAATACGCTTTAAGAGCTCTTAGACTTAGGCTTTATCTACATAAGTAGCTTATCTATAGGTATACTTATTCTTTTTATTTATAAGCTAGGTAGCAGACTGTACTTCTATTATAACTACTATATACTTAATATTATTACTAAGAAGGACTAATACTTATTACTACTTATCTTAGAGACGCTATAGTATATAGGATCTATAAAATAGTTTATAAAGGTTAATATAGTAACTACCTTCTATAAGATATATATTACAGAAGGTAATAAGCTAAAGACTATATTCTAAATGCATTATAGCCTTTTTAAGTAGCTTATCTACCCCTTTAGACTAACTAATATATCTGCTTCCTAGCAGTAGCTTATTAATAGTATACTATAAGAATACCTTAATAACTTTATTATAATATATCTTAATAATATTCTTATATACTTTAATAACTTAAAGTAGGACTATAAGAATAAGGTGTATTAAGTCTTCTATATGCTTTATATAGCTAGCTTAAGCCTTAATGTAACTAAAAGTAAGATCTTAATAAAAAAAGTAAAATATATTAGCTTTATCCTAGAGGCTAGTAAAAAGGTCTTTACTAACCTAAAGAAGGTATATACTATCTATAAGTAGCTTACGCTAATAAGCATTAAAGGTATATATAGCTTCTTTAGCTTTATAAACTATTACTTTATATTTATTAAGGACTATATAGTAGTAGTAAGGCTGCTAAATATACTTATAAAGAAGGATATCCTCTTTAAGTAAGGAATAATATAGTAAAGTGTATTTAATAAGCTTAAGAAGCTATTTACTAATACCTCCTTTCTTTAAGCCTTTAACCTAGCTACTAAGACTGTAGTAGAAGCAGATTACTCTAGCTTTACGCTAGAAGGTATACTTATATAGTTAATAAAGGGTTAGGTACCTTAGCTAGTTACCTTTTACTTCTAGAAGCTTATAGTTATATAATATAACTACCTTATATATAATAAGGAGTTATTAGCTATTATAAAATACCTAACAGCCTAGTAAGCTAAGCTCTATAGTATAAATAAGCCTTTTAATATAGTTACTAATTATAAGTCTCTTAAGTAGTTTATAACTAAGCAGAAGTTAATAAAGCGCTAAAGTTAATAAGCTAGAAAACTTATAAAGTATAACTTCTATATTACTTACTAACTAGGTAAACTAGTAGGTATACCTAACATACTGTTATATAGGGAATAAGATACACCTATAAATTAGAGTAATAAACGTAAGTAGGGCTATATTATTTAAGTAATTTCTAATAGAGCTATTCTAGAGGGGATAGTGCTTACTAATAACATACCCCTAATGCTAATAACATAGAGGTTACATACTAACCTACTATTAATTCTAAAAACCTAAGTGCTTAAAGATAATAACCTCCAGTAGATATAAGAACTTAGGAAGTAATATAAGATAAGGATAAAGACCTATAGAGTATCTATAATACTATTATATAAGGCGCTTATATATTACTAGTAGAGACTAAGGCCTATATATAAATTACAGATTATATACTTAATAACGCTAGGCGTCTTACTTAGTAAGGGAGACTATAAGTCCCTAGTAATAGTAACCCTAACTTATCTCTTAATAAGCTCTATATAAAGTTAATCTAGCAGAGCTATAACTTTATAGTAATAAGCTACCTAGGCTGTAATAACATACTTAAGATTATCTTATATTACTTCTATTAGCTTAGTTAGGTGTAAGTAGTATACTACTTTATATATAACTGTAATTTAAGAACGCTAATTAAACTAGCGTAGAACTAATTAGATCCTATAGTTAAGATTAGTTACATAATGTAAAAGAAACAACAGTAGTTAGCCTAATATAAGCACTATACCCTATTCTTATGCTGTTAACTTAGTAAGGTAGCTTATTTAAGAATATATAGTACTATAGGGGTTAGTATAGTCTACTTAATGCTAGATTAGCTTACTAGAGATAGCTTTGCTCTTAAGGTCTATACTACTAAGGTCTGTAGTAAGAACTCTTAACTATAGAGGTATTTAACCTTAAGAGGTAGGCTTATTAGGTATATATAGTTAGCTAGGATAGAATCTAGGATTCTTCTATTAACTATACTTATAACCTACTAAACCTACAGTTTAGATAAATTATCCTAAAACCTACTAAAGTAACTAAATTAAATCCTTCTTTCTAATCTTATTAAGTCTAATCTTATTAACTTCTTACCCTACTAAAGAGCCTTAGTAGAGCTTATATTATAACTTAAGAAGTTAAGTAAGTATGTAATTTATACTATACCTTAGTTATACCTACGCTTAACCTAGATAACCCCTTTAAACTAGGCACCCCTCTTAATTATAACCCCTTAGAGGTTATAAAATAGTTTATAACAGCTTAGATAAGCTTTATTATTAAGCAGTATAGAGAGAACTCTCTATATAACATTATTACTATTAATAGCAGAATAAATAACTATATAGTAATTAATATTACTAGTATTAGATTAGTAATCTTACCTCTTAACAGCCTAGCAGCTAATACAGGCCTAATTATTAGGGTAAGGTAGGCCTTATAGCAGCAGCTTTACTTTTTTGTTAGCAGAATAGCCTAGAAGTAGGATAATATATCTAAAATTATAATAATAAAGAAGTATTTAGGCTAGCTGCAGGCAGTAATCTACGCTATCTAGTAGGTGTAGTATAATTAAGGCTAGATAGAAGTAGAGATTTTACTAGAAGCTCTAAGGTGTTAGTTAGAAACTTAATGTAATAGTTATACTTAATATATGTTACTAGACCCCTAGAAAATAAAACACGTTTATATAATGTATAGCCTAGAAGGGTATATATAACTGTAATATATATAGGTAAAGTAAGGTGTAGCGCTATATAAAGAGAGGCTACTTATAGCCTCTTAAGATCCTAAAGCGCTATTAGAGTAGCTTTTTAATAGACTTTATTATAGACCTACTACCCTTAGGCGTAATAAAGGCGTATTTCCTATAGGTTATTTCTAACTAACTTAGGAAAATAGTTACCTTAGAAGTAATAAATACTATAGAGGCTAAAGCCTATACTAAGAGATTTCTCTATATAAAGGGCTAGGTAAGGCCTTATTTAGGTAATTAGTAACTTAATTACTAGTTATCTAAGCTAGGGAGTAAAAGGAGAGATTACACACTATATGCTTATATAGTGTATAGAGCTTTTATATGCAGCTTACTTAAGTCTATAGTAGGTAAAGCCTAGCTACTACACCTTTATAGTGCAGCTTATAATATATACCTCTTACCTACCTATAAGCGCCTATAAGAATTATAGTAGGTTTATAGAGCCCCTTACTACTAGTGCCTTATAGGCTATAGCCTTATAGGCTGTAGCCCTACACTACCTATAGCCTAGGCGCTGTAAGTAAGCATTATAATAATTTTATAGGCTGTTATCTTCTTCTCTTTTTCCTTCTCTTTTTTCTCTAGCCCTTATAATTATTAAAAAGTAGGTTAGATTTACGCCTATTAGCACCCTCTTTTCCTTTATTAGTATATATAGCTTATACTAATTATTATATAGTTAAATAGATTATATAATAGCTATAAGTCTTACTCTTCTAGGCGTATACGCCTTATATATATATACTTCTTAACTGTTTAGTTTTGTTTCTAATATTACTAACAGCCTTCTACTCTTAGTCCCTCTCTAGAGGCTTTTATATTTTCTACCTCTATTAATAACGCTACTGCTGCTACTACTGCTACTACCTTTACTGCTACTACTACTGCTACTACTACTACTGCTACTACTACTACTACTACTACTAATACTACTACTAAGCCCTTAGCTATATATTATCTTATATAAGAATTATATATTTAGAGCTAACTAGTATATAGAGATTACTTTTTAAGTATGCTTAGAATAAGAAATTAAATAATTTCTTACTCTCTAAGACTTCTATAAAGCACTATAAGTATATAAAGCATATTAGCCTTTAGGCTATTCCCTACTTTATATATACTAACTAGCTTATAAAGTATACTAATATAGCCTTATACGCTAATAAGCTTAATACTAGTAGTTATTATACTAACTATATATATAGTAGCTACACCTACCCTCCTTCTATATATTATGTCTTATAAGACTCTCTTTTATAGTTAGTATTAACCTTACTTTAGATTCTTATTAACTCTCTCTCTCTCTACTAAGAGATAGTTACTACTGCTGCTAATATTACTATAGCCTCTTTAGGCTAAGTTAGGAAGCTTATAAGTTTAACACTCTAATTATGCTGTTTTATTACTAATAGGTATATAGGACTAATATTACTACTTTACTACTAAGGCTTAGAAAGACTTAGTTACTTTAGACTAGGCTTATATTTATATATAGTAAGATAAGCTTTATCTTATATATTTATATAAGATAAAGCAGTATACTAGTTCTTCTAGTAGTGTGTCTATTATATCTCTTACTGCTACTACTCCTACTACTACTACTACTGCTACTCCTACTGCCTCTATTAAGGCTATATTTAACCCTAGCTAGGTTACTTCTACTGCTACCCTACTTACTATTACGCCTGCTATTAGTATTATAATACCTAGTAGGGCTACTCCCTTAGGAGGCCTTTTAGCTAACTAAGTAGAGCGCCTTATTATAGCTTATAAGAGTATTACTAGTATGCTAGCTTCTATATATTTCTATACCTTTATATATTTATTATGCTTACTAACTACTTATAGTTTGTTAATATAGTATATTTAAGCTATACTGCTAATACTGCTGCTGCTACTGCTAATACTGCTGCTGCTGCTACTACTGCTCCCTCCTCTTCTCTTAGTAAGAGCTATAAGCACTCTCTAGAGCTCTAAGTAGAGGCTATACTTTATATACCCTCTAAGCTTCTTTTATACTACCTATTATTAGTTAAAAGAGTTAGGCTGCAGCCTAGAAATAATATTACTTCTACCTCTATACTTCTTTTACTTAATATATATATAAGTTAGGTTACTATTATAAATATTAATTAGGCTATATCTTACTTTATAGGTGTTAAGTGCTGTAGTATTACTTATAAGATCTATAGGCTTTTAGGTAGTATTAGTAAATCCCTCCTACTATACTAGCGCCTAGCGTAACTTACTATATTCTTACTTTCTCTACTTAGCTGTAATAATCTCTTTAATACGTTATTCTTACTTACTATCTTTAATAATTAGAGGGGGTTATATATCTATAGTTTATTACCTTAGTAAGGAGTTAGTTATAGCCCTCTATAGGAGGTTAATATAGAAATAATTATAAATACTACCTAGTATATTAAGTTAGATAATAAGGAGGCTAATAACTTTTATAACTATATACTTACTATAAAGCTAATTAAGCTTATAGTTAGGCTAAGGTAAGTAGTAGTTACATAGGTTTAGCTAAACCTTATTACTAATATTAAACCTCTCTGCTACGCTATAGCGCTTATTTATAGCGTCTTTAGTATACTACTAAGTTATAGCTATAGTAGCTTATACTATATATATTATATCTATTATTCTCTATATAAGCTTTTCTACAGCCTTCTTATATAACCTTAGTTTTAGTCCTTTATCCTTATGTACTTTAACTAGCTCTATATAGTACCTATAGGTAAAGAAGAAGAGGCTAACCTCTATTACTAATACTATATAATTATTAATTATAAGTTATATAACTAGAAGCTATTACGTTTAGTGCTCCTAGAGGTAGCTAATATAGGTATGTAGTATAGCTTAAATCTCTTAGTTAAATTACTTAGTAGCTTTATTACTTTAGGGGTAGTAAGCTATACTTAATTTCTATATAACCCCTATTAGTATATAGAAATACTTCTAAAACTTACTTATCTAGTTACTACCTCTATTACTAATAATACTTTTAGGTATACTATAGAAGTAGAAGTAGTATTTAAGGAAGCATATTTTTTAAGCCTCTACCTCTATAGTGTCTATAGCCTTAAGGGTAATTACTTTACCTAGCTAGTTGGAGATTACCTAGAGGAAATACGCCTTTATAGCGCCTAAAGGCAGTAAGTCTATAATAAAGTCTATTAAAAGGTTGCTTTATAGGCGCTTTAGGATTTTAAGGGGCTATAAGTACCCTCTCTTTATATATTACTAGACTCTACTCTAGCTATAGATATTTTAGTTATATATAAAACAGCATACAGCCTATACCTAGCCTAGCTAGTAGAAGCATTAAGAGATAATTATAAGTATGCTATTACAGCCTAAGTAGCCTAATAAGGTTAAATTATAGCTTTACTATATTAACCTTATATATAACTTATTTAATAGAGAGTCTAGGTTATTATCTTTAGGGACCTAGAGGTAGCTATATTAGGTAAGACGCCTAGCTGTATCTAGTATGTAGTTACTACTCTAGATATATACCTTAACCTTAATAGAAAGTGTATATAAGCTATTTATAATAGTATTATAAATATACTAAAGGTCTATATTTATATCTTATATTATCTCTTATATTTATTATAGAGACTTATCCTTTAGAATGTAGGTCTTTAGCACTAGGGGTAGTTTCTATTAGAAGCGCTAAGCCCCTAGTATGTAGTTAGTATGTAATAGTAAGGCTAGTATAGAGCGTTCTAGTATAACTTAGATAATACAGCCCTACTCCTATTTATTATTTTAGCTTATTAGCGTATCTTAGTCCCTATGTAATAGTACGTCTAGAATGCTTACTTTCTTACCTAAGTAATAAATAATATAGAAGTTATACTTTACTAGTTTCTTTACTTAGTAGCTTTAGCGCTCTATTAGCTTCTGCTTTATTAGGCTTATAGGCACTCTATTATAGCTAGAAGTTCTTTATTATAGATTAGGTAGTTATACTATGCTAGAGTAAGCTTCTATAAGTAGAAAGTAACTAAGTAAAGGTTACTATCCCTATTAAGCTATATAAAGGTACTACTAAATGTAAAGCCTAAGCAGTCTATCTTAATAAAAGTAAACGCTATTAGGTTAAAAGCATAAAGTAGTAGCACTATAGAAAATATATCTTTAAGCTTAGTAAAGGCTTCATAGTGTGCTTTAGACTATATAAAAAGCATACCTTTTCTTATAAATATATTAAGCAGCTTAATAATAGTTATATAGTCCTATATAAATATATAGTAATAGTGTATAAACCCTAAGAAACTATTCATACCTTTTATGCTTATAGGCGTTAGCTATTTATAAATTATATATATCTTCTTAAGGTCTATAGAGACTTCTTTCTTAGCCTTAAGGATAAAGCTAATATACTTAACTTTCTTTATAGCAAACTTACTCTTAGCTGCATCTAGGCTTAGTCCTACTACATAAAGAGCTTAAAAAACACACTATACTTTATCTTTATAGTCCTTTTTTAACCTACTTAAGTATATAAGTATATTATTAAAGTAGGCTATTATAAAATTATTAAGGAAGCCTTATAGCGTACTATTAATAAACTACTACTATAAGGCTAGTATATTAGTAAGCCTAAAGAGGTAAATAAGCTATTTAAAAAGCCTATAGTATATCTAAAACGTAGTTTTTAGCTTATTACCCTTAGTAATATATATCTTATAGAAGGCAGCTATAATATCTACCTTTATAAACTATCTTAATAACTTTATATATCTAAGAGTCTTAGATATTAGCAGTAAGAGGTATTAGTTCTTCTTTATAATAGTATTAAGCACTCTGTAATTACAGTAGAAGCATAATCTGCTGCTTAGTTTGTATATAAATAGAATAGGTATACTAGCTATAGAGCTGCTTACCTAAATAAAACCTTTATCTAGGAGGTCCTAAAGTGTATTCTTAAGAATAGGGAGCTTCTTATATAACATTCTATATAATAGTCCCTAAGGTAATAATGCTTCTTTTCTACTTATATCCTTCTTTAGCTTAATATAGTAGTTAAAACTACTTTACTAGGGTAGTAGGTTTATAGATAAGGAGGGGTTAAAGAGGTCTTTAAATTCCTTTCTTACCTACTTAAGAAGCGCTATAACTATAGTAGCTTATTTTACTTTCTTCTCTACCTTTAGTTATAATGCCTTTTCTATATTAGCTAAGCTAATAGCTATAATTTACCTAAATATAGCTATACTCTACTGCTTATTAAAGGCGCTTATATTAAGGGCGCTTATATTATATAGGTAATTTACTACTTAGTAGTAGGCTTTTTCTTTATATATAGCCTAGCAGCAGACTGCTATAAAAGATATAGCATTTAAGATATATACTTCTTATATTTACTATACTTTTTCTAACTCTTTCTATCTAACTAAGTAGAGAGTAAGCCTAGTGTAGCTATAGTAAATAATTCTTTCTGCTACGTTATAAATAGCTTAGTTATCTTCTATCTAAGGCTTACCTAAGAAGATATCTATATTTAGGCTACACACTATATATATATAAATATATTTCTAGTAGCTATAAAGGTTAAGTATTAAGATAATAACTCTATTAGTATCTACTTTTATAGCTTCCTCTATAAACCCTTATAAAGGTATTTTATATTAATTAATATATAGTAAGTATAATTTATATATAAAGTTATAATTAACTATAGTATAGATATTATATTTAGTGTTAATTAAGGCTTATATAGAGGTTTTTTTATTAATATAGGCCTCTACTAGTGTAGCTAGCCTGTTTATCTTCTATTTACGTTAGAAGTCCTCCTACCTTATATACTTTTTGCTTATAGGCTCTAAGGCCTAATTTTATCCTAGAGCTACTCTTTTTCTAATTTAGATATTTCCTTAGTGCTGCTAGAGGCAGTTATATAGTCTGTTTTATTATTAGAATGTAATTTCTACTTAGTAACTACTTATATAGTTATAGGCTTCTTCTTTCTCTTATACTTCTAGAGGTACTCCTATATAAAGTAGCCTACTTTATTATAGTTAAAGTATTTTTATATTTCTTTATGTAGCTTATACTTAGGTTTTTTACCTGTTTTTATAGCTGCTAACTTTATAGAGCCTATTATTAGAGTGTCTCTATTAGTATCTATTTTCTTTATTACAGCTAAATATATATTATATAGGTAACTTTAGAGCTTCTCTACTTTCTATATAATATAACTAATAGTTAGTACTACCTCTAGGAAGGTCTAAGGTATTATAACTATAACTAATATACTCTTAAGGTAGGAGTTAAGTATATTAGTTATAAGTGTAATCTACGCTTCTACTGCCTAGGTCCCTACGCTAGCTTCTGCTAGTATATATTTAAACTTTAGATAGAAGGCTATAAAGGACTTATATTCCTTTATTTAAGTGCTTATTAGCACTATAGCAGCTTTAGGCTACATATTTAGGTTACTAAAGGTGTAGTTTAGGTGCTCTATAAAGTATATAATATTATAAGTGCTATTCTAGCTACCCTTCTTATAGTAGGTAGTAACTATCTATTAGGGGCTAACTTTAAGGTAGGAGTATATATAGTACTAAGCCTCCTAACTAGAGGAGAAGAAAATAGTATTAATCTTAAGCTTATTATATATCTAGTATACCTATAAGAAATAGTGCTTATATAACCCTAAGAACTTTAGTAGGCTTAGTAGCTATTTTTACTTAACGTTAGTAACTATTACCTCTATAGGTAAGGAGGTAGTAAGACTTATTATAGAGGTAGGTATAGTAGTTATTATAATATTAGTAAGTATCTATATTTATATTATAAGTAAGAAGATAAGTTATTTAAGGGAGGCTAGTTAGTTATTACTAGATATAGAAAAGCTTATATCTTATATTAATAGCTTAGGCGTTATACCTATTATTTTGTCTTAGTAGCTTATTATATAGTATAATTAGTAAGGGTAGCAAATTAAGAGCTTAGATATATAAAGGGCTAGGTAAGGCCTTATTTAGGTAATTAGTAACTTAATTACTAGTTATCTAAGCTAGAGAGTAAAAAGAGAGATTACATACTATACGCTTATGTAGTGCGTAGAGCTTTTATATGTAGCTTACTTAAGTCTATAGTAGGTAAAGCCTAGCTACTACACCTTTATAGCGCAGCCTATAACACTCTAATACTACTTCTGCTTCTATAGTATACCTAAAAATATTATTAGTAATAAGGGGAGTAATTAGATAAGTAGGTTTTAAAGGCGCTTTTATAAGCTTATAGGAGTAGTATAGAAGTTAAGTACTACTTACTACCCCTAGAGTAATAAAGCTATAGAGCAGTTTAATTAGGAGATTTAAGCTATTCTTTATACCTATATAAGCTACCTATAAGATAACTAGACGTAATAGTTACTAGTTATATAGTTAGGAATTAATAATTATATAGTATTTATAATAGGTATAAGCCTTTTTTTTCTTACCTATAGGTATTATATAGACCCTATTATAGTAATAGAAATAAAGCCTCTATTAGATATATAGGAGAAGGCAGCTAATAGGCTTATTAATTAGATAATAAAGGTAATATATATAGTATAAGCTGCTATAGTAATAACTTAGTAGCATATAGAAGAAGCTGCTAATAAGCGCTATAACGCCACTAAAAGGTTTAAGCTTAGTAATAAGGTCTAGCTTAACCTATATAACTACTGCTCCCTAAGGCTAAATTAAAAGCTTAACTAGCTTTATAGTAAATATATAGTTATAAGAGTTATAAGCCCCTTAGTTATTAGGCTAAACATACCTAGTAGTATTATAATAGAGTGCCTATTAGTGCTAGATTTCTTTAGTTTCTAATTACATAACTAAGAGTCTTAATTAGAGATAGATATTAGACCTTAGCTGCTTACTTCTAATTAGGAAGATTACAAACATATATAACTAATTCTTTTCCTTTAATTTAGAGATAGATCCTTTAGATTAACCTAAAGTCTTTTATTATAATTTACCTTTAATTATAGTTACATAAGATATATAGGAGTTTCTCTCTTAATTAGTTATAGGAGTAAGTCCTAATTAGAGCCTTTACAGCCCTAATTAAGATAGTTTACTTACGCTAATTAAGAGGCATCTTATATTAGCTTTAGTAGGTTATAGTAATTATTCTTAGTTATCTTACTGCTCTAGCTATCCTACTTTACTACACCTTTTTAGTATTTATAATTGTTTTTATATTAACCTACTCTAAAGAGCTACCTTTAACCCCCTACCTAGGTAAAGCATAATAAATAAATAACCCCTACTAATTATAGAGGATAATAAGTAAGAATAGTAGGTTTTAGAAATCCTAGCAGCTAAATAGCGCTAATAGGGACGCTTAAATACACACTAGGCGCTTATTTAGTAGAAAGGGTTTATAAAGCCTATATAGAAGCCTATTAAGCTTATTAATAATATATTAGCACTTAATAACTACAAATTAAAATACAGCTCTATTAAAGACTATAATAGTAACCTAGCCTATATATAATAATAATAAGGAGCGTAGAGAAGCAGTAAAGATAATATTATTTATAGCCTATAGCTAGAAATTCTAAAACTAACGCCTAAAGGTAGAAGTACTAAATTAGTAATAACAGTATAAAAGAAAAGTATATAAAAGTATATAAAGTACATCCTTTATAACTTAATAGAAATATTATTAGTAGCTTTAGTAGTAGCAGCAGTATTAGTAGTAGTAGTAATAGTAGTAGCAGCCTCCTTATAGTTTATATAAACTATAGTAATAAACTTTAAACTATTAGTAAATATAAAACTACTATAGTAGCTATACACTTATAGATACTAATAAGTTAGTAATATACTTATAGGCTATAATAAGGCGCTTAGCCTAGTTAGCTAAAAGACCTCTAAGGAAGTAGCCCTACTAGATACTATAACTCTAATAATAGAGGGGGTAGTAAGTAGAGTAGTAGTAGAGGCAGCCTAGATAGAGTCTAGCTTAGGGATAGTAGCAGTAGGGATGTAAGTAGGGATAGCTACACTAGTAGTACTAGTATACCTCTTATATAAATAGGCTATAGTATTAGCCTTAGCCTTAGCTAAGACCTAAGCCTAATTCTTATTTACTAAGGCCTTTTAGGCCTTAGTAGTAAAGTAGTAATACTAGTCCTATATAATAAATAAGTAAAAGTTTAAAAGTATAAGAAGGATATAATTTATAAGATTACTAATTTAGCTAGAGAGGGCTATAGTAATAGTAAAGGTAGTAGTTACTATCTCTTAGTAGAGAGGTAAGGAGGACTTAGGGATCTACTTAAAGTTAATATATTAGTTATATATTTTTTAAGAAATAGATATATAAATAAGAGGGAGGTAGATATAGCTACTATATATATAGTTAGTATAGTGCTTACTAGAGTTAAGCTTCTTAGAGTAGAGAGGCGTGCTAGCCTTTTTTAAAAGGTAGTTAATATAATAGAAATAAGAAATAGCCTAAAGGCTAGTATACTTAATATACTTATACTACTTAGCTAGAGTCTTAGTAACTAATAACTTATTATTACTTAACTTATAAGCCTATTTATTATTTTTCTTTAATACTATAGTTAGCTTCTAGACTATATAATAAAAGCACTCTACTTATAACTTCTGTTAATTAGATAGTAGGAGTAATAGTAGGGATAGTAGGGGTAAAGTTAGAAGAGGTAGCAGTAAGGAAGTTAGCAGCCTTAATAGAGGTAAGAACAGAAAAGAAACCCTCTAGAGAGGGGCTAAAAGCAGGAGGGGGCTATACGTTTAGTTAGTATATAGTATAGCCTTTATAATAAACACCCTCCTTATAGCTATTTCCTTTTTTTTATTTAAACTAAATAAAGAAGTAAGATTAGTAATAGTTTAAAGTAGTAAGGGAGTAAAAAGGGGTATACTAATAGGTATATAATTAATATATAATTTGTTAATTAGAAGGCTAGTAAAAAGAAGGAAAAGAAAGATTTATAACTTATAGCTTATAATAGATTTAATATAGACTGTTAGGCGCCTAGGCTGCAGCGTAGTTATAGTTTTTCTGCTCTAACTGTTAAGATTTTCTGCTCTAGCTAAGAGGGAGAGAGGGGTATATATTATAGGCTACGCCTTAGATAATTATAGCTAGGCTGTACCTACTACTAAATTAAGTAAGCTGTATATATATATATATAAAAGGCGTAATACCTAAGCGTACTACACACCCTTTTCCTTTCCTTTCCTCCTTAGTTTAGATTATTAGTAATTAAGGTACTAATTACCTAAATAAGGCCTTACCTAGCTCTTTACACTAGCTACTCTAATAGAGGCCTATATTAATACAAGAACCTCTATATAAGCCTTAATTAACATTAGGTGTAATATCTATACTATAGTTAATTATAACTTTATATATAAATTATACTTACTATATATTAATTAACATAAAATATCTTTATAAAGATATATAGAGGGAGTTATAAAAATAGATACTAATAGAGTTACTATCCTAATACTTAACCTTTATAGCTACTAGAAACATATCTATATATATATAGTATATAGCCTAAATATAAATATCTTCTTAGGTAAGCTATAGATAGAGTATAATATAGCTATATATAATAAAGTAAAAAGAATAGTTTACTATAGCTATGCTAGCCTTACACTCTACCTAGTTAGATAGAAGGAGTTAGAAAAGGTATAGTAAATATAAAAAGTATATATCTTAAATACTACATCCTTTATAGTAGTTTACTACTAAGCTGTATATAAAGAAAAAGCCTACTACTAAGTAGCTAATTACCTATATAATATAAGTGCTCCTAATATAGACGCCTCTAATAAGTAGTAAGGTATAGCTATATTTAGTAGAATTATAGTTATTAGCCTAGCTAATATAGAAAAGGCGCTATAGCTAAAGGCTAAAAAGGAAGTAAAGTAAGCTACTATAGTTATAGTACTTCTTAATTAGGTAAGAAAAGAATTTAAAGATCTCTTTAAGCTCTCCTTATCTATAGACCTACTACCCTAATAAAGTAGTTTTAATAACTATATAGAGCTAAAGAAAGATATAAGTAGAATAGAATTACTATTACCTTAGGGACTATTATATAGGATATTATATAAAAGCCTTTTTATCTTTAAGAATATACTTTAAGACATCCTAGATAAGGGCTTTATCTAAGTAAGTAACTTTATAGCTAGTATGCTTATACTCTTTATATATAAACTAGGTAGTAAACTACACTTCTACTGTAATTATAAAGCACTTAACGCTATTATAAAGAAGGACTAATACCCTCTACTAATAATATCTAAGACCTTTTACTAGTAAGAGGAGTCTTATATTATTCACTATCTAAGTAGGAATAAGTAAGGTATTCCTTTACACTAATACTATATATATAATATAGTTAATCTATATATAGAGAGAAAAACCTCCTGTAATTTATATAGGAGGAAGACAACCCTATTATTAAATATTAGAAGGTTAGCTTATTTTTACCTAATATAATATAGGATTATTATAAAGAGAAAACATAATACATGGGGTAGGTTACACTGTTATTAGAGCCCTATTATGTATGTAGGGCTTAGGGCTCTACTTTTATAGGGCTCTAGTAGCTAATTAGACTTCTGTAGATATAGCTTCCTGCAGTTAGAATTAAACTAACTGTCTGCAGTATAAAGTGCGTATAGACGCTACTAGATACATACTACTACGTTATATAGGTCTAAGACCTTTAGATATAAAGAGTTATTAAAGTAGTTTATAAAGATAAATATTATAGCTACCTTTTATAAGATATATATTACTAAGGGAAATAAGCTAAAAACTATATTCTAAATATCCTATAGGCTCTTTAAATAGCTTATTTACCTCTTTAGGCTTATAAACATCTTAGCCTTTTAGTAGCAGTTTATTAATAGTATGCTATAAGGCTTTCTTAATAATTTAACTATAGCCTACCTTAATAATATACTAATATACTTAAATAGGTTTCCTATGTAACATAGTAGTATACTTCTAGTAGCGTCTATATGCACTTTATGCATACAGACAGTTAGTTTGATTCTAACTGCAGGAAGCTACTTTTATAGAAGTCTAATTAGCTACTAGAGCCCTGCAAAAGTAGAGCCCTAGGCCCTATATGCATAATAGGGCTCTAATAACAGTGCACCCTACCTACGTATTATGTTTTCCCTTTATAATAATCCTATATTATGTTAGGTAAAAATAAGCTAACCTTCTAATATTTAATAATAGGGTAGTTTTCCTTCTATATAAATTACAGAAGGTTTTTCTCTTTATATATAGATTAACTATATTATATATATAGTATAGTGTAAAGGAATACCTTACTTATTCCTACTTAGATAGTAAATAATGTAAGACTCCTCTTGCTATACTTAAATAGGTTAAAGGAGGACTAAAAAGATAAAGTATAGTATATCTTTTACACCTTTTATATAACTAGGCTAAGCCTTAATATAGCTAAAAGTAAGTTTACTATAAAGAAAGTTAAGTATATTAGCTTTATCTTTAAAGTTAGAAAAGAGGTCTCTATAGACCCTAAGAAGGTGTATATAATTTATAAGTAGCTAACGTATATAAGTATTAAAGGTATATAAGGTTTCCTAAGGTTTATAAACTATTATTATATATTTATATAAAACTATATAACTATTATTAAACTGCTTAATATACTTATAAAGGCCCTTCTAGACTATACATTATGTAAACGTGTTTTGTTTTCTAGGGGTCTAGTAATATATATTAAGTATAACTATTATATTAAGTTTCTAACTAACACCTTAGATCTTCTAGTAAAATCTCTACTTCTATCTAGCCTTAATTATACTATACCTACTAGATAGCATAGATTACTACTTACAGCTAGCCTAAGTGCTCCTTTATTATTATAATTATAGATATATTATTCTGCTTTTAGGCTATCCTGCTAACAAAAGAGTAGAGCTACTGCTATAAGGCCTACCTTACCCTAATAATTAGGTTTATATTAGCTACTAGACTATTAAGAAGTAAGATTACTAATCTAATACTAGTAATATTAATTACTATATAGTTATCTATTCTACTATTAATAGTAATAATATTATATAGAGAGTTCTCTCTATACTGCTTAATAATAAAGCTTATCTAAGCTGTTATAAACTGTTTTATAACCTCTAAGGGGTTATAATTAAGAGGGGTGCTTAGTTTAAAGGGGTTATCTAGGTTAAGCCTAGGTATAACTAAGGATAAGGAGTTAATAAGATTAGACTTAATAAGATTAGAAAGGAGGATTTAATTTAGTTACTTTAAGAGGTAGGTTTTAGGATATTTTATCTAAACTATAGGTTTAGTAGGTTATAAGAGATTCTATCCTAGCTAACTATATATACCTAATAAGCTTACCTCTTATAGTTAAATACTTCTATAGTTAAGAGTTCTTACTACAGACCTTAGTAGTATAGACCTTAAGAGTAAAGCTATCTCTAGTAGACTATACTAACCCCTATAGTACTATATATTCTTAAATAAGCTACCTTACTAAGTTAACAGCATAAGAATAAGGTATAGTGCTTATATTAAGCTAACTGCTAGTTTTCTTTTTATATTATATAACTAATCTTAACTATAGGATCTAATTAGTTCTATACTAGTTTAATTAGCGTTCTTAAATAATATAATATACCTTAAAGGGAACTACTTAGTTCTTTATGTTATTAATACTACTACTACCTTTAATACTGCTAGGTTCCTAAAAAATATATTAGCTAAGGTAGTATAGGAAGTATTATGCTTCTACTAGATTAATATATACTAGGGGCTACCTAATTAGATTATAGCTAATACTAGAAGGAACTTTATGTTTATAGAGTTCTACTATAAGGTAAAGGTTATAGTAATTAATATTAAGATTATCCCTATTAAAGCTTATTATAGCGTTAGAAAGGTTAAAAGATACTATACAGCTATATACTAAGCCTATAATATTATAAGAGATAAGTACTCTAACCTCCTATACTAAGCAGCCCTCTAGAGCGCTATTAAGAGTGTTAATAATACTACTAGCCTAAATAGCCTTATTCCTATACTACTTATCTTTAGTACTTACCTCTATATAATAGATAACTTACTACTATTACTAAGTATTATTTAATATACTAAAGCTATTTATAAGGCTACTACTACTATTACTTAGATTTATATAAAGAGATAGGTTAATAATGCTTTTAATATATATTTAAGAACGCTAATTAAACTAGCGTAGAACTAATTAGATCCTATAGTTAAGATTAGTTACATAATGCAAAAAAAACAATAGCAGTTAGCCTAATATAAGCACTATACCTTATTCTTATACTGTTAACTTAGTAAGGTAGCTTGTTTAAGAACATACAGTACTATAGGGGTTAGTATAGTCTTAATACTAGATTAACTTACTAAAGATAGCTTTGCTCTTAAGGTCTATACTACTAAGGTCTGTAGTAAGAACTCTTAACTATAGAGGTATTTAACCTTAAGAGGCAGGCTTATTAGGTATATATAGTCAGCTAGGATAGAATCTCTTAGGATTCTCCTATTAACTATATCTATAACCTACTAAACCTATAGTTTAGATAAAATATCCTAAAACCTACTAAAGCAACTAAATTAAATCCTCCTTTCTAATCTTATTAAGTTTAATCTTATTAACTTCTTATCCTACTTAGTTATACCTACGCTTAACCTAGATAACCCCTTTAAACTAGGCACCCCTCTTAATTATAACCCCTTAGAGGTTATAAAACAGTTTATAATAGCTTAGATAAGCTCTATTATTAAGCAGTATAGAAAGAACTCTCTATATAATATTATTACTATTAATAGCAGAATAGATAACTATATAGTAATTAATATTACTAGCGTTAGATTAGTAATCTTACTTCTTAACAGCCTAGCAGCTAATATAGGCCTAATTATTAGGGTAAGGTAGGCCTTATAGCAGCAGCTCTACTCTTTTATTAGTAGAATAGCCTAGAAGTAGGATAACGTATCTAAAATTATAATAATAAAGGAGCACTTAGGCTAGCTGCAGGTAGTAATCTACGCTATCTAGTAGGTGTAGTATAATTAAGGCTAAATAGAAGTAGAGATTTTACTAGAAGCTCTAAGGTGTTAGTTAGAAACTTAATATAATAGTTATACTTAAAATATATTACTAGACCCCTAGAAAATAAAACATATTTACATAATGCATAGCCTAGAAGGGCGCTTTTAATATATATAATAGACTAAATACCTCTAGCATTAAGAAACTAGCTATTAGATTAAAGGTCTATATATAGTAAGAGAATTCCTATATAACGTAGTAGTATACATCTAGCAGCGTCTATACGCTCTGCATGCAGACAGTTAGTTTAATTCTAACTGCAGGAAGCTATATCTACAGAAGTCTAATTAGCTACTAAAGCCCTATAAAAGTAGAGCCCTAGGCCCTATATACATAATAGGGCTCTAACAATAGTACACCCTACCTATGTATTATGTTTTCCCTTTATAATAATCCTATATTATATTACATAAAAATAAGCTAACCTTCTAATGTTTAATAATAGAGTAGTTTTCCTCTTATATAAATTATAGGAGGTTTTTCTCTCTATATATAGATTAACTATATTATATATATAGTATAGTGTAAAGGAATACCTTACTTATTTCTACTTAGATAGTGAATAATATAAGACTCCTCTTACTAAAATAGTAAGAGAATAAGAGCTAGACTAGCCCTTTCTGCCTAATTAATATAAAGGGTAAAGAATATATTATTAACGTTAATAGTCTTTAATTCTTCTAATTAACTAGTATTAAGCTATACTATTATAAGCCTAATAGTAATAGTGCTTCTAATATAACTCTAGTAATTAAAGAAGGTGCTTAAAGGAATACTAGGCCTACTATTACTATTAACAATAAGATTCTTACTATCTACCTTACTAAAAGAGAGGTAGCTAACTATATACTCTCTAAGAAACTCTAGGTAAAAAGGATTATTACTACCTCTAGCCTACTATTTAAGGTATCTACTATAAAGGAAATTAATACCCTAATTAAGTAAGAAGTGTTTAACCTTATTCTATATAATTAAGGTAAGTATAGAGGCTATATTTTTAAGTCTTATATCATTAATAAGATTAAGAATAAAGCTATAGACGTCTTATTTAAGAAGTTCTATTTAGTAATATAGGGTTATATAGATAATAGAAAAATAGTTATATTAACCTAGTTACCTATAATATAATAACTAAGCTAGTATCTTATTCTTATAATTATACTATTCTTATTAACCTAAGATAGCTTTAAGTTATAGTTACATAATATTACCTAGATGTATACCTAATTAACATTCTAGCTTAATTAAACAATCTTAGCTTACTTACTAGCCTAGATCTATAACTAATACCTAAAAGAGACTATTATAGAGGTAGTAAAGCTATTATATAGTATTATAGAAGCTAGTATATATTAGTAGGTTATATATAATACCTATTATAAGGATAAGTTAATAATAAAGATAACCTTATATAACCTTTACTTACTGCTAACTATAGCTAGAAACCTATCCTTTAGCCTAATTAGAATATAAACTAATAACATAATTAGGCTAAGTAATACTCCCTTTAATATAATAGAGGAAAAGAAGCTTATAAAGGCTAATCTTAAGGCTAAGCTAAAGGAATACCTATTAACTACTAACCCCCTTATATTTAATAGGGGTATTTTTCTAATTAATAATAGTAGTAAGGTTTCCTTAAAGTAAAAAGGGTAAGAGAAAAAGATTAAGCTAGTTAATACTAAGTTAAAAGGAGCTGTTAATAAATATGTAAAGTAATAAGTATAAAAGGCGTATATTACCTCTATCTATTAGCTAGAGGCAGCCTTTAATTTATCTACTGCAGCCTAGTATTAGCACCCTAATTAAGTATAAATTAAAGCCCTTAATTAACGTCTCTAATAGCAAAGAGACTTAATTAATTACAGTCTTAACTTTATACCTCTTAACCTATTAATAGTTAAGATCTTTATCTTTATAGATAGATTATTTATAAATAATACTAACCTTTTATTATAGATTAGCTTTACTATTCTCCTTATAAATAAAGATGTTAATAATAATAAAAGCACTTTTAATATTAAAGGTAATATAGTCTATTTTAGCTTTATAAAGTAAAAAAGGGTTATATAAAGTATTCTTACTTCTAAGGTATATAGTATAGTTACTAACGCTAATATAGTAGTTATAATCTCTACTATAGTTACTATAATAATAAGGAAGCTAGGAATACCTTTACCTCTAACTATTATCTACACTAATTTATACTTACTATATAAGTGCTTAGTTAAGCTAGGCTCTATATAAGAAAAGCACCTTATAATTAATATTATAGTACTTTAGTAATTATATAAGCAGTAGAAGCTAGTAAAGGTTAAGTAGATTAATAAAAAGAATAATCCTATAGATACTATAATAAAAAGTAATCTTAATAGAGCCCTTAAGTAAATTATAGCTTTAAATAGCTTTACTATCTAAGTAGAAGAATAAGTAAATTAAGTATAAAAAGGGTTTATAATTAGAAGAAATATAACTAGTATAGAGGTATAGATATAGGAATTATAAAGAAAATCTAAGAAACCTAAAGAAAAGTAATACCTAACTTAATTATTTTTAAGTTAGGTTTTTAACTTCTAGCTAATTAGGTAAGTAGGTTTAGAAAGTATAATTAGGTAGAAAGAGGAAGCAGAAGGATAATATATAATATAAAGATATAGTTTAATTCTATAGCTTCTTAATAAAAAGAGAAGTTACTAGTGTTAGAATTAAACCTATAACCTTAGGGCGTAGAATAAATCTAGCCCTAGCAGAAGTAGGTTGTTATAGAAGGCTATGTAAGACTACCCTACCTAAGGGTAGGCTAGTAAGACGCCTGCTACTATAGGTAAATACCTACTTCCTTCCCTACAGTTAAGAATAGTCTATTAAGCAATAGTAATAATAACCTACCTATTAAGATAAGCTAATTTATTATAAGATTTATAAATTACCTTAATTTAATAATAACCTTACCTTATAATAATACTAATAATTTCAGCTTACTGCTAGCCCTTAACTAGGCCTATAGGAACCTAATTACTAGGTGCCTAAGGCTATAACTAGAGCCTACTGCTTAGGAAGAAGCCTGCAGCAGTCCCTCTAATATTTACTAAAGGGCTAGCTACGCTAGGCTTAAGCCTATCTCTAGGCCTACGCCCTACGTGCACTTATTACGCCCCTATATACATACACCCTCTGCAGTAGTCCCTCTGTTATTTACTAAGCAGCCTAGCTAAAATAGGCTAATACTCTACGTTATATAGGCAGCGTTTAAAATTAAATAACGCGTCTATATGTAGACTGCAGAAATTATTAGATATTACATACTACCCTCTAGTAAGGGCTAGCTAAGGGGGTAACCTTATAAAAAGGCTATATCTATATATATTTAAGCGTCTAAATAGCTTTAATTAAACTATAGTAACAATAGGATGCTACTAAAATAATAGCCTAAGACCTCTATAGCAGCAGCTAGTAATATAGAAAGTCTATCTCTAGTGCTACTAGCTAATAGTACTTAGGCTTATAAGGCTATATATACTATAGTTATTATAACCTTATTATAAAATTAACCTACTAATAAGCTGCTAAGTAGTAGTTAGATAAGGATTATTATAAAGGAGCTATTACTATAAATAAAGCCTAAATTAATTATCTTAAAGATAAAAGGTCTAATTACAGTAAAGAAAGTACTAAAGAGGGTAGTAGTAAAGTAGCAAAAAAGTTATTCTAGTAAAGATAATAAGATTAATAAAGATAATAAAGTTAATAAAGTTAATAAAGGCTATAAAGACTATAAAGTTAATAAAGGCTATAAAGTTAATAAAGAGCATAAAAATTATATAAAGGCTATAAAGTTAATAAAGTTAATAAAGGCTATAAAGGCTGTAAAGGCGTAGATATCTTAAGGCTGTAAGAAGGGCGTAATCAATAACAGCTATAAAAAAAGCGTAATTATTAAAAGCTATAAAAATAATACCTTTAATAAAGCCTATACAAATAGTAAAAATAACATCTTTAATAACGTAATTAATAATGTAATTAATAAAGCCTTTAAAAGCTACGCCTGCTAGCTGTAATTTAAGCTTATTAAAGACCCCTCTAATTATAAAGTTATAGTACGATTTAATAACTATAATAACCCCTTTAAAACTCCCTTTAAGACGCTATTATAGGCTTTATAACTACGTACTTTATTACCTTTACAGTAGTAATAAAGTATACTTACGCCCTTTTCTATTAATTATAAGCTAAATATTTACTTCTTAATTAAGCCCTAATTTCTTAGCGTAGCGTTAGTACTAATTATCTACCCTTTTTAAACTATATAGCAGATAAAGGCGTTATTAGCTAGTAATATTATATAGATATAATAGGAGAAGTAGTTATTAAAGGAGATAAGAGATTATATTTAAAGCTAACTTTAAGGGTAATACCTCTTAAGAAAGAGATAGTTATTAATTAAATTTAGTAAAAAGAAGGTAACTATAAAGACATTAGTTATATACTTTTATAATAACTTTAGCATTATAAATAATAAATAGCTAGACTTACTATAGGCTACTATAGCTAAGTAACTTACGTTAACTAATAGACGCCTTTCTAATGTATTTTTTATAATTAAAATTATATATAATGCTAGGATAATTATATTAGCCTTAGGTACTTTAATATAGATAAAAGTAATAAAAGTAGTAGCTGTAATTAAGCTAACTAGAGTAGGTAAAATACTGTTATAAAAGCCTTACAGCTAACTAATTAGCTAGCCTCTACGCTTTAAGCTAAAAAAGCCTACGTTAAATCTAATAATTAACAAAGTAGTTAAATAGGTAAATCTAAAAGAGAGGTTATTTTAGCAGCTAATAAAGCATTATTAGTATACTAATTAGACTAGTTATTATAATAGTAATAAGTAAAGCCTAGATACTAACTAGTGCTTTATACTTAGAAAAAAGCACTTTTAACTTACGCTAGGCGACTTTAAGTTATAGCAGAAGGTAATATTAAAGCAGCAGCTAAGTATTTTAATTAATAATCCTCTACTAAGTGTAGTAATTACTTTTAGTTAATAGCATACTATAAAGAGTATAAAAGGCAAAAGAAAGGTAGTAAAGTAGGGTGTAGATAATAAAGCTACAGCAGGCTAGCTAGCTAGGCTAACTGCTACTATATATCTAATAGGTAATAATACTATAGAAAATATAGTTATTAACTTATCCTTTAGCGCTATAGAGATAGGCTAGTTATAATAGCCTTTATATACTTAGTCTCCTTATACTTAGTAGTAATAGTAATAGCAGTAATATTAACTAATTAACCTAGCGCTGTTTAGGCTGCTGCTACTACTGCTGCTAATGCTGCTATAGACGCTATTAAGAGGGGCTAATCTAATACTGTTATTATTACTACTATAATATAAAGAAAAGTCACCCTTAAGTAGGAAGGTTAAAGTAGGTAAATTTATTAAGTAGTTTACTAATTAAGAAGGTAACTAATAGGTAAGTAAAGGCAGTATTAGTAAGTTCTTTAAGTAATTTAGATTAGTTATATCTAGCCTTATAATTATCTAGTAACTACTAATTAAGTACTTCTCTAAGTTAGGTATACCTATTAGCCTAATTAGACTACTAAAGCAGTTAATTAAGGCCTTTTTTATAATATAGGCCTTTTATAAGCAGTTATAATAATTATTAATTTTAACTAATGCAGCTAGGTAACTAAGTAAAATTTTATAAGCTAGCAGCCTAATTATTAAGGAGGATAAAGTTAATAAAGAAGCTAAAATTAATAAAGAAGCTAAAGTTAATAAAGGAAATATTTACAGTTAGCTTATTAAAAATAGGTAATTTAGTAAGTAGGTATACCTTCTGTTAATAAATTACTAATTTACCTCTTTTATAGACGCGTTATTTATATCCTTACCTATACGGCTAAGCCTAGTATTATTACTAAGCCTCTAACTAAGTTAATTTCTCCCTAATACCCTACTTAATTAATTACTTAATAATATTAATAACAAAATTAATAATAAAATTAATAATAAGGATAATACTATTAACCTACTAGGTATAAAGGCAGCTAACCTAATTAAAGTTATAGCTAGCCCTTTATTAATGTAATTAGATTTAGGCAGCAGTAAATAAAGAGATAAGTAAATAACAGAAGTAATAGAGAGGTTGGTAAGTAGTAAAAGTGCTATAACAGTTATTTTACTTTAATAAAGGGCCTATAAGGCTATTTTTAATACGTTTTTTTGTTTTTTTTAATACGTTATTTTTATTATTTATTATAACTGTAGCCTATTTTAATAATAGTAATTACTTTATCTTAGAGGCAGTCTTAACACTGCTGTAGCTAAAATACACCTCTATATCCTATATAATAATAAGGTTATTAAAAATTCTTTCTATACCTTTAAAATTAATAAAAGAGTTATAAAAGTAGCCCTCTCTTTACCTTATCCCTTACCTAACTTCTGCTATGCAGTCTGCTAATAGGTCTTTAAAATCTTACTTATTAGCCTTATCTTAATTCTATATAGTATATTACTATTAGAATAACCTCTTTAGATTACTAAAAAACGCCTTAATTAGGTTAAAGTTAGGTAAGTATAGAGAAAGAAACTTAAGTATAACGTTAGTAGCGTTATATACCTCCTAAATATCTTATTAGTAATAGAAGCTTATATTATTTATAATAATAACTAACTTTAATGTATAAAAAGCAGCATACCTTAGTAATAAGCCCTATAATATCTATATAAAGAAGCTATTACTATTTATTATCCCTAGATATATTATAACGTTAATAATACTATTAAGGGTAAAGGCTAGTAAGATCTAATATTATTACTCTTACTTAAGTATAGTCTTTTAATAGGCTTTAAGACCTTTTAGCGCTTATTCTATCTTTTATATGTTAGTATGCTTATTAACACTAGACTTATTAATAAATATAACCTACTACAGGCTATACCTTTATATATAATATAACTAAGTATACTAAAGATCTTTATCTTATTAGGTAGTAATTTAAGAACGCTAATTAAACTAGCGTAGAACTAATTAGATCCTATAGTTAAGATTAGTCACATAATGCAAAAAAAAACAATAGCAGTTAGCCTAATATAAGCACTATACCCTATTCTTATGCTGTTAACTTAGTAAGGTAGCTTATTTAAGAACATATAGTACTATATAGGTTAGTATAGTCTACTAGAGATAGCTTTACTCTTAAGGTCTATACTACTAAGGTTAAGAACTCTTAACTATAGAGGTATTTAACCTTAAGAGGCAGGCTTATTAGGTATATATAGTTAGCTAGAATAGAATCTCCTAGGATTCTCCTATTAACTATACTTATAACCTGCTAAACCTATAGTTTAAACAAATTATCCTAAAACCTACTAAAGTAACTAAATTAAATCCTCCTTTCTAATCTTATTAAGTCTAATCTTATTAACTCCTTATCCTACTTAGTTATACCTACGCTTAACCTAAATAACCCCTTTAAACTAAGCACCCCTCTTAATTATAACCCCTTAGAGGTTATAAAACAGTTTATAACAGCTTAGATAAGCTCTATTATTAAGCAGTATAGAGAGAACTCTCTATATAACATTATTACTATTAATAGTAAAATAGATAACTATATAGTAATTAATATTACTAGTGTTAGATTAGTAATCTTACTTCTTAACAGCCTAGCAGCTAATATAGGCCTAATTATTAGGGTAAGGTAGGCTCTACAGTAGCAGCTCTGCTTTTTTGTTAGCAGGATAGCCTAAAAGCAGGATAATATATCTAAAATTATAATAATAAAGAAGCACTTAGGCTAGCTGCAGGTAGTAATCTGTGCTATCTAGTAGGTGTAGTATAATTAAGGCTAGATAGAAGTCTAAAGATTAGAGAAAAGAGATTTTGCTAGAAGCTCTAAGGATACTATTAGTTAGAAACTTAATATAATAGTTATACTTAATATATGTTACTAGACCCCTAGAAAATAAAACACGTTTACATAATGCATAGCCTAGAAGGGCATTAGGTAGTAATAAGATAGGTTTTTTTTAACGTCTAACTAATAGCTTTAAGTTACCTACTAATATTTAACTTATAGAGGGTTATACTAAACTACTTAAATAGGAAATTATTTATTTTATTAAGAGTAAGGTTATTATAATACGCTAGAAGCTCTAATAGCTTATAAAGCTGTTAGTTCTCTAGCTTTATCTAACTATACCTTATAATAAAGTATCTCTTTACCTACTTAGTTACTTAGTATTAATATTACTACTGTTTTATAGTCTAAATAAAACACTTTATCTAAGTAGCTACCTTCTTATTTATCTTCTCTATTAACATTAATATCTATACTATTTTCCTCTACTTATTCTTATCTAGTATTAGCGCTATTATTAGTATTAGTTTAATTAATAGTCTAATATTTAATTAATAGTCTAATATTTAATTAATAGTCTAATATTTAATTAATAGTCTAATATTTAATTAATAGCTTAATATTTAGTCTAATTAGCTAGTAATAGTAATAGATAGGATAGAGATAATAAGGATAAGAGTATTATAAGCTTTATAGGCTTTATAGGCTAATTAGGTTCTTAAGTAGCTTTCTAGTTATTACAGGCTGCGCTATAAAGGTGTTATAGCTAGGCTTTACCTGCTACAGACTTAAGTAAGCTGTATATAAAAGCTCTACACACTACATAAGCGTATAGTATGTAATCTCTCCTTTTACTTCCTAGCTTAGAGAACTAGTAATTAAGTTACTAATTACCTAAATAAGGCCTTACCTAGCCCTTTATATATCTAAGCTTATAATTTACTACCCTTACTAATTATACTATATAATAAGCTACTAAGACAAAATAATAGGTATAATACCTAAGCTATTAACATAAGATATAAGCTTTTCTATATCTAGTAATAACTAGCTAGCCTCCCTTAAATAACTTATCTCCTTACTTATAATGTAAATATAGATGCTTACTAACGTTATAATAACTACTATATCTACCCCTATAATAAGTCTTACTACCTCCTTACCTATAGAGGTAATAGTTACTAACATTAAATAAAAATAGCTACTAAGCCTACTAAAGTTCTTAGGGTTATATAAGTACTATTCCTTATAGGTATACTAGATATATAATAAGCTTAAGATTAATGCTATTTTCTTCTCCTCTAGTTAGGAGGCCTAGTACTATATATACTTCTACCTTAAAGTTAACCTCTAATAGATAGTTACTACCTACTATAAGAAGGGTAGCTAGGATAGCACTTATAATATTATATACTTTATAAAGCACCTAAACTACACCTTTAGTAACCTAAACATATAGGCTAGAGCTACTATAGTGCTAATAAGCACTTAAATAAAGGAATATAAGTCCTTTATAGCCTTCTACCTAAAGTTTAAATATATACTAGCAGAAGCTAGTATAAAGACCTAGGCAGCAGAAGCATAGATTACATTTATAACTAACATACTTAACTTCTACCTTAAAAGTATACTAGTTATAGTTATAATACCTTAGACCTTCCTAGAGGTAGTGCTAACTATTAGTTATATTATATAGAAAGTAGAGAAGCTCTAAAGTTACCTATATAATATATATCTAACTATAATAAAGAAAATAGATACTAATAGAGATACTCTAATAATAGGCTTTATAAGGTTAGTAACTATAAAGATAGGTAAGAAACCTAAGTATAAGCTATATAAAGAAATATAAAAGTGCTTTAACTATAATAAAGTAGGCTACCTTATGTAGGAGTGCCCTTAGGAGCGTAAGATAAAGAAGAAGCCTATAACTATATAAGCAGTTACTAAGTAGAAATTACACCTTAATAACAAAATAGACTATATAACTACCTCTAGTAGCACTAAGGAAACATCTAAATTAAAAAAAGAGTAGCTTTAAAATAAAATTAAGCCTTAGAGCCTAGCCTATAAGTAAAGAGCATATAGGGTAGAAGAACTTCTAATATAAACAGAAGATAAGTAGGCTAGCTACACTAGTAGAGGCCTACATTAATAAAAGAACCTCTATATAAGCCTTAATTAACACTAGGTGTAATATCTACGCTATAGTTAATTATAACTTTATATGTAAATTACATTTACTATACGTTAATTAATATAAAATACCCTTATAAGGGTTTATAAAGAGAGCTATAAAAATAGATACTAATAGAGTTATTATCCTAACGCTTAACCTTTATAGCTACTAGAAACGTATTTATATATATATAGTATACAGCCTAGATGTAGATATCTTCCTAGGTAAGCTGTAGATAGAAGATAACTAAGCTGTTTATAACGCAGCAGAAAAAACAGTTTACTATAGTTACACTAGCCTTACTCTCTACTTAGTTAGATAGAAAGAGTTAAAAAGAGTATAGTAAATATAAGAAGTATATATCTTAAATACTATATCTTTTGTAGCAGTCTACTACTAGGCTGTATATAAAGAAAGAGCCTACTGCTAAGCAGTAAATTACCTATATAATATAAACGCCTCTAATATAGACGCCTCTAATAAGCAGTAGAGCGTAGCTGCATTTAGGTAAATTATAGCTATTAGCTTAGCTAATATAGAAAAGATACTATAACTAAAAGTAGAGAAAGAAGTAAAATAAGCTACTATAGTTATAATACTTTCTAAGTAGGTAAAGAAGGAATTTAAAGACCTTTTTAACTCCTCCTTATCTATAGACTTACTACCCTAATAAAGTAGTTTTAACTACTACGTTAAGCTAAAGAAGGATATAAGTAGAAAAGAAGCACTATTACCTTAAGGACTATTATATAGGATATTATATAAGGAGCTTCTTATTCTTAAGAATACACTTTAGGACCTCCTAGATAAGGGTTTTATTTAAGTAAGTAGCTCTATAGCTAGCATACTTATTCTATTTATATATAAACTAAGCAGCAGACTACACTTCTGCTGTAATTATAGAGTGCTTAACGCTATTATAAAGAAGGACTAATACCTCTTACTACTAATATCTAAGACTTTTAGATATATAGAGTTATTAAGATAGTTTATAAAGGTAGATGTTATAGCTACCTTCTATAAGATATATATTACTAAGGGTAATAAGCTAAAAACTACATTCTAGATGCACTATAGGCTCTTTAAATAGCTTATTTACCTCTTTAGGCTTACTAATACGCTAGCCTTATAGTAGCAGTTTATTAATAGTATACTATAGAGCTTCCTTAATAATTTTACTACAGCCTACCTTAATAATATACTTATATACTTAAGTAAGTTAAAAAAGGACTATAAAGATAAAGTATAATATATCTTTTAAGCCCTCTATATAGTAGGACTAAGCCTAGATACAGCTAAGAGTAAGTTTACTATAAAGAAAGTTAAGTATATTAGCTTTATCCTTAAGGCTAAGAAAGAGGTATCTATAGACCCTAAGAAGATATATATAATTTATAAATAGCTAGTACCTATAAGTATAAAAAGTGTATATAGTTTCTTAAGGTTTATAAACTATTACTATATGTTTATATAGGACTATATAACTATTATTAAGCTACTTAATACGCTTATAAAAAAAGGTATGCTTTTTATATAGTCTAAAGCACACTAAGAAGCCTTTACTAAGCTTAAAGATATATTTTCTATAACGCTACTACTCTACGCTTTTAACCTAATAGCGCTTACCCTTATTAAGATAGACTGCTTAGGCTTTACGCTTAGTAGCACCCTTATGCAGCTTAATAGGGATAGTAACCCTTACTTAGTTACTTTCTACTTATAGAAGCTTACCCTAGCGTAGTATAACTACCTAATCTATAATAAAGAACTTCTAGCTGTAATAAAATACCTATAAGCCTAGTAAGTAAAGCTTTAGAGTGCTAATAAGCTATTTTATATTATTACTAACTATAAGTTACTAAAGTACTTTATAATAAAGTAGAAGCTAATAGAGCGCTAAAGCTACTAGGTAGAGAAACTAATAGAGTATAACTTCTATATTATTTATTACTTAGGTAAGAAAGTAAGTATCTTAGATATACTATTACATAGGGACTAAGATACACTAATAAGCTAGAATAATAAATAGAAGTAGGGCTATATTATCTAAGTTATACTAGAATGCTTTATACTAGCCCTACTATTACGCACTAACTACACGCTAGGGGCTTAGCACTTATAATAGGAACTACCCTTAGTGCTAAAGACCTATATCTTAGAGGATAAGTCCCTATAATAGATATAAGAGATAATATAAGATATAGATATAGACCTTTAGTGTATTTATAACGCTATTATAAACAGCTTATATATACTCCCTATTAAGGTTAAGGTATATATCTAGATTAGTAACTACACACTAGATATAGCTAGGCGTCTTACCTAGCGTAGCTATCTCTAAGTCCCTAGAGATAACAACCTAAACTCTCTATTAAATAAGTTATATATAAGGTTAATACAGTAAAGCTATAATTTAACCTTATTAGGCTACTTAGGCTGTAACAGCATACTTAAAATTATCTCTTAACGCTTCTACTAGCTAAGCTAAATATAGGCTGTATACTGTTTTATATATAACTATAACGTCTATAGCTAAAGTAAAGTCTAGTAATATATAAAAAGAGGGTACCTACAGCCTCTTAAAATCCTAAAGCGCTTATAGAGTAACCTTTTAATAGACTTTATTATAGACTTACTGCCTTTAGGAGGTATAAAAGCATATTTCCTCTAGGTAATCTCTAACTAGCTAGGTAAAGTAATAACCTTTAAGGCTATAAACACTATAAAGGTAGAGGCCTATATAACATACTTCCTTAAATACTACTTCTACTTCTATAGTATACCTAAAAGTATTATTAGTAATAAGGGTAGTAACTAGATAAGTAAGTTTTAGAAGTATTTCTATATGCTAATAGAGGTTATATAGAAATTAAGTATAGCTTACTACCCCTAGAGTAATAGAGCTACTAAGTAATTTAACTAGGAGATTTAAGCTATACTACACACCTATATTAGCTACCTCTAGGAGGACTAAACGTAATAGCTTCTAGTTATATAACTTATAATTAATAATTATATAGTATTAGTAATAGGGGTTAGCTCTTTCTTCCTTACCTATAGGTACTATATAGAGCTAGTTAAAGTATATAAGGATAAAAGACTAAAACTAGGGTTATATAAGAAGGCTATAGAAAAGCTTATATAGAGGATAACAAATATAACGTATATAGCATAAGCTGCTATAACTATAACTTAGTAGCACACTAAAGACGCTATAAATAAGCGCTATAACACAGCAGAAAGGTTTAATATTAGTAATAAGGTTTAGCTAAACCTATATAACTACTACTCCTCTTAGCCTAACTATAAGCTTAATTAGCTTTATAGTAAGTATATAATTATAAAAGCTATTAGCCCCCTTATTATCTAACTTAACGTACTAAGTAGTATCTATAATTATTTCTATATTAACCTCTTATAAAGGGCTATAACTAACCCCTTACTAAGGTAACAAACTACAGATATATAACCTTCTCTAATTATAGAAAACAGTAAGTAAGAATAGTATATTAAAGAGATTATTACAGCTAAGTAGAGGAAGTAAAGATATAGTAAATTACGCTAGGCGCTAGTATAGTAAGAGAGATTTACTAACGCTACCTAGAAGCCTATAGATTTTATAAGTAACACTATAGCACTTAACACCTATAAAGTAAGATATAGCTTAATTAATATTTATAATAGTAACTTAACCTATATATATATTAAGTAAAAAAAGTATAAAAGTAGAAGTAATATTATTTCTAGGCTGCAGCCTAACTCTCTTAACTAATAACAGGCAGTATAAAAGAAGCTTAGGGGGTATATAGAGTGTAGCCCCTACTTAGAGCTCTAGGGAGTGCTTACAGCCCTTACTAAGGGAAGGGGAGGGAGTAGCAGCAGCAGTAGTAGTAGCAGTAGCAGCAGTAGTAGTATTAGCAGTATAGCTTAAACACACTATATTAATAAACTATAAGCAGTTAGTAAGTATAATAAATACATAAGGGTATATAAACATATAGAAGCTAATATACTAGTAATATTCTTATAAGCTATAATAAGGTGCTCTACCTAGTTAGCTAAAAGGCCTCTTAGGGAAGTAACTCTACTAAGCACTATAATACTAACAGTAGGTGTAATAGTAAGTAGGGTAGCAGTAGAAGTAATCTAGCTAAAGTTAAATATAGCCTTAATAGAGGTAGTAGAAGTAGCAGCAGTAGTAGCAGTAGAAGCAGCAGTAGTAGGAGATATAATAGATATACTACTAGTAGAACTAATATACTACTTTATCTTATATAAATATATAAGATAAAGCTTATCTTACTATATATAGATATAAGCCTAGTCTAAGGTAACTAAGTCTTTTTAAGCCTTAGTAGTAAAGTAGTAATACTAGTCTTATACACCTATTAGTAACAAAATAGTGTAGTTAGAGCGCTAAACTTATAAGCTCTCTAAGCTAGCCTAGAGGGGCTATAGTAATAGCAGTAGCAGTAGTAACTATCTCTCAGTAGAGAGAGAGAAAGTTAATAGGAATCTAACGTAAGGTTAGTACTAACTATAAAAAAAAGTCTTATAAGATAGAATATATAGAAAGAGAGTAAATATAGCTACTATATATATAGTTAGTATAATAACTACTAGCATTAAGCTTATTAGTATATAAGGCTGTATTAGTATACTTTATAAGCTAGTTAGTATATATAAAGTAAGAAACAGCCTAAAGGCTAGTATACTTTATATACTTATAGCGCTTTATAAAAGTCTTAGGGAGTAAGGAATTATTTAATTCCTTATCCTAAGTATACTTAAAAAGTAATCTCTATATATTAGTTAGCTCTAAATATATAATTCTTATATAAAATAATATATAGCTAGGGGCTTAGTAGTAGCGTTAGTAGCAGTAGTAGTAGCAGCAGCAGTAGTAGTAGTAGTAGAGGTAGTAGCAGTAGTAATAGCAGCAGCATTATTAATAAGGGTAAGAGATATAAAAGCCTCTAGAGAGGGACTAAAAGCAGAAGGCTATTAGTAATATTAGAAATAAAACTAAATAGTTAAAAAGCATATATATATAAGGTATATACACCTAGAAAGGCTAGACTTATAGCTATTATATAATCTATTTAACTACATAATAATTAGTATAAGCTATATATACTAATAGAGGAAAAAGAGGCGTTAATAAGTATAAATCTAACCTACTTTTTAATAATTATAAAGGCTAAAGAAAAAAGAAAAGAAAAAAGAAAAGAAAGTAGTAACCTATAAAATTATTATAATACTTACTTATAGCGCCTAGGCTATAAGCAGTATAAGGCTACAGCCTATAGGGCACTAGTAGTAAGAGGCTTTATAGACCTACTATAATTCTTATAAGCGCCTATAGGTAGGTAAGAGGTATATATTACAGGCTGCGCTATAAAGGTGTTATAGCTAGGCTTTACTTACTACAGACTTAAGTAAGCTGCACATAAAAGCTCTACACACTACGTAAGCGTATAGTATATAATCTCTCTTTTTACTTCCTAGCTTAGAGAACTAGTAATTAAGTTACTAATTACCTAAATAAGGCCTTACCTAGCTCTTTACACTAGTGCTTTCCTATACCTCCTCTAAGGTTTAAGTTACATTATAAGATAGCACTAAGTTATATATAGTAATAATTATTAATAAGAGATAAACCTCTATAGTAATTAATTAAATTAAAATTAACTCTAAATAGTAGTTTATATAGGTCTAAATAGCTTTACTTTAAGCAGTAAGCTAGTAATAGTAATAGTAATATTATAATATTTAAATACTAATAGTTCTATAATTTATAATCCTACTAGCAAAAAAGTAGTTAATTTAGATTAGTATGTATTTCACAGTCTACGCACAGACGCGTTATTTAATTTCAAACGCTGCCTACGCAACGTAGAGTAACTCCTATCTCCGCGCATCCCTTTCTGCGCGCACAGAGTGCCCTCCGTGGAGCCCTCTAATTCAACACAAGCAACCCGGAATCGAGTCTCATCAGCGGACGTTTCTCTCTCCTTCTTCAGCGCTCCTAGGCTTGAAATGTGCCGCAGTCACCTCAATCAACGGTCCAAACTATCATACCCACGCATAACAAACCCCATTTTCACTCGCCTGCGACACTCTCCACCAAGCCAATAACCCGCTGTGGTTTGCACTCGTCGTCGCCGTCAACCCCATGTCACATAACAAGAGATCGCATAAGACGTATGAGGCTGACCTATACGACGATCAACTCGCCGCACATGTCTCCTTCGGCACCCCTTTGCCTCCCTTAGACCCGGACGCACGTGACGATGGCTCCTACGTTCCCTTACACAAGCAGCAGGTGAGGGACGAGCATGGGCGACGGCGCCTTCACGGCGCTTTTACTGGAGGATGGAGCGCAGGGTGAGTTTTTCGTTTGTTTGTTAGCTACGGTACATAATTGAACAGCGCCAATGCAGTGGCTAATGATACTGTCTAGATACTTCAATACTGTCGGATCAAAAGAGGGTTGGACTCCCTCTACCTTCATCTCGAGCCGCACGAACCGACAGAAGGGGAAATCGAATGCGGCCCATCACCGGCCAGAGGATTATATGGATGAAGAAGATCTTGCGGACGCCGCTGCCGCTCAAGAAATCCGGACCACTGATCCATTTGCCGCCTTTGGGGCTTCTAGTCATGTTCACCCTGTTGGGCTGACTGGCTTAATGAGAAGGCAGTATGATAGCGTGGGTCTCCAGCTTCTGCGGAGGATGGGCTGGAAAGACGGACAAGGCATTGGGCCGAAAGTACGTCGGGAAGCGCGTTTGGGTGCTTCGGCAAACACTGAGACTACTGCGTCAAGCGAAACCCATCTCTTTGCGCCGGACGATGTTGGTATGGTTACTTTTTCTCGCAAGGCCAACCAGCGGGGTTTGGGCTACCGGGAGGAAGCTCCGCTCTCGCAGCTTTCTGGGTCTGCCGACGATCAGTACGGACTACAAAGCCTCGGGACTGAGATTCACAAAAGGGGTGACGACTCTGCCAACGGGCCTCGTCTTTCACTCGGCATGCCTGACAGGAAGCAGAAGCAGGAACAACGTGGGGGCTTTGGCGTTGGGATCTTGAACGACACCGGCTCAGACGAAGATGATCCGTACGAGATGGGGCCACGAATATCATATAACCGAACCCTGGGCAGTGACAAGACGAAGAAGAAGCAGTCCTCGAGTACCACTGTGGTGGCAAACCCAGCGCTGCGAACAAAACCAGTATTTGTCTCCAAGTCCGGCTCGACCAGAGTTCACGTCCAGCCAACATGTCTGGATGGCAAACCGCCACTGAAAGGCTTTGTCATGGGCCACTCCTCAGGACCCCGACTGTTCCAACAGTCGCTGTCCCGTTATCCCCCCCCAGCCATCCCCCCCGGATGGGCGTCAGGGAAATGTCGCATGGACGCCAAACACCCGACGGCGTACGCGTCGACGAAAGATGCCGCAAAGGCCACTCGTCACGATCCCAGGTCTCGAGCGGCGGTTTTAGGCGAACCCGCCCTCCCTGGAAAGTCGGTCTTTGACTACATGTCAACCGTTACGCGCGAGCGACTGGCTGCGTTTACTGGCCGATCGAATCTCCCCCAGGCCAAAGGCGAGGTTCTGCCAGAGCATGGCAAAACAGCCGAGCAGAGGCTGCAGGATAGGCTGCAGAGCATACCCAGATTGGCCAAAGAGACAGCTATTGCAGCAATGAGTCGCGGAGCAGGCGCGGGTGGCCCTTACGCAAATGATGAGGCCAAGCGTGCACGTTACCGGCTCTATCTGCAGAGTGCGGCTGGATTTGGTGGCTCGACTCCCACTAAACCTCAAAACATGACGGACAATGACTATATCAAAGAGATTGAGGAGTTTTATGGATGCGCGCAGCTCTTCAAACCCATGTCGGGATTCATGGCCACCCGGTTCACGACTGCTTCGACGGGAAGCAAGGGACCTGGGCATTCGGGGTCCAGCTCGGACTTGAACGTTCAGAAGCTTGTCAGGCCACTCACGTCAGCAGATCCGGTCGAAGAGGCAGCAAAAATGGGCATGTATGGGCGCATGACAAGGCTGACTGAAAGTTTCTTCCCGACCAGATTGCTATGCAAGCGCTTCGGTGTCTCGCCACCCACCCATGTTCAGCCCGACTTGGAGCCTGGTGCCTCTTCGGAGACTCGCGGTTCGTTCTCCGGACTACCTGCCAGTATAGACACGCCAAGGCAGCCTTCAATCCATGGAATGGACACAAACGGAGTGGGTGATTTGCCGGGGCCAAAGCCAGCGGACGACGCGTCCAAGACCGGAGACAAGGTCGCCGAGGCCTCGCGACCAAGTGATGACGTCTTCAGGGCAATTTTTGGTGATAGCAGTGACGAGGAATAATGAAGTAAGTGTCGGCCAATTTTTGTTGACTTGCCGTGGTAGCAACAACGGTGACGGCACGCGTATCTATGTCGGATACGGGAAGCGATTGTGACGTGCTGGGTATCGACAGAGATTTCGATTGCACACGACCTATCTTTGATGCCTCCCCTGTGATGGTAGCCCAGGGCTATGTGGTGTTGCGCCATAGCAAGGTCGCCGTTCGACTATCTTCTCGTCTTGTGGACTTGGTGTTAGAGAACATGGTGGGGAAGATGTGGTGGGCTCGGGCGTCTCCGAGACCGTAACGCGCCCTGCAGTGATTTGTATCCTGGGCCAGCTCGAGCTGAGTATCGCGCCTCGTTTCAACGCAGATTAGCTCAAGAACGTTTTGGGGGATTGCCAATGTCCAAAGCAAAGATCCTAGACAAAGGGAGTTGATGCCCATGGACAATGATACCTGCAGGCTGCCATTGGACAGCCTCCTCCTATGTTTCCATGGGCGGTTAGAGCGAACGAAGCTTGGCGATGGCGGCGCTCATTGGCTAGTGGAATCCCAGCTAAGTCCACCACAGCTTCCTGGGTGACAGTCACAGTCACAGCGGGGTTTGGTAGGACCATGTCAGCAGTTACGGGATCGCGGCATACGGCGACTTGGAATAGTGAGGTTTGGACAAGGTAGTACGAGCAGAAACATCCAATATATCCGAGATCACGCGCCATCATAATACAGCAGTTGGTTCTTGCGGGTTGTAAGGATGATTCAAAGTGAGATTGTAGGTAGATGCCAAATGACAGGACTACCTACTTGCCTACCTAGGTACCTACCGGTCACACCGGCTGCCCGGCTCCTCTGGGCACCTCAGCAACACCTTACATAGTAATTAGCGTGTTGATAGGCGGGCTGTTTAGAGACTACGACATGAGAGGCTTGGGCGCAATTTGTGGGTCCATTGATGCTGCCCCCCCCCCTTCTAGCACTAGGTATTAACCGCCATCCTTCCATGTTTGTTCAACCTCATCAAACTGCCCTCGCTCCCAATTTCCTCTGGTCATCTTCCCTTTCAGGAAAGCCACTTGCTCTCTCAGGCCGAAACTAGTCTTCCTCTCTTAGCCAGCCGACTTTTTTTCTACGCCGCACTACAGTACCCAGTACTTTTGCTAAACGAACCGGTAACCCGCGCTCCTCTCTTCTCACCCTCTCTCGTCCTTGCCAACGACGTTGTTTCTAGGTTTCTGGGAGGCATCCTTTTTCCCTGCGACCAGCCATTTACTCGCTATATCAGACAGGAGTTTGGCTCAATTCTCCCACGTCTCTTCGCAAACACGAATCACGAGATACTAACAGCAATTGCGATTGTGTGTCGACCAGTCCGCCCGCCGCCCTGCGCTGCCTCCATTGCCCACGATCTGTCATTCAATACCCTCTCGAAACCGCCACCACGTTGCCAGGCTTGCCAGACGCCAGGAACGGGCAGTCCGTGTCCGCCCGGCTTACAGTTCCTCTCCGAGGAGAACCTCGGCCAGAAGAGAAACCAGACCAGAAACGCAACGAGGCCACCCCAGGAACTGGATTTCGCGCCCAGCCACCGCCGCCTCAGTATCCTACGTCTGTAGCCTCGACCTCCAGACCGCCGCCTTTCTCCTCTCTATACGTCTCTCCCGCAACCGTCTGGGATTGCGAAAATAATAGTCGCCCAAGTTCTCCAAACGTCACTGCGCCTGCATCATCTCTCGTTGCGCCAGCGTATGCGTCTCTAGCCTTTGGTCTCTCAGCGGATCAATTGTTACCATCCCCAAACCCGACCTTGTTCGATCAGACCCTCGTCGAAACAAAGCGTGCGCTTCCTCGGGACACTAAAGGGAGTTCCTCTGTAAAGGTTGACGACGCCGAACCACCGCCCGCATACTCTGAGGGACCCAGTCCACTCCAGTCCTTTACTTTTCTGATGGCTACCGCCGGCGGCGCATCGAGTATTATTACTCAAGTGCAACAAGGGGGGCCGCCCATCAATGCCATAGGAGGTCAGCTCTCTCTTATTCCTCGTGTTCAGTCGTGCCGATGTGCTAACGCGAAATCAGATGTCGGCGCCGATGAGACGATTGCCATGGATCTTCGGTAGGTCTTGCTGTTTGTATGATCGTTTCCATCCGCTGATGCCTAACACTTACAGGGGAACGAGATTCGTGTTGTCGAGGGACGAACTCTTGACGCTGCCCGAATTCGTACTTTTATCTCTGTTTCCGAACGGCCTTTTCCCCGAGGGACACATGGGTGGGTTCGCTGAGGGCGATGCTGTCCAGGTAGACGTGCGTACAACTCTCTCGAAATCCCTCATGCCACACAGCCCTGATACAGGCTAACGCGGATGGGTAGTATGATCCCGCATCGTTGCAGTACATGCTCGACTTCTTCCGAACCGTTGCACAGTCGATACCTGTAGAGGCGTCTCCAAGTGTTTCGCAGGAGGAAGAGACCACGGCTGGAGATGCTATGGGCCCGAGGGATGACTCGTCAAAGAGGGCGGGCATTATCGTTTTGAGAGAGGACCTCGACTTCTATGTCATCCCCCCACGGGCTGACATTACACAGTCCGAGATGATGGAGGTCAAGAGAGCCGCGGGCAAAGCTCTTCTTCAGCAGAATGGCATCTTTTCGGGTCTGAAGCGGAGCGATGAGCCAGGAACTACGGAAGCTCACCTCATCGAGATGTTGACAGCGGGGTAAGTTTTCCACCCTACAGGCGGAAGCAGAGCACGGACTGGGACTTACTGGGCAGTAGTGGATTTCACCACGACGACAGCTGGGGTCATCGGGCAGGCGAACCGAATAAAGCGGTCGTTTGCAGTTTAGCCCTGGCACGTCTACGCAGCGATATTCGAGGTAACGAAATGAGCAGCAATGCCGTCGGCATGGCGCAGAAGCTGCTCCTTTTCTGGCGTAAGCCTGCGAGGCGTTGCTGGTGGGAAGGCGTCGAGCTTGAAGACGTCGAGGGAGTCCAGGCCAAGCTTAAGGTCTGGATCAGACGCGTTTGGACCCTGGAGATGAGCGTCATCGGCCTCCGATGAGCTCGGCTGGGTTGAACATGGGTCATTTCTGCTGCCAAGAGGGTGATGGAATCGGCGTCATGGTACAGCGCAAGATGTCTTTGCGGCCACATTTTGTTAGTTTTCTTTCGTCTAATCTGTACTCAGTCGAGCACACATACACCAGAGGGTCATTGGACTTTGTCGATCCTGTGTATCGGTATCAATCATTGCTATGGTGGAACATGTTGAGCCCGGAGTGCACTTGATCTAAGCCAGAATCAGCCATGGCAAGTCCAAAGGATATGTATGTGCAGCACATACGCTTGAGGCGGTCATCATGGGAACAGGAGATATCTGCTCAGCCTATCCGTAAGCCGAACTTAAATCACTGCTTGGTGACCCAACATGGCAAACAGTTGTGGGACTAGTTGCGGGACGTTGGAGGTGGCTGGGTGACCCGCTTCGGATAAGTGGTCCGGCCCGGTCGGTGGGCCTTATCCATCCACCAGGAGATGAAAGCAATATCATACCTAATTACCTATCAAGTTGTGGTAGTTGCCGACTGAGATGCAAGGGTCGAAATATGGATTCGATGTTTGGGCTTTCGCGCGGCTGACCGAGGGTATAACATGATGGGTTGTCCTTCCCCCAACACTGTGATATAGATTCCTTTGGCAATGAAGTGCTGAAGGCACGCCAATGGAGAGGCCATCAGCCGACAATCTCTCCGTGTGTTGGCCTAGGTACCTAGGTAAATCCCCCCTCTCGGTACATTGCCATATGTACTCGGCCAGGAGACACGATAGATTGTTCTCAATGGTCGCTGTGTGCACGTGGGATTAATTGGCTTGAATGCTGCAATTGGATTGTGTGCATTGGCCTTTTCGTCTCAGGCACAGCCTCACCAATCAGAACCGTGCGAGGAGCTCCGTTCCGATATCTTGGACTGCCAGCCACAGTACCTTTATACGCGGGAGTTTGGAACCGTATGTGCATGTGTTTCTTTACGATTTGGTCTGTGTTCGGAGGGTAACATAAGCTTGTTAATAAGCCATCTATCGAACACTTCCTTAAGACAAACAAGTATTTCTGCGCCTTGTTGCTGCCATATTTTGACCAATACATTACATACCGTCACCTGGGTGGTTTCCTTGAACACGACTTCTCTGCCCTCTCTGGTTTTTCCCGCTGTAACTCAATTACCGTCGGCATTTCAAGAGTGCAGAGATCAGTCGAACCCTGTCTACAAAACCCCCGTTGCTGCTGATGACTGGACCTCCCGTCTTGTTGCCAATGGCCTAACCGGCTCCGGAGCATTCTCTTCGACCAACAAGGGGCGATTCTACTCGTTGACGCCAGATCCGGAACCAAGCATCTAAAGCTGACTGACGATGGAGGCACCTGCTTGTATGTTGCCGAGGAGCAAACCGTCATCAAGTCTCTCGAGGTGAGGCAATATCTGGTACAGTACTTCAGGTCAAAGCGTCGTCTAACGCGATGCGCCCCTTGGCTCGAAGCTAAACCACAGAATAACACTATCGCCCGATGGCAAAACACTCTATGCCTCAACAGTCGACAAGGTCTACGCCTGGTCCTACGACGCTAAAAAAGAAGGAGCCCTCAATGACTCCAATAGAACGCTCGTCGCGAACATGAGCAACACTGGCCATACAACGTGAACTTTACTGCATCCAACAAGAAACCAGGCATCCCATTGGTATCAAGGGGTAGTTCGGCTACTATCGACCAAGGTGTCGTCAAGTAAGAAACTGGTCATTCCCAGCCCCGTGCTTTCGATACTGGCAACTTCTGCGAGGACTCGCAGCCATTCGAATTTGCCATCCACGGCGCTACGCTAGGATGGTGGCTCCGGGACTCCGCGGGTGTAGCAGAGGAGCCCGTTACCGGTGGTATTTGGACAGTCGAGAATTCTGTCGATCAGTTGAGGAGGAACGGTGTCGATAAACACCGAGACAACCCCGCGGAAGAACTCAACTTCACGGCTACCTCGACGATTCTGCCGAGAAGCAGGGGGGTAGCTACGGCTATACAAACTGCTTCGCCTGTAGTCAGCCGAAGACTTTTCAGACAGAGGCGGCATGAACACCGGTGAACACTTTACTCTGACCTCATTGCGCACTCTCGACGATACGGCCTGTGCCTCCAGTCACGTCTCGCTGACATTATCTCTCCAAGCACACATCGCACCGCTAGACAGTAAGTTCAGGCCCAATGGCTCGAGGTTTTGTTACGTTCCATGGCAGCTGTGAGTCAAGAAGGGAACCGAGCCGCGGCGACTGAATGGAATCCAAGGGCTGACACGTGTTCAGGGAATCGAGACGAACCTGTTGGGTACAAACTGTCTAGCATACCCTTTGCACCCGCCTGACTCAATGGTACAAGTCTGGCAGGCCCTTTCAAGGCTTTTAAAGGGCAGTCGGTTTGAATCCAGCAGCACGTACCTCAATCTCGTCGCAAGGCACCCCGGAGGTTCCGTCAAGCCCCATTTTCGTTGGCGGCCTCGCAATGTCGATAGCATTTGCCCTTGGCGGATTCGGCACCTTCGGCTTCCCCCTGGGCTTAAGATGAAGCAATCGGGCACACGGGTTGGATGCCATGCAACATAGTAGGCTGGGGCCAGAGTGATGGACCTAAAGTACGAGGGGGCAAAATCGTGGTTTGGGTCTCACCAGAGATCCAGAGACCCCTCCTTGGGTAGGGCCAACATCTGCAACATCAAGTAATAGGCTTGTCTACGAATGTATTGGCTACACGAACTTGGGCCTGTCAGATATTTCACGTTAGCCGACGATAATGTTTCAGAAAAAAACGCAGGTATATCAGCCCTAAAACGACGTCAAGTATAAGAGGTCTATGGCGTTTTGACCCAAATATGCCGTATTTTGCCGCGAACGCCTTGCCGGTGATGCCACATTGACATCTGATCACTCCTCAATGCTCTTGACACACTCCCACTCGCCTCTGAGGTTCTCCTTCCACAGTGATACCTTGTTATCACCACCGCTGACTGCCAGAACGTTACCGCTCAGGGACCAGCTGACTCTCCAGACGGCAGCATCGAAGTTGAGAATTTTATGGGTCCACTGTCCTGTGCTCGATGAATCCGAGGTCCAGATGCGAACCGTCTTGTCCTGGGATGCTGAGGCAATGTAGGACTTCTGCAGGACTGTCGGTGACCAGGCAACATCACGCACCCAATCGGTATGGCCCTCGAGCGGCTCCAGTTCCTGTTTGTACGACTGCGAAGCTGAGTCAAAGATCCAAATCTTGAGCAAGTTGTCACAACCTCCTGTAACAAAACGTCTCACACCTGCTGAGCCGGGCCCGGGAGAGCCGCTGACGATGCTTCCGGGTGCCATCGCTGGGGCCCACGAGACAGAGTTGACGCCCAGGCCATGCGCCGGAAAGCTGACATGGTCGAAGCTGTTGTCGCGAAACTCGAGAATGCTGACATTGCCGTCCGAGGAGGCACAGGCCAGCAGACAGCCGGACTCGTGTGGTGACCACGAAACTGTGTTGACGGAGGCCTTGTGAAGGGCGAAGTCGAAGATCTTTTGCCACTGGTTGTTCTGCTCCCTCCAGATAAAGACCTTGCCATCGTAGCCGGCCGATGCCAGGATATTTCCGTATTTAGGGTGCGCCCACGAAACGCACCAAACGGCACCATCATGACTGTCGCCAGATCAGTAGGAAGAGCAAACATATGACGCAGCCCCAAGGGGCCTGAAGTGGCGGTCCTACCCTTTGAGTGTCTCAACGAGTCGCTGAGAGTCTCCCTCTACTTCGAATATTTTGATGGTCCGGTCGCTTGAGCACGTCGCGAGTCGGCGACCGTAATAATCGAGAACGGCATCGTGCTGTGCGGCAGTACGATTAGTCCGGCTAAACGGTAGGTTTTTGGCGGGGACGGTGCGGCTGTGAAGGTATCGGAGCCGCAATGCTTGGTTTAAAATAGGGAAAGAGGATTAGAGAAACGCGTACAATCATATCATCGTGACCGGAGTTCGATATAACCTGGGCAGAAGCCTACAGCCAAGGTATCTCATGTTAGCGCAGACCGTGCAGTAGAAAGCAGCAGGAATAATGAAACATACCATCATGGAAGGAAATATCCCAGGGGGGTTCGTCAGCAATTCGCGGGGTTTCGTTTGGTTTGAGTTGATCTAATGAAAGTCGGGCAGATCTACGACGACATGCGATGAATAGCGAAGTGTTAAACGCAAGGACCGCGTCAATCCAGGAGCCACCTTTCAAGAGCTCCTCCCTTCAAGCTGGCCTTAGCTAGATCCAATGACTCCACGGTGCTTGTCTCGTACTGTACGTACCCCAGCAGGCCGGGTGTCCGACTTGCTATGAAAAGAATGCACGTGATTTTCTGCTTGATATCCACCAGATACCTAGACTTGGACACCTGGAGGCAATGCAAGAGGTACGTACACACCGATGCCGAGGTATTGGTGGCACTCTGGAATTCGTTGGACTCTGTCACAAGGGACCACGCATCGCCACAGTACCTATATTATCTTCCTTGTTGGCATTATACGCTATCCTGCATGTTCGATTCTCTCTTGCCCGCAGTAGAACTTTTTATTCTAACTGATCACTTTAATCTCTGCAACTGGATGCTACTCCTGGACCTGACCACCGCTTAACACACTGCTCCCAGACTTTGCGGTACCATCCTCCGTTCTACCCATCCCCATACTACATCAGCCCCAGGAGAGATCGAACTTCATAACTTTGTGTTTCCTCGATACCAAATCGTTCTGAGCTGACTTGACCGTCAATCTCTTGTTCTCTATAACACCACAATGGCCGACAGTTCCTGTAGCGGCTCTACGCCGTTCAAGAGCCTTATCGAGCAAGGCGCAGAGGATCGAAGCCTACACCAGGATCGTTTCGCCCGAGCTCCAGGTACTCATCAGGTGAGAAATATTCTTTCTAGGTTTGTATACCCATCATCACTCTTCTAATTAAAAACCCAGGCTTTTCGATCTACCGGCTCAGGCCCCTCGGCGCAGGCGCAAGCACACTTTGGCGCATTTCTTGGCACAACCGAACCTGTCCAAGTAGGCCCAGCCACGCTTCCAACCTATACCTCCTCCTCTGTCTTGAGCCCCTTTCAGCATCTGCAAACATCTCAGATGTCAGTTACTCAACACGGTCATCGTTTCTCTCCCGAGTCCTTTCGATCTGCATCTTCCCAAGTACCGAGTGCAGCTGCCACGGCAACTGCACATGTACCAGAACAACACAACCCTGTCGCACATCCGTCGACAAGGACATCTAGCTGGGCACAAGACTTCGCAAGCTTTTCGGGGGGGGTTCCGAATGCCGACAGCCAGGTGTCCGGTCTCTCAGCCATACACCATTACTCACCAGTTCCAGTTGGATTCACACATGGAATGATATCTCTGCAACCTGGACCGTCGTTTTTCCGATCGGTTAGTGGCAGCGCTGCCGTCAATAATGCGGCCAGCGCCGAGGCTGACTTTGATGTCGAAATGGATCGGTGGATGGCAGCTCACGGTGACAGTCGAATGGAGGATGTGGATGCCGTTATGGAACAGATTGCGCGAGAACTGGAACAAGAAAAACAACCCGGGATTACCGACCAGAAGTCTAGCGACCGCTTTGATGCTTCAGAATTAACCATGACATCTGCAACAAGCGTCCCCTTGGAGGGAACAGGGCATCGCATGCGATCCACTCCTGTCACAGAGGCAATTCATCAGCAATCGAGCGAAAGACACGGCGTGCCTAACACGAGTGGCATTGCTATATCAGGGATCACAAGTATTCCGGAACAATTGCCCGACCTGTCACAACTTGGCCTTGACGAGGCTTCTGAAAAGACGGTGACGGAGCCTGCAGAACAAGGCCACTCACAATCGGAGATATCGGAAGCTGCAAGACAGATATTGGAGTCGGTTCAACATGAGCAAGGAGATAAGTGGAAAAATTCACGGTTTCTCTTGCTCATGAAGGATTTTCGGGACGGCAATAAGGATATCGTCAACAATGAAATTTTAGACACTAGCGCAGGTGGCGAAGACTAACGCAGCGCTGGGTTAGAGCTGTCTCATCAAACGCGACGCTGAGGATTAAGTTCACCCAACAGGTTCTAGATGAACTGAGACGGCTGTCGCGAGGTTTTTTTTCTTGTTCACCGTTCGTACAGCCCGCCGAAGCAACCGTCCTAAAATTAGGCTTCGGTCTGTGATCGCTGATGACCAGATGGTGTGGCTTGCACAGCAGAACTCCTCAGTAGAACGCTGAGCGGATAACCTCGTGATGCCTTGAGTAGATTGTTATTGCGGCTGGAATAGTATTTCAGCCTTCAAAGTCTCACTTCACCAAGCAGTGGGATTCCAGGAGCCTACGAATACACGTTACTGTGCATCCATCCTCCCATATTGGATGCATGACTTGTTTAATTAACGTCAATACACACAAGTATCTCTAGCGCTTTCAATATTAGCATCCTGAGAGGTACACACCATGATGGTGGCTGAGACGAAGTTGAAATGCGCCAAGAAGCACGATGAGGCGTTATAATTAACAGTGGCAGGGCAAAGTTAAAAGCTTTGGAAGTAAGGTCATGCAAATCAACTACAGTAACAGACTAAAGAAACTGCCGTAGGATTCAGGAAAGAGCAGCGATCCCCCCTCGGAAAAGGAGACCCCGCATGGACAAGCGAAAAGAAAACACCTCGATCAAGTACAATTCCCTCCAGTTCACCCACAAGGTTATCCTCAAGCCTAAGAACGTCCCAAAGCGATGTTCTTCCAGTGATCACGCTCGACCTCTAGTTTGCGAATCTTCTCCTCAAGATCCTCGAATCGCTGCGCCTTGCGCTCACGAGACTTGCGGGCAGCCAGGGTATTCCTAGCTCGCTTCATAGCGATAGTGTCATGAGGGTCCTCAACGATGATAGGAGGCAATGGCTTGTCCCGCCGACGAGAACTGACACCAGAAACAGAAGAGTGCCGTGCAGAGCCAGATGGAGACGAGTTGGCAGACTTGCGACGTCCCAAAATGGACGGATCCTCGGCGTGAGTATCAGGTGACTGGCCCTTACAATGCTGATTGTCGCTGACATCGTCCTTGGCGGCCGGGACTGTTTCTTGTGGAAACAGCGGGAACCAAGGATCAGCGGAACCAGTGTCAAAGTCGCCAGAACCGAATTCTCCGGCGCCGAAATTTGGAGACACATCGTAGCTCTCGTTGAAATCGGGTGACTCATTGTAAATGGAAGGGGATGTCAAGGCCGTTAAAGCCGTTGAATTTGGAGCTGACATAAAAGGCTCCTGAATGAGAAGGTCCTGGGGGGAAACAGTACCCAGATGGCTAGCACCTGACGTGCTCCCGCCCATATCAAAAACAGAGGGCATCGCGGGCGACGAATATGTGGTGGAGGCACCACCCTCGAAGCCGGTGAAGTCGTCAAGGTCGAGATCTGGAAAGTGTAAGCAGCCGCTGCGCGCAGTCACTGGGGGATGGGATAACATACCCTGCAGGTCCATCTTTGGAGTTGTTTTACTGTGGCTGCTCTGGGGAAAGAGCGGTACGGGTGGGCGGTGTCGACGATGCAAAGCGACGGAAGACGACGGAGCTGATGAAGCGTAGAACTGATCTGATTGGGAGGAAGAATACACCTGAGAGGACCGAGAATGTTGACGGGGACCAGCAGCCTGAATTTGGGTAACTCGCTGGTTTTGATGAGACTGGATACGCCCTTGCAGCTGATGCTGGTGCTGGCGAAGGTGGTGAGACGAGTGACGGCGTTGGTTGGAGCCAAAGGCTACTTGCGCGGCGAAGCGTCTAGGTTGACTGGTGCGAGGCTGGTCGAACAAGACGAAGTCCTGTTGGAGGGGCGTGTGCTGAGGTGGACTGAATTGTTGTTGATGCGCGGGTAGTGCCGGCAGGCTGGGTGAACTGGAGGGAAGCCATGGTGATTGGGAATCCGTGGTGAAGACTGAAGAGTCTTGCGGTTGAATGATTGCGGGAGAATGAAGACTTGAGCTAAAGCTATGAGCTATAGTGAAGTTCAGATCGACCTGAGGAGGTTGAGCTGAAGGGTTGGATTGAGCGAGGGGAATATTGGTTTGAAAGTCGTTATGAATGTTGTTGAACTGGGAAGTAGTGACAACTGGGGACCGCTGATTTAACACATGGTTGCTGGCCTCTGGGGCGATTTCAAATGTGCTGGGTAGTATGTTGGCGATATTGTAAGGAAAGAGTGAGAAAGGGGGAAAAGTGCGGGCGGCGATGTGGAGGGATTAGCGAGTTTTTGTAGCCCTGCCAGGCAACGACAGACTAAACCGTCTGGCAGGCAGAGGAAACAGCGCAATTGGCAAAGCCCTCTAGACGGCTACTGCTAGGTACAATGAGCACGAGTACCTTGGCTGCAGCTTTCGGCGGAAAAGTCAATTATTGTGTACAAAAGTCAAATGTAGAAGGCCAATTTACTCTGCAACTGTGCAATCCCTGTTCCGGTGTGTGACTCATACAGAATGACGCTAAGCTGTTGCTGGCCTGCGTGGCAAAGGTTTCTAAGTGACTAGTGCTTACTAGCCCCCTCCTACCCTAGTATAAGGGAAATAGAAATAGAGCGTACATTTAGAAAAAGCATCTTCTCTAATACATACTAAGTGTATAATAGAGTCCTAAACCTGAAATATATAGAGTAATATATAAAAAAATTAAAATATATTAGCTTTAAAGCTTAAAGTTAACATAGCTTTAGAAGAGGTAATAATATAAATAGCTTACACTATAATATCTATATAAAAGTAAAATAATAGCTATACCTACTCCTACGCCCTTCTAGGCTATACATTATGTAAACATGTTTTCTTTTCTAGGGGTCTAGTAATATATATTAAGTATAACTATTATATTAAGTTTCTAACTAATATCTTAGAGCTTCTAGTAAAATCTCTACTTCTATCTCTTAATTATACTATACTTACTAGATAGTATAGATTACTACCTGCAGCTAGCCTAAGTGCTTTATCTTAGTAATATTTAATTTATTCTCTCTCTACTAGGCTATCCTGCTAATAAAGAAGTAAAGCCTCTACTATAAGGCCTACCTTACTTTAATAATAAGGCCTATATTAGCTACTAGGCTGTCTAGTAGAAAGATTACTAATCTAATACTTAAGATATTAATTACTATATAATTATCTATTTTACTATTTACAAGAGGAGTCTTATATTATTTACTATCTAAGTAGGAATAAGTAAGGTATTTCTTTACACTATACTATATACATAATACAGTTAATCTATATATAGAGAGAAAAACCTCTTATAATTTATATAGGAGGAAAACTACTCTATTATTAAACATTAGAAGGTTAGCTTGTTTTTACCTAACTTAGTATAGAGGTATTTCTATATAAAGGAAATATAATACGTTAGGAGGTGTACTATTATTAAAGCCCTATTATGTATGTAGGGCCTAGGGCCTTACTTTTATAGGGCTCTAGTAGCTAATTAGACTTCTATAAAAGTGGCTTCCTGCAGTTAGAATTAAACTAACTGTCTGCATGTATAAAGTGCGTATAGACGCTACTAGACGTATACTACTACATTATATAGGTCTATTTTACTATTAATAGTAGTAATATTATAAAGAGAGTACTTTCTATACTACTTAATAATAAAGCTTATCTAAGCTATTATAAATTGTTTTATAACTTCTAAGGGGTTATAATTAAGAGGGATATTAATAGTAAAAAGGTTATTTAAGTTAAGTATAGGTATAACTAAGTAGGATAAGAAGTTAATAAGGTTAGACTTAATAAGATTAGAAAGGAGGATTTAATTTAGTTACTTTAGTTTTAGGATAATTTATCTAAACTATAGGTTTAGTAGGTTATAGGTTAAATACCTCTATAGTTAAGAGTTCTTACTGCAGACCTTAGTAGTATAGACCTTAAGAGTAAAGCTATTACTAGTAAGTTAATCTAGTATTAAGACTATACTAACCCCTATAGTACTATATATTCTTAAATAAGCTACCTTACTAAGTTAACAGTATAAGAATAGGGTATAGTGCTTATATTAGGCTAACTACTATTAGAATGTAAAGGTTTTTTTTTATATTATATAACTAATATTAGCCCTTCTAGGCTATACATTATATAAATATATTTTATTTTCTAGAGGTCTAATAATATATATTAAGTATAACTATTATATTAAGTTTCTAACTAACACTTTAGAGCTTCTAGTAAAATCTCTTTTCTTTAACCTTTAGACTTCTATCTAGCCTTAATTATACTATACCTACTAAATAGTATAGATTACTACCTATAGCTAGCCTAAGTGCTTCTTTCTATAGCAATAGGAGTCTTATATTATTTACTATCTAGGTAGGAACTAGTAAGGTATTCCCTTACACTATTCTATATATATAGTACTTATTAATCTATATAGGTAGAGAGAAAAACCTCCTGTAATTTATATAAGAGGAAAACTACTCTATCTTATTAAACATTAGAAGGTTAGCTTATTTTTACCTAATATAATATAGGATTATTATTAAGGGAAATATAATACGTAGGTGTAGTGTACTGTTATTAGAGCCCTATTATGTATATAGGGCTTAGGGCTTTACTTTTGTAAGGCTTTAGTAGCTAATTAGACTTCTATAAAAGTGGCTTCCTGCAGTTAGAATTAAACTAACTGTCTGCATGCAGAGCGTATAGACGCTACTAGACGTATGCCACTACGTTACGTAGGTCTAAGTGCTTCTTTATTATTATAATTTTAAATATATTATCCTACTTCTTAGCTATCCTACTAATAAAAAAGTAAAGCTACTACTATAAGGCCTATCTTACCTTAATAATTAGGCCTATATTAGCTACTAGGCTATTAAGAAGTAAGATTACTAATTTAATATTAGTAATATTAATTACTATATAATTATCTATCTTACTATTAATAGTAGTAATATTATATAGAGAGTTCTCTTTATACTGCTTAATAATAAAGCTTATCTAAGCTGTTATAAACTGTTTTATAACCTCTAAGGGGTTATAATTAAGAGGGGTGCTTAGTTTAAAGGAGGTATTTAGGTTAAATGTAGGTATAACTAAGAATAAGAAGTTAATAAGATTAGAATTAATAAGATTAGAAAGGAGGATTTAATTTAGTTACTTTAGTTTTAGGATAATTTATCTAAACTATAGGTTTAGTAGGTTATAAAAGAGATTTATCTAGATTATAGGTTTAGTAGGTAATAGGTATAGTTAATAGAAGAATCCTAGGAGATTTTATTCTAGCTAACTATATATACCTAATAAGCCTACTTCTTAAAATTAAATACTTCTATAGTTAAGAGTTCTTACTATAGACCTTAGTAGTATAGACCTTAAGAGTAAAGCTATCTCTAGTAGACTATACTAACCTCTATAGTACTATATGTTTTTAAATAAGCTACCTTACTAAGTTAATAGCATAAGAATAAGGCATAGTGCTTATATTAGGCTAACTGCTGTTGTTTTTTTTGTATTATGTAACTAATCTTAACTGTAGGATCTAATTAGTTCTATGCTAGTTTAATTAGCATTCTTAAATAGAATCTAATTAGTTCTATACTTATTTAATTAATATTCTTAAATTAAATATCTACTCCTATATAACGTAGTAGTATATATCTAGCAGTATCTATTTACACTTTATGCTGCAGATAGTTAGTTTAATTCTAACTATAGGAAAGCTACTTTTATAGAAGTCTAATTAGCTACTAAAGCCCTATATAAGTAAAGCCCTAAGCCTTATATACATAATAGGGCTTTAATAATAGTGTATCCTACCTTATATATTATGTTTCCTTTTTTTTTTAAGTAGAAATAAGTAAGGTATTCCTTTATAATATTCTATATATATAGTACTTATTACCTATATAACGCAGTAGTATGTATCTAGTAGTATCTATATACGCTTTATACATACAGACAGTTAGTTTAATTCTAAGTGTAGGAAGCTACTTTTATAGAAGTCTAATTAGCTACTAGAGCTCTATAAAAGTAGAGCCTTAGGCCCTATATATATAATAGGGCTTAAATAACAGTATACCTCCCTACGTATTATGTTTTCCTTTATATAGAAATACCTCTATACTATGTTAGGTAAAAATAAGCTAACCTTCTAATATTTAATAATAGAGTAGTTTGCCTCCTATATAAATTATAGGAGGTTTTTCTCTCTATATATAGATTAATAAGTACTATATATATATAATAGTGTAATAGAATACCTTACTAGTTCCTACTTAGATAGTAAATAATATAAGACTCCTATTATTAAATATATAGTACTTATTAATCTATACTAAGGAGAAAAACCTCTTACTATTTTTTATAAGAGGAAAACTACTTTATTATAAAATATTAGATAGTTAGCTTATTTTTACCTAATATAATATAGAAGTTATTATAAAGGAAAATATAATATATAGGTAGGTTATACTATTATTAGAGCCCTATTATATATATAATACCTAAGGCTTTACTTTTATAGGGCTTTAGTAGCTAATTAGACCTCTATAAGAGTAGTATTCCTTTAGTTAGAATTAAACTAACTATCTGTATATAAAGTATACCTACGTAACGCAGTAGTATACATCTAGCAGCGTCTACATGCTTTACATACAGACAGTTAGTTTAATTCTAACTGCAGGAATACTACTTTTGCAGAAGTCTAATTAGCTACTAGAGCCCTACAAAAGTAGAGCCCTAGGCCCTATATGTATAATAGGGCCCTAACAATAATGTAACCTACCTATATATTATGTTTCCTTTATATTATATTATACCTTATATTATATTAGGTAAAAATAAGCTAACCTTCTAATATTTAAGAATAATATAGTTTTCCTCCTATATAAATTATAAGAGGTTTTTCTCTCTATATATAGATTAATAGTATTATATATATAGTATAGTGTAAAGGAATACCTTACTTATTCCTACTTAAATAGTAAATAATATAAGACTTCTCTTACTTATATATAAAGTATATTAATACTACTAAATATATACTACTATATTATATAGGTATTATAGTTTCTTTATTCTAAAAAAAACAAATTAGCTTTTATACTATAACGTATCTATATAGTAAGTTACCTATTAAGGTAAGTTACCTACTTTTCTAACTTTTTATCTCTTTTACCTTTATATATCTTTCCCTCTATATACAAACATATAATCTACCTTAATTAAAAGTTATATTATCCTTACTATCTAGGCTCTTAAAAAAGACCTAAAAATGTCTATATAAACAGCTGCCTCTACCTTTAAGGTCCCTTAAATAATACTACGTAACTAACGCACTAGATGCATTATATAGAGCAAAAGACAACTAAATTTAATAAAGTTAACTATACCTAAAGAGGAGGTAATTCTTAAATAAGTTATTAACCTAATTGATTAAGGGTTCTATTAGAACAGCACTATTATATAACTATATAACACTCTTAACTTAGGGAGATAAGTGTAAAGATTAGATTATACAGCACTTATTTATATAGCAAAGGGAAACTACCTAAAGGTGTTATCTAACTAACTTAAGCAATCTAGGACAGTATATCTATCTTATATAATACCTATCTTATAGGTAGGAAGGATAGTTACAGAATACATTCTTTAGTTTACCCTATCTTTTAGTACCTATGTGTATATATACAGTCTATTTAATACTAATTAGTAATTACTTAGTAATTATATAATTACTTTATGTAATTACAGATTAGTAAAAGTAAAAAGATAAGAATTATTATACTACATATTATATAGTAATATATCTAAAATCTAACTACTGTTCCCTTCTAGTAAGAACTAGGTAGTTAGACGTAAGGTATCTTATACTATTTCCTTAATCCTACCTACTATTACCTTCTAGTAAGAACTAGGTATTTAAGAGTAAGATAACTACTATTTTAGTTTTATATAATAGAGATCTTTATTATTACCTTCTAGTAAGAACTAAATAGAGATACTTACTATATAAATCCTAAAGTATATAGTGTATACTACTACACCTATAACAATAATAACAGACGCTATATAGGATAAAATAGCTACTATTAATAATAGCTTTGTAAAGTAAGTAAGAGGGTAATCCCTTAAACAGACCCTAAGAGGAGGAATTATACCTACCTACATATAAAGAGATAAGCACTAAAAGTAAGATTCTACTTATTATATAGAAGAAGTTAACAAACCTAAGAATCTAAGGTAACCTAATTAACATTACTAGGGCGTTAAATAAGGAGGAACTTACTATATATGTTAGATACATAATTATATAAATCCTCTATATTACCCTTAATAAAGACCTACTAAAGATAACTCTATATAAAGAATTCTACTATTAGATATCTACCTAATAGGACCTAGTTAGCTAACCTTATAGATAAGAGCTTATATAAATCCTAAAACAAAAGGGATTTAGTATTAGTGTAGTATAAAGCTTAACTAAGCAGATTACAGACTTAATCTATACTATTTAAGAACGCTAATTAAACTAGCGTAGAACTAATTAGATCCTACAGTTAAGATTAGTTATATAATGCAAAAAAATAATAATAACAGCAGTTAGCCTAATACAAGCACTATACCCTATTCTTATGCTATTAACTTAGTAAGGTAGCTTATTTAAGAACATATAGTACTATAGGGGTTAGTATAGTCTACTTAATACTAGATTAACTTACTAGAGATAGCTTTGCTCTTAAGGTCTATACTACTAAGGTTAAGAACTCTTAACTATAGAGGTATTTAACCTTAAGAGGCAGGCTTATTAGGTATATATAGTCAGCTAGAATAGAATCTAAGATTCTCCTATTAACTATACCTACAACCTACTAAACCTACAGTTTAGACAAATTATCCTAAAACCTACCTCTCTACTAAAGCAACTAAATTAAATCCTCCTTTCTAATCTTATTAAGTCTAATCTTATTAACTCCTTATCCTACTTAGTTATACCTACGCTTAACCTAAACAACCCCTTTAAACTAGGCACCCCTCTTAATTATAACCCCTTAGAGGTTATAAAACAGTTTATAACAGCTTAGATAAGCTCTATTATTAAGTAGTATAGAGAGAACTCTCTATATAATATTATTACTATTAATAGTAGAATAGATAACTATATAGTAATTAATATTACTAGCGTTAGATTAGTAATCTTACTTCTTAACAGCCTAGCAGCTAATATAAGCCTAATTATTAAGGTAAGGTAGGCCCTACAGCAGCAGCTCTACTCTTTTATTAGCAGGATAGCCTAGAAGCAGGATAATATATCTAAAATTATAATAATAAAGGAGCACTTAGGCTAGCTGCAGGCAGTAATCTACACTATCTAGTAGGTGTAGTATAATTAAGGGATAAAAGTAGAGATTTTACTAGAAGCTCTAAGGATACTGTTAGTTAGAAACTTAATATAATAGTTATACTTAATACATATTACTAGACCCCTAGAAAATAAAACACATTCACATAATATATAGCCTAAAAGGGCTTAATCTATACTATTATCTAGGAATTTAATAATTAGGATAAGTAACTAGAGTATCTCTCCCCTTATCTAACATATATAATAACCTCCTAGGAATAAATTACACCTATAGAGACACCTACCTAAAACCCTAATCCTATTACTACACTACATACTGCTAAACTAGTAATAGACTCTATTAAGGACTTATATAACATATAGATAACTTAAACTCTAGTTATATAAGACCTCTAACTAGCAACCTAAAATATACTCCCTAGAACATAATTTACCTAGGAGGTTAATAGTTTTCTATAATTCTAAGGCTGTATAACGCCTATATACTAGAAGGATAGTATCTATAACCTTCTGCTAAAGCGTATTATTTAGAATAGACTATATAAACTAAGTACTATCTTAATCTTCTAGAAAGGATAGTAGAAAGATAGAAACTACACTAGCAAGCTATATAACATCTTATATAATAAAGCTAAAGTCTTTATTAGTTTTTATTAATAACTCTATATTATAGAAGATTGGTATAACCTACATAATGTAGTAGCATACGTCTAGCAGCATCTATACGCTCTATACGCAGACAGTTAGTTTAATTCTAACTGCAGGAAGCTACTTTTACAGAAGTCTAATTAGCTACTAGAGCCCTATAAAAGTAAAGCCTTAGGCCCTATATACATAATAGGGCTCTAATAATAGTGCACTACACCTATATATTATATTTTCCCTTTATAATAATCCCATATTATGTTAGGTAAAAATAAGCTAACCTTCTAATATTTAATAAGATAAAGTAGTTTTCCTCCTATATAAATTATAGGAGGTTTTTCTTTCTACCTATATAGATTAATAAGTACTATATATATAGAATAGTGTAAGGGAATACCTTACTAGTTCCTACCTAGATAGTGAATAATGTAAGACTCCTATTACTGTTTATAGAAGATTAGTACTACGCTATGTTTCTAGATATCCTCTAGGATTATATAGAAGAGTTCTACCTCTATTATATTAGCCTAGCTAGGAGGTAGAATAAGATATATAATATATTAGATAAGTATTTTAATACTAATATTAACTACAGCCTATATTAGGTAGATTAGACTACTATATCCTTTACATAAGTAAGGAGAGAGAACCCTAAGAAGACTATAATAGTAGTGCTTAAAACTCTTCTTAATAAGATACCTCTTATATAATAAGCACTTAGATCTAGATTCTAGGGTAAAGTAATACTTTATATATAAGTCACTTAAGTATATTAAGAAATACCTAAGCTAGAAACTGCTTTTAGTAATCTTAAAGTAGATTATATATATAAAGAGTTCTTCTCTAACCTAAGGGCTTTACTCTAAGTAGCCCTTAATTAAAAGATAATATTACATAATATTTACTTTATAGATAGAAGGTATACCTCTAACTAAAAAGGATACTATAAGTAGCTATATAATAATTAACTCTCTAAATAACTATATAATAGAAGATAAGGCTAGCTATTTATAAGATAGAGACCCTTCTATATAAACAATAAGAGGTGCTTTATCTATAAAAAGGAGGGCTGTTAGTTAATAAACTACATAGAGGATAAACAAAAGTATATAAAAGACTAGTATATTTAGGTATACGCTACACTTAACTAGGATCTACATAAGGATTTTATATTATACCTAGTAGAAGGTAAGAGAGAAAACCCTATTAAAGACTTATATAATAATAACTAAGATATATACTCTAGTAATAAGGAAGCCTCTACCTTCCTCTTGTTATTAGCATTCTTCTATTATATAATAGGAGAAAACATTTTTTTAGCTGTAAAGATATTAGAGGTAAGCTAATTTATACTATAAGATCTATATAGCACTATATACTAAGGAGAACTTTAGGATATAGATGTAGCTAAATTTTTAACTATAGGGAAACCTTAAGTGCTAGCATACTTAAGAGAATACCCTTATATAAAGATATTATAGGTACTAAGGTTAGCCTATATACAATTTAGTGTAGATATGTTAATTACAGCTATAGGGACTATAACTATAAAAAACCTACTTAGCAGTATTACATACTATATCCTTAACGTATCTATACTATTCCTATTTTCTCTATATAATGCTAACTAACTTAGTATGTATTTTAATAATATTAATAATGTTATTATATAAAAGGATAGACTACTAATCCCTATTATTTAAAAATAGGGCTATCTATTCTTTAACTTAAGCTGTATAGAGGTAGGGATGTTCTTTACTAAAGAATAACTCTAACGACTTTACTAGTAATTTAGACACCCTTATATAGATTAACTATATTAGCTTCTAAAGAATACTAGATATAACAATATTAACCTTACTGTTCTAAAGAAGATCTAAAGATTTTATTATTACTGCTAGTTATATAACCCTACCCTAAGGAGGTTTAAGTTCTCCTTAAAAGATAAAAGCTATTTTAACTATAAGATAGTTATAAATGTTATATAACTAGGGGAGAAGAATATTCTTTATATTATTAATATAGAGATAGGATTTTAGGGTGTAACATTCCTAAGGTTAATATTAGTATAAGACACTTAGAACGCTTTTTGTAAGTACTAGATTAGTATATACATTAGTCTACTAGATTATATTATATATAATCTAGGGATAAATTTTGCTTCTATAGAATTTAGAGGTTAGGCTAAGATTATAGGGATTATATATAATAAGATACTAGTAGAAGCTTACTAGGCAGTTAGTAAGATTAAAAGAGCTTACATACTACTTAGATATATATATAATATTCTCTACTAAGAGATTAGCTATAATATAGATAATAAGATAATCCTCTAGATAGCAGTAAAAGCTTTAAATAATACTACTAACCTAAATAGTATTATACTAACCCTTCTTATTTTTAGAACCTACCCTTAAATTAATAAGAACTTACTACTATTACTAGATATTATATAAAAAGTAGAGGCAGTCTAAAAGGTAATAAAACTGCTTTAGAGTATTTATATAGAAGTTAAAATTAATTATGTAATTAACACTAGGAATAGCCCTAATATCTAAAAGGTACTTTCCCTCCCTATTAGGAGTAAAGTCCTAGTATAGAGAGAAAAGAAGGGCTAGTCTAGCCTATATAAGATTAAAAAGATTAAGAGATACACTATTACAGTTAGGATAGTAAATAGTCTTATATAGTTTTATATAATATATATAAAACTATACCTTTATAAGGAAGACTTATAGGTATAGGCAGACCTAAGTGTTATACAGCTAACCTAATAGTAATAACTAAGGAAGAGAGAATGACTAAAGAAGGGCTAGAAACCTACTATATAATAATTACTATAAATATACACTATATACTTATTATAATAAGAAAAAGACTACTATAACCTTATAGTTTAACTCTAACTTAATAATATTATTACAGCCCTAGGGGTATTATATAAGGAATTAGATAGGATTAAGATTAATACCCTTATTAATTAAGGGGTATTTACTTTTATTTTATACAACCTAGATAAGCATAATAGAATCTACGTTTATAGCACTTATATAGTATAGGAAATTAAGAACTTATTAACTAAGCTGTATAAGAAGTTAAGACTTATTATATAAGGTTATAGAGACTAAGAGAAAGAATTACTCCTTACCTAGGCACCTACTATACAGAGGATAAGCTAATACCTCTTGCTTACAATTAGCATAACTCTAATTACGTCTTTTAGATATTATTATAAAGTATAAGATATTACCTAAGCCTACACCTAGGCTACTAATAAGTTAACTTATATAATTATTATATAACTGCCTAAGGAACTTAAGGGTAGATATCCTAAGAATACGCTCCTCTAGATTATTAAGCTATTATATAGGCTTGCTAAATTAGGACTCTACTAGTATAAGATATACTTAGAGCACTATAAGGTAGAACTAGGGATAAAAGAGTCTATATATAACCCTTACCTCCTCTATATAACTAAGGGACTTAACACTTTTAGCATTATAGTAATACAGACAGATAACACTTTAAGCTTTGTAATAGCTTAGTTTTCCTAGAAAGAGGAGGAGAAATTATAGGAAAAGAGGCTTTATATAAAGCTAAAGATAATACTTTAATAAGGAGAAGGACTTAACTTTAATAGAGGATAAATTAAGCTGTATAATAAGTACCTAACCTTTACTTAGAAAGGTTAAGTTAAGCACTTTATACTTATTAATAGCAGCATACCTAACGCTTAATAATAATATATCTTACAGAGGGTAAGAGGAGCTTATCTTACTTTAATTTGCTAGCTAGAAGCCTTATATAACCTGTCTGTTACTGCCTAAGTTAAGTAACTAGAAGCAAAAAACATTAAAGTATTAAATATATAACTTTAATAGCAGATTAATAACCTAGATTAAGGTCTTACCTTTATACCTTTAGACCTCTTATATATAAAGATGTATATGTTTATAGATAGATCTTTTGCTAATAATGCTAACCTTTCTTTATAACTAGGATTTATAATTATACTAGTAGAAGAAACTGCTTATATAACTACAGACTTTGAAATTAGAGGTAATATTATACACTAGAGCTTAATAAAGTGTAAAAGGATTACTAGAAGCGTTCTTATAAGTAAGCTATATAGGATAGCTACTAGATTTAATAGTAGTATTTCCTTAAGCATAATGCTTAACTACATCCTTTATACGCTTTAGATACTAAGGATACTAGTTATAGTGTATTTAGACTTATAATCCTTATATAAATACCTTATATAACTAGGTATAACTAACAAAAAGAGACTTATAATTAACATTATAAGCCTATAAGAGTTATATAAAAAGAAAGAGATCTTAGAGGTAAGATAGATTAATAGTAAAGATAACCTAGCAGACGCCCTTACTAAGAAGACGCTAAATTTAGCACTATAACAGCTAGTAACTTATAGTAATAGGAGTCTTACATTATTCACTATCTAGGTAGGAACTAGTAAGGTATTCCCTTACACTATTCTATATATATAGTACTTATTAATCTATATAGGTAGAGAGAAAAACCTCCTGTAATTTATATAGGAGGAAAACTACTCTATCTTATTAAACATTAGAAGGTTAGCTTGTTTTTACTTAACATAATATAGGATTATTATAAAGGGAAAACATAATACGTAGGTGTAGTGCACTATTATTAGAGCCCTATTATGTATGTAGGGCTTAGGGCTCTACTTTTGTAGGGCTCTAGTGGCTAATTAGACTTCTGCAAAAGTAGCTTCCTGCAGTTAGAATTAAACTAACTGTCTGCACACAGAGCGTATAGACGCTGCTAGACGCATGCTACTACGTTACGCATAATAGCTAGTAATAAGTAACATATTACAAATTTAAATTAAGGCGTATATTAAAAGGTTAGGGGAAAAGAGTAATTAATAATTACTATATATAAGCTTACCCTTATACGTTAACTACCTAATTTGCCTGCTAATCTAAATACATACTAAATACTGCTAATCCTAGATTTACTGCTTTATATAACTACCTAGCTATCTACCTATAAGTTATATAACTAGCTAAGGAACCTAGAAGAGTTTATAACCCTTACTTAATAATAAGAGGAGTATTAGAACTACTAAGCTTATAACTACTTATAAGTAAATAAGCCTTCTGCTTCTTTACATAATAAGTATAAGAATAAGCATAATAAGGAGTATTATTATCCTTATTATTATTATTATTATTATTAGTATTATATAATCCTTTACTATAGTAGTAGTAATAAGCTCTATATAACTGCTAGATACACTCTGTATAAGCACTATTCTAGTATATAGTAATATAAGTGTAAGCAGTAAAGCAAAGAGTGCTAACGCTACAGCTGCACTTCTAGGGGTAGGTATTAACAGCTTATCTACAGCTTTAGATAAGGACTATATAAAAATATCCCTTACAACAGATTATCTTAGTAAGCAGAAAAGAGATATCTTTACTAGTAGGGAGGTAAATCTTAATATTATATAAGGGTATATAAGTAACTTTATACTCTTCCTCCTATACTAAAAAGAAAAATTAGTATTATACAAACTATTAGGTAGGACCTATATATACGTTAATTAAGAGGGTAATAAAGAAGGTATAGTTATAAGCTGTTAAAGTAGGAAGAGTTACCTAATAGGTGCTACTAGCGTTAGTGTAAGTAGCAATAGTGCCTATAGGGGTTACCTAGCCTCTAGTAGGAATAAGAGACATAATAACTAAAGGAAGCTTAGGTCTGTATAAAGGAGTTAATTTTAGTTTAGTTAATTTTAGTTTAGTTAATTTTAGTTTAGTTAATTTTAGTTTAGTTAATTTTAGTTTAGTTAATTTTAGTTTAATTAAGTTTTTTATATAAAGAGAGAAGTAGTGTAGTTATTAAAGAGAAAAAGAGGAAAAGGATAGGCTGCTAGGTAGTTAAGGTGAAGCTAGAGGGTAAATATAATAACTACTGTATGTAACCTACCTGCTTAACTAGACAGGAAGGAAGAAAGGACTATATAAGTAGGATAGGAAGGATTACAGGCGTTTTTAATTCTTCTGTTTTTCAAATCTATTATATAATAATTAGTAGTATAACCTACTAAATTTATATATAAGGTTATTAATAGAGTAATTAGTGTAACCTAATTAGCTACGTTAAAGGGATTATATAGTTACGTTATAAAAGAAAAATTATAAGTGTTAAAACAGTACTATTACATAACTATATAACACCCTTAACTTAAGGAGATAAGTGTAGAGATTAAATTATATAGCACTTATTTATACAGTAAAGGGAAACTACCTAAAGGTGTTATCTAACTAACTTAGGTAATCTAGGATAGTATATCTATCTTATATAATACCTATCTTATAGGTAGGAAGGATAGTTACAGAATACATTCTTTAGTTTACCCTATCTTTTAGTACCTACATACATGTATATAGTCTATGTAATAGGTTCCCTCTGTAATAAGAAGATATATAAGAAATAGCTAACTAACTTCTAAATTTACATAATAGGATGTATATAGGACCCTAACAGGTAGAGAACTTTATATAATATATCCCTAAATTAAAAATGTAATTTTAATGTTAAATTAACTATTAGAGAGCCTTAGCTAAGGATTCTATAATTATATAAGGCTAGTTTACACTTATAAAAAACATAATTCTAAAGTATAGAATACTAGATTATAATATCTATAACTTTAATAAGACTAGTTTCCTAATAGGAATACTATTATATATAAAGGTTATTATAATATCTAACTATAAGGGAAGGCCTTATATAAAACAGCCTAGTAATTACAAATAGGTTTCTATTATTTAGGGTGTATATATAGATAGCTAGGTGCTGCCTTTATACGTTATTATAAAAGGTAAATATTACCTCTCCTCCTAGTATACTAACTGCTAATTCCTAGCTATATAGTGTATCTATCTAAGCAAAAATAGATAGATAATAAATAATATTAGCCTAGATTAGCTAAAGCACTTTAATTAGTGTATAAGGACTTATATAAAGAGCCCTTATTACCTTTTAATCCTTAATAGTTATAATAGCTATAAATTAACTAACTTTAATAAATACTATAAAGAATAAAGTATTATTACTTTTTATATACCTCTCTATTTGTTATATAAGCTTAAGCCTCTTAATATTAGGTGCTTTAGCCTATTAAAGTACTTATTTACAAGAGGAGTCTTATATTATTCACTATCTAAGTAGGAATAAGTAAGGTATTCCTTTACACTATACTATATACATAATACAGTTAATCTATATATAGAGAGAAAAACCTTTTATAATTTATATAGGAGGAAAACTACTCTATTATTAAATATTAGAAGGTTAGCTTGTTTTTACCTAACTTAGTATAGGGGTATTTCTATATAAAGGAAACATAATACGTTAGGAGGTGTACTGTTATTAAAGCCCTATTATGCATATAGGGCCTAAGGCCCTACTTTTATAGGGCTCTAGTAGCTAATTAGACTTCTGCAAAAGTAGCTTCCTACAGTTAGAATTAAACTAACTGTCTGCGCGCATAAAGTGCACACAGACGCTGCTAGACGCATACTACTACGTCACGCAGGTATTAAAGTACTTATATAGTAAGGAAATTAAGAAGATAATATAGATATAGATTTTATATATTACTAAGGATAACTTCTTTCCTACCTTTAAAGTAGTATTTTTTACCTTAATAAGCAAAAATAATATATAAGCTAGTTTTTAATAAGCAGGCCTTATACCTTTTAACCCTAAAGTAGTTCTTTCTTACTTGAATTTTAAGCTAAAGATACTAACACTATTAAACTTATAGCTAAGTAGCTAAGGCTTCTAGGACCTAAAGACACTAACTACAGCAGTAAAGGGTGTATAAAGTACTACCTCCCTTAAGAAAAAGATCTAAGTATATTAAGGTAGCTTACTAATACTAATATATAAAGTAATTAACTTTTAGGCTAGAGGTATTAGTAAGTTAGCTTATAGGCTTACTATTATTAAGGCTAAGAACTATAAGCTTTATATAGGAATAAAGGTACTAAGTAAGCGCTAAAAAGTAAAAAAGACCTAACTATATTTTAAAGGGTTACTTAATACTGCTAAAGCAGAGGTACTATAGGGAGAAAAGGATGTAATTAATACTAGAGGGGAAAATAACTATTAGAAGGAGGGTTATATAGAAGGTATTAAACTATATATATAATAATATAGTAATTACAGAAAGTCTAGATATAACGTATAAACCTATAAAGTAGTTTAGAATAGTAATAAGGAAGAGGGTAATAAGTAGTGTTAATTAATTTTATAGGTTATAGTTAAATTAACTTAAATAAAATGTAGAAGGGTTTAGGAAGGTAGGTAACTTGCTCTAATAGGCGACTTACTATGTAGGTATGTTATTAGGTAAAAATAAGCTAACCTTCTATTGTTTAATAATAAGGTAGTTTTTCTCTTATAAAAATAGTAAGAGGTTTTTCTTCTTAGTATAGATTAATAAGTACTATATATATAGAATAGTATAAAGGAATACCTTACTTATTACTACTTAGATAGTAAATAATATAAGACTCCTCTTACTATATAACTTAGAAAGATAATAGTAATACTTAATATAACTAATCTATTTAGCTTTCTATAGAATACTACTTTTAACTCTATTAAGGTTATTATATATCTATACTAACTAGCTAAGTAATAGAAACAGCTTATAAAGGATATAGCATTTTATATACTAGCTAAGCAGCTAAAAATACTAGGCGTAGCTACTAATAGACACTTAATAAAGCTATATATATTCTAATTATCCTATAGGCTAACTTAGCTACTTTAGAAGACAGACAGAAAGTTAACTATTAGATTAATAACTTAATAAGGTTTAAGACTATAAGAGCTATTTAGTTAACAGTATAGCCCCTATAGGCTTATATATAGGGTAAGCTAGTAATATAATAAAATAGCATTTAGGCTAGTATTATAGCGTTCTTTATGCTATATAGTATATATACTATAGCTAGTACCTATAGGAAGAAGAAAAAGAGATAGACTTAGTTAAGAATAGCTTTCTAACGTAGGTAGTAGTATATAGAAACAAGCTAGACAGAAAGGAGTAATAAACACTAGTTATAAATATATAACTTTTTATATAATAAAATACCCTAAAGGGTAAGAGATATAAGTATATAGTTTATATAATTAGATTCTCTATATTATAAGTTATATTATACCCTTCTAGGCTATATATTATATATATATATTTTATTTTCTAGAGGTCTAGTAATATATATTAAGTATAACTACTACATTAAGTTTCTAACTAATACCTTAGAGCTTCTAGTAAAATCTCTTTTCTCTAACCTTTAGACTTCTATCTAGCCTTAATAATACTACACCTACTAGATAGCGTAGATTACTACCTACAGCTAGCCTAAATGCTCCTTTATTATTATAATCTTAGATATATTATTCTGCTTTTAGGCTATTCTACTAACAAAAAAGTAAATCTACTACTATAGGGCTTACTTTACCTTAATAATTAGGCCTATATTAGCTACTAAGCTATTAAGAAGTAAGATTACTAATCTAATACTAGTAATATTAATTACTATATAATTATCTATTCTACTATTAATAGTAATAATATTATATAAAGAGTTCTCTTTATACTACTTAATATTAGAGCTTATTTAAGCTGTTATAAACTAGTTTATAACCTCTAAGCAGTTATAATTAAGAGGGGTGCCTAGTTTAAAGGGGTTATTTAGGTTAAGTATAGGTATAACTAAGGATTAAGAGTTAATAAGATTAGACTTAATAAGATTAAAAAGAAGGATTTAATTTAGTTACTTTAGTTTTAAGATATTTTATCTAAACTATAGGTTTAGTAAGTTATAAAGGAGATTTATCTAGATTATAAGTTTAGTAGGTTATAGGTATAGTTAATAGAAGAATCCTAGAGGAGATTTATTTAGATTATAGGTTTAGTAGCACCTACGTGACGCAGTAGCATGCGTCTAGCAGCGTCTATGCGCTCTGCGCGCAGACAGTCAGTTTAATTCTAACTGCAGGAAGCCACTTTTGTAGAAGTCTAATTAGCTACTAGAGCCCTACAAAAGTAGAGCCTTAAGCCCTATATACATAATAGGGCTCTAATAATAGTGCACTACACCTACATATTATGTTTCCTTTTATAATAATCCTATATTATGTTAGGTAAAAATAAGCTAACCTTCTAATATTTAATAAGATAGAGTAGTTTTCCTTCTATATAAATTATAAGAGGTTTTTCTCTCTACTTATATAGATTAATAAGTACTATATATATAGAATAGTGTAAGGGAATACCTTACTAGTTCCTACCTAGATAGTAAATAATGTAAGACTCTTATTACTGTATAGGTTTAGTAGGTTATAAGTATAGTTAATAGGAGAATCTTAGGAGATTCTATTCTAGCTAACTATATATACCTAACAAACCTACCTCTTAAGGTTAAATACCTCTATAGTTAAGAGTTCTTACTATAGACCTTAGTAGTATAGACCTTAAGAGTAAAGCTATCTCTAGTAGACTATACTAACCCCTATAGTACTATATGTTCTTAAATAAGCTACTTTACTAAGTTAACAGCATAAGAATAGGGTATAGTGCTTATATTAGGCTAACTGCTGTTGTTTTTTTTACATTATGTAACTAATCTTAACTGTAGGATCTAATTAGTTCTACACTAGTTTAATTAGCGTTCTTAAATACCTTACCTCCTTATTAATAAGCTGTTAAGCCCTTAGGGCTAATCTAATTATAGTAATACTAAACTAACTAAGTCTTCTTCTTATTAGTTATTATAGAGCCCTTACTAAAACAGTATTAGTAATAATAATAGATCTAACTAACCTAACCTTAATCTATTAGAGTCCTCTTCTCTAATACGTTTAGAAAGCTCTTACTAAAGCAGTACTATCCCTTCTAAGATTAACTATAAGGAGTTTTAGGCTGCTTATCCCCTTATAAAGGCTTTCTTTAAGACCTTTAGTAAGGAGGAGTAGCACTAGGTTTTTACTACTTAATAAGCTATTACTAATGTTTTAGTATAATATACTAAACTATATAAGATATATAAGAATCCTAACTAGTATATTTATTTAGTTTTATATTCTATATATATAATAGTAAAGTATGTTAATAATATAAAGAAGGCTACTATAGTAGAAGTAGTAGCCTCTAGCTATAAATAGAACTAGCTTTAGAAGCTAGTTAAGAATAATAAAGAGGATAAGCTTACTAGTAAAATACTATAAACTATTTACTAAAAACTCTTTATTCTACTTATTTAATTTTATTTTACTTTAGCTAATTATTTTTTAGTAGGTAGGTAGTAATAGCTTAGTAAACTAAGTTACTTATTAGTATTATAAGGTAACTTATAGTTTACTAGGTTTATTTTTTAGAACTTTACTTTTATTACTTATTATATAGTAATAGTCTACTAAGATAGCTATTCTTAATTATCTTATTTCTTATAAGTCTTTTATATATATTTCTTATAGCTTTATACCTTTTCTTAAGTATTCTTTAGATATTATAGTAGTTCTTAAGTATTATATTCTACTAGCTATCCTACCTATTTTACTAGGAACTTCTTATTCTCTCTCTACCCTTAGTAGGCTATAATTTCCTCTACCTCCTATTTCTTAAGCTTATTTTCTAACTTTAAGAGTTTTAGTAAGTAGTCTCTATCTTCTTAGTAAGATATCTAAAGTTTAATAAGGCTTACTAATAATATATTATATATTTACTAGTACTACTTTAAAATATAAACTTAGTATACTTATATCTTAACTTTTTTAGCTATAGTAATATAGATATACCTAAGTGTAAGCTTATAGTTCTTAAACTAGAAGTTCTTTATTAAGAGGCTAATAATCTCTTTTTAATAGTATTCCTTTAGCTAATAGCTTTAGTTATAGTACTTTAACTAGCTTTCTATAGCTACTTACTACTACTTAACTACTTTATCTCTTATAGCCTTAGTATATAAGATTCTTTTATATATACTAGTAATAGTAATATAGTTACTTAATAGGATATGTATAATAGTCTTTAGGTAGTACCTATATAAGGCTATTATTAGTAAGACTCTAATAGTAGTATACTAGCTGTTATTATATATAAACTCTACCTTACTAAGCTAGATTGCCTATCTCCCTAATAAGCTATTAGTATATATCTAAAGATACTTTTCTAATATTTAGTACACCTTTTCTATTAGGCTATTAGTCTAGAGGTAGTATACTATAGATAATTAATATTTAATTACCTTTTTATAGGTAAATTCTTCTTAGAACTTACTTATAAGGAGCTTATCTTTATTACTAATAATATCTTTAGGTATCTTAAACTAACACTCTATATAATTATAAATAAAATATACTTATTATACTATATTAAGTATTTTATAGTAAGAATAAATATACTATACTTTATAATCCTATAAATAATAATAAGGATATAGTTATTCGTAAGAGAAGTCTTATATTATTTACTATCTAGGTAGGAATAAGTAAGGTATTTCTTTACACTATACTATATACATAATATTATTAATCTATATATAGGGAGAAAAACCTCCTGTAATTTATATAGGAGGAAAACAACCTTATTATTAAATATTAGAAGGTTAGCTTATTTTTACCTAACATAATATAGAGTATAACCTAATATAAACAAAAACATAATATATAGGTAGGTTACACTGTTGTTAGGGCCCTATTATGTATGTAGGGCCTAGGGCTCTACTTTTATAAGGCTTTAGTAGCTAATTAGACTTCTGTAAAAGTAGTATTCCTATAGTTAGAATTAAACTAACTGTCTGTATGTAAAGCGTACCCTTCTAGGCTATACATTATGTAAACGTGTTTTATTTTCTAGGGGTCTAGTAATATGTATTAAGTTGCTTTAGTTTTAGGATGATTTATCTAAACTGCAGGTTTAGTAGGTTGTAGGTATAGTTAATAGGAGAATCCTAGATTCTATCCTAGCTAAGTATATATACCTAATAAGCCTACCTTTTAAGGTTAAATACTCTATAGTTAAGAGTTCTAGACCTTAGTAGTATAGACCTTAAGAGTAAAGCTATCTCTAGTAGACTATACTAACCCCTATAGTACTGTGTGTTCTTAAATAAGCTACCTTACTAAGTTAATAGCATAAGAATAGGGTATAGTGCTTGTATTAGGCTAACTGCTGTTGTTTTTTTTGTATTATATGACTGATCTTAAATGCAGGATCTAATTAGTTCTATGCTAGTTTAATTAGCGTTCTTAAATAAGTATGTAAAGCGTATAGATACTGCTAGATATATACTACTGCGTTACATAGGTAAGAATATAGTTATACTTTATATTATCTTTATAAAAGCTTAGTAGAAGTCCTATAATAAAGTCTATAGATATCTCTTAGAATAGATATAATAGTATTAGTAAGGGCTAAAGTTATCTATTTAGTTTATACCTTAGTATTTATACTTCTTAGTATACTTAGTAGCTTTATATATATTCTTAAGTAGTCTATCTAATATTTTCTTAGTAGAACTTCCTTATAATTAAATCTAAGGTCTTTACTATACCTATATATCCTAACCTTAGGTTATTATAGTGTTACTAAAGGATCTCTATTCTTAACGTTAGTACTTTAGAAATAACTAGTCTTTCTTTAAAGAATAAGGTCCCTACCTTATTAAAAGTATAGTTTTTCCTACTTCTAGTAGCACTCTAAACTATTACTAATTACATCTAGTAGAACTTATCTTTAGCTTATAGTACTCTAACTATATTTTCTAAACTAGTAGTAGGATTATTATATAATACTATTTTACCTTCTAGAAGTCTCTTTATAACTAGATATAAGATATACTACTTTAGAATAATAACTTTAGCTTTACCTAACTTCTTAGCGTCTTTAGACTGCTATTAGGAAGTATTTATTATAGACTTTTTTACTCTCTAGCCTTAGGTTATAATAGCTATAATAGTAGTAGTTTAATTAGTATATTTTATAGTATACTACTAATAGAGAGAAGAGAAACCTCTCTTTTTTAGCTTAGTATTCTTATTATTATTAGGCTTTATAAGGAATACTTATACTATATATATATATACTTAAACTACTTTATTATTACTTTTAATTTAGAGGATCTAGTATTAAATATCCTTTAGTAGCTCCCTAACTAGGTAAGGCTTTTAGGCTAGTATTAAAAGGATATCTATATATAGTATATCCCCCTCTATATAGTCTAGCCTCCTAAACAGCCTATCTGCTAGGTTTATCTTCTTAGGCTTATACTTTAGGTTAAAGTTAAAAGCTAATAACTTATATACCTATTATGCTAGTCTCACTTAGAGATCTCTTACTAGTGCTCTAATAACGCCTTTAAGGGCCTAGTAGTCTATTAGGATAAGAAACTTATCTAATAAGCCCTATAAGTTATAGGCTTAATATTCTAAGCTATCTATAATAGTAAGAAGCTTTTATTATCCTATATGCTACCTCTACTCTATTTTAGAGAGTTTGTATAACTAGTAGGTAACTAGGCGCTAAAAGCCCTCTACTAGTTATAATAAGATAGTCCTAACTACTTTTATAGATATATCTACTTTAACCTTTATTTATCTAGTTAGGTTTTAGTATATAAGCATTATTCCTAACTAGAATACTTACTTAAGCTAATTTAAAGCCTTTTCTGCTGTATTAGGCTAGTAGAAAGTTAACCTCTTATCTATACCCTTAAGTAACTCTATTATTAGTAAAATAATTATAAAGTATCTAGTAATAAGTTTCTAATAGAAGTTATAAAACCCTAAGAATACTTAAAGGTCTCTAATAGATATAGGGGCCTTCTATTTAGTAATCACCTAACGTACCTACATAGCAAGCAGGCTAATATAGCAAGCAGGCTACCTTTCCCCCTTTCTACCTCTTTAACCTTTATACTAACTTTCCTCTACATATAATTATATAAACTACCTTAATTAAAAGTTATATTATCCTTACCCTCTAAGCTATTAAAAAAGACCTAAGAATATCTATACTAAAAGCAGCCTAAACCTTCAAGGTCTCTTAAACTACACTCTAATACTAACACGCTAGACGTATTATATAACCTAAAAGATAACTAAATTTAATAAAGATAACTATACCTAAAGAGGAGGTAATTCTTAAATAAGTTATTAACCTAATTAATTAAGGGTTCCCTCTATAATAAGAAGATATATAAGAAATAGCTAACTAATTCCTAAATGTATATAATAGGATATATATAGGACCCTAATAAGTAGAGAACTTTATATAATACATCCCTAAATTAAAAATATTATTTTAACGTTAAATTAACTATTAAAGGGCCTTAGCTATAAAGGGCTAGGTAAGGCCTTATTTAGGTAATTAGTAACTTAATTACTAGTTATCTAAGCTAGGGAGCAAAAGGAAAGATTACGTACTATACGCTTGTATAGTGCGTAGAGCTTTTATACGTAGCTTACTTAAGTCTGTAGGAAGTAAAGCCTAGCTATAACACCTTTATAGCGTAGCCTGTAATATATACTTCTTACCTGCCTGTAGGCGCCTATAAGAATTATAGTAGGTCTATAGTGCCTCTTACTACTAGTGCCCTATAGGCTATAGCCCTATAGGCTGTAGTCTTATACTACCTATAGCCTAGGCGCTATAAGTAAGCATTATAATAATTTTATAGGCTGTTACTTTCTTCTCTTTTTCTTTTCTTTTTTTTCTTTAGCTCTTATAATTATTAAAAAGTAGGTTAGATTTATACCTATTAATATCCTCTTTCCCTCTATTAGTATATATAACTTACACTAATTATTATGTAGTTAAATAGATTATATAATAGCTATAAGTCTTACTCTTCTAGGTGTATACACCTTATACAGCAATAGGAGTCTTATATTATTTACTATCTAGGTAGAAACTAATAAGGTATTCCCTTACACTATTCTATATATATAGTACTTATTAATCTATATAGGTAGAGAGAAAAACCTCTTATAATTTATATAGGAGGAAAACTACTCTATCTTATTAAATATTAGAAGGTTAGCTTATTTTTACCTAACATAATATAGGATTATTATAAAGGGAAAACATAATATATAGGTGTAGTGCACTGTTATTAGAGCTCTATTATGTATATAGAGCCTAGGGCTCTACTTTTGTAGGGCTCTAGTAGCTAATTAGACTTCTGCAAAAGTAGCTTCCTACAGTTAGAATTAAACTAACTGTCTGCATGCAGAGCATATAGACGCTGCTAGATATATACTACTATATTACGTAGGTACTAATAGGTATATAAGACTAATATTACTATTTTACTACTAAGGCTTAAAAAGACTTAGTTATACTAAACTAGGCTTATATCTGTATATAGTAAGATAAGCTTTATCTTATATATTTATATAAGATAAAGCAGTATGCTAGTTCTACTAGTAGTGTATTTATTATATTCCCTACTGCTGCTGCTCCTACTGCTGCTGCTATAGCTGCTTCTACTACTGCTGCTGCTACTACCCCTACTACCCCTATTAAGGCTGTATTTAACCCTAGCTAGGTTGCTTCTGCTGCTACCCTACTTACTATTACGCCTGCTATTAGTATTATAACGCCTAGTAGAGCTACTCCCCTAGGAGGCCTTTTAGCTAACTAGGTAGAGCGCCTTATTATAGCTTATAAGAGTATTACTAGTATACTAGCTTCTATATGTTTATATACCTTTATATGTTTATTATACCTACTAACTACTTATAGTTTGTTAATATAGTGTGTTTAAGCTATGCTGCTAATGCTGCTGCTGCTGCTGCTACTACTACTGCTGCTTCCTCTTCTTCCTTTAGAAAGGGCTATAAGCACTCCCTAAAGCTCTAAGTAGGGGCTGCGCTTTATACACCCCCTAAGCTTCTTTTATACTACCTATTATTAGTTAAGAGAGTTAGGCTGCAGCCTAGAAATAATATTACTTCTACCCTTACGCTTTCTTTACTTAATATATATATAGGTTAAGTTACTATTATAAATGTTAATTAGGCTATATCTTACTTTATAGGTATTAAGCGCTGTAGTGTTACTTATAAGATCTATAGGCTCTTAGGTAGTATTAGTAAATCCCTCCTACTATACTAACGCCTAGTGCGTCTTACTACGTCTTTACTTTCTCTACTTAGCTGTAATAATCTCTTTAATATACTATTCTTACTTACTATCTTCCATTATTAGAGGGGGTTATATATCTGTAGTTTATTACCCTAGTAAGAGGTTAGTTATAGCTCTCTATAGGAGGTTAATATAGAAATAACTATAGATACTGCTTAGTATGTTAAGTTAGATAATAAGAGGGCTAATAACTTTTATAACTATATACTTACTATAAAGCTAATTAAGCTTATAGTTAGGCTAAGGGGAGTAGTAATTATATAGGTTTAGCTAAACCTTATTACTAATATTAAACCTCTCTGCTACGCTGCAGCGCTTATTTACAGCGTCTTTAGTGTGCTGCTAAGTTATAGCTATAGCAGCTTACGCTATATACATTATATTTATTATTCTCTATATAAGCTTCTCTATAGCCTTCTTATATAACCTTAGTTTTAGTTCTTTATCCTTATATACTTTAACTAGCTCTATATAGTACCTATAGGTAAGGAAGAAGGGGCTAACCTCTATTACTAATACTATATAATTATTAATTATAAGTTATATAACTAGGAGCTATTACGCCTAGTCCTCCTAGAGGTAGCTAATATAGATATATAGTATAGCTTAAATTTCCTAGTTAAATTATTTAGTAGCTCTATTACTCTAGAGGTAGTAAGCTATACTTAATTTCTATATAACCCTTATTAGTATATAGAAACGCTTTTAAAACTTACTTATTTAGTTACTACCCCTATTACTAATAATACTTTTAGGTATACTATAGAAGTAGAAGTAGTATTTAAGGAAGCATACTATATAAGCCTCTACCTCTATAGTGTCTATAGCCTTAAGGGTAATTACTTTACCTAGCTAGTTAGAGATTACCTAAAGGAAATACGCCTTTATAGCGCTTAAAGGCAGTAAGTCTATAATAAAGTCTATTAAAAGGTTGCTTTATAGGCGCTTTAGGATTTTAAGAGGCTGTAGGTACCCTCTCTTTATATATTACTAGACTTTACTCTAGCTGCAGACGTTATAGTTACATATAAAACAGCATATAGCCTACATCTAGCCTAGCTAGTAAAAGCATTAAGAGATAATTTTAAGTATACTATTATAGCTTAGGTAGCCTAATAGGGTTAAATTATAGCTTTACTATATTAACCTTATATATAACTTATTTAATAAAGAGTCTAGGTTGTTGTTTCTAGGGACTTAGAGACAGCTACGCTAGGTAAGACGCCTAGCTGCATCTAGTGCGTAGTTACTAATCTAGATATACACCTTAACTTTAATAAAAAGTATATATAAGCTGTTTATAATAGCATTATAAATATACTAAAGGTCTATATCTACATCTTATATTATCTCCTATATCTATTATAGGGACTTATCCTCTAACATATAGGTCTTTAGCACTAGGGGTAGTTCCTATTATAAGCACTAAGTCCCTAGTGTGTAGTTAGTATATAACAGTAGAGCTAGTATAGAGCGTTTTAGTATAACTAAGATAATATAGCCCTACTCCTATTTATTATCCTAGCTTACTAGTGTATCTTATTCCCTATATAATAGTATATCTAAGATGCTTACTTCCTTACCTAGGTAGTAAATAATATAGAAGTTATACTTTACTAGCTTCTCTACCTAGTAGCTTTAGCGCTCTATAAGCTTCTATTTTATTATAAAGTACTTTACTAACTTATAGTTAGTAATAATATAAAATAGCTTATTAGCGCTTTAAAGCTCTGCTTATTAGGCTTATAAGTACTCTATTATAGCTAGAAGTTCTTTATTATAAATTAAGTAGTTATACTACGTTAGGGTAAGCTTCTATAAGTAGAAAGTAACTAAGTAGGGGTTACTATCCCTATTAAGCTGTATAAAAGCACTACTAAGCGTAAAGCCTAAGTAGTCTGTCTTAATAAGAGTAAGCGCTATTAGGTTAAAAGCGTAAAGTAGCAGCACTATAGAAAACATATCCTTAAGCTTAGTAAAGGCTTCTTAGTATGCTTTAGACTATATAAAAAGTATACCCTTTTTTATAAGCGTATTAAGCAGCTTAATAATAGTTATATAGTCCTATATAAATATATAGTAGTAGTTTATAAACCTTAGGAAACTATATACCCTTTTTACGTTTATAGGCGCTAGCTATTTATAAATTATATATATCTTCTTAAGGTCTATAAAGACCCCTTTTTTAGCCTTAAGGATAAAGCTAATATACTTAACTTTCTTTATAGCAAACTTACTCTTAGCTGCATTAAGGCTTAGTCCTACTACGTTGAGGGCTTAAAAAATATATTATACTTTATCTTTATAGTCCTTTTTTAACCTACTTAATTATATAAGTATATTATTAAGGTAGGCTGTAGTAAAGTTATTAAGGAAGCCCTATAGCATACTATTAATAAACTACTACTATAAGGCTAATATATTAGTAAGCCTAAAGGGGTAAATAAGCTATTTAAAGAGCCTATAGTACGTCTAGAATGCAGTTTTTAGCTTATTACCCTTAGTAATATATATCTTATAGAAGGTAGCTATAATATCTACCTTTATAAACTATCTTAATAACTCTATATATCTAAGAGTTTTAGATATTAACAGTAAGAGGTATTAGTCCTTCTTTATAATAGCGTTAAGTGCTTTATAATTACAGCAGAAGTATAGTCTGCTACCTAGCTTATATATAAAAAGAATAAGTATACTAGCTATAAAGCTGCTTACTTAGATAAAACCCTTATCTAGAAGGTCCTAGAGTGTGTTTTTAAGAATAAGAAGCTCCTTATGTAATATCCTATATAACAGTCCCTAGGGTAATAATGCTTCTTTTCTGCTTATATTCTTCTCTAGCTTAATGTAGTAGTTAAACCTACTTTATTAGGGTAGTAGGTCTATAGATAAGGAGGGGTTAAAGAGGTCTCTAAATTCCTTTCTTACCTACTTAAAAAGCACTATAACTATAGCAGTTTATTTTACTTCCTTCTCTACCTTTAGTTATAATACCTTTTCTATATTAGCTAAGCTAATAGCTATAATTTATCTAAACGTAGCTATACTCTACTGCTTATTAGAGGTATCTATATTAGGGGTGCTTATATTATATAGGTAATTTACTACTTAGTAGTAGGCTCTTTCTTTATATATAGCCTAGCAGCAGACTGCTATAAAAGACATAGCGTTTAAGATATATACTTCTTATATTTACTAGACTCTTTCTAGCTCTTCTTATCTAACTAAGTAGAGCGTAAGGCTAGTGCAGCTATAGTAAACTATTCTTTCTGCTGCATTATAAACAGCTTAGTTATCTTCTATCTAAAGCTTACCTAAGAAGATATCTACATCTAGGCTGCATACTATATATATTACAGTAATAGGAGTCTTACATTATTCACTATCTAGGTAGGAACTAGTAAGGTATTCCCTTACACTATTCTGTATACATAGTACTTATTAATCTATATAGGTAGAGAGAAAAACCTCCTATAATTTATATAGGAGGAAAACTACTCTATCTTATTAAATATTAGAAGGTTAGCTTATTTTTACCTAACATAATATAGGATTATTACAAAGGGAAAACATAATATATAGGTGTAGTACACTATTATTAGAGCCCTATTATGCATATAGGGCCTAAGGCTTTACTTTTATAGGGCTCTAGTAGCTAATTAGACTTCTACAAAAGTAGCTTCCTATAGTTAGAATTAAACTAACTGTCTACGTGTAGAGCGTATAGACGCTGCTAGACGTATGCTACTGCGTTATATAGGTGTATACTATATATATATAAATATATTTCTAGTAGCTATAAAGGTTAAGCGTTAGGATAATAACTCTATTAGCGTCTGTTTTTATAGCTCCTTTTATAAACCCTTATAAAGGTATTTTATATTAATTAACGTATAGTAAGCGTAATTTATATATAAAGTTATAATTAACTATAGCATAGATATTACACTTAGTGTTAATTAAGGCTTATATAGAGGTTCTTTTATTAATATAGGCCTCTACTAATATAGCTAGCCTGCTTATTTTCTATTTATATTAGAAGTCCTCTTACCTTATACGTTCTTTACTTATAGGCTTTAGGGCTTAATTTTATCCTAAAGCTACTTTTTTTCTAATTTAGATATTTCTTTAGTGCTGCTAGAGGTAGTTATATAGTCTGTTTTATTATTAGGGTGTAATTTCTACTTAGTAACTGCTTATATAGTTATAGGCTTCTTCTTTCTTTTACACTCCTTAAGGTAATCCTACATAAGGTAGCCTACTTTATTATAGTTAAAGTATTTTTATGTTTCTTTATACAGCTTATACTTAGGTTTCTTACCTGTCTTTATAGCTGCTAACCTTATAGAGCCTATTATTAAAGTGTCTTTATTAGTATTTATTTTCTTTATTATAGCTAGATATATATTATATAGGTAACTTTAGAGCTTCTCTACCTTCTATATAATATAACTAATAGTTAGTACTACCTCTAGGAAGGTCTAAAGTATTATAACTATAACTAATACGCTCTTAAGGTAGAAGTTAAGTATATTAGTTACAAGCATAATCTATACTTCTACTACTTAGGTCTCTATACTAGCTTCTATAAGTATGTATTTAAACTTTAGGTAGAAGGCTATAAAGGACTTATATGCCTTTATTTAAGTGCTTATTAGCGCTGTAGTAGCTCTAGCCTATACGTTTAGGTTACTAAAGGTGTAGTTTAGGTGCTCTATAAAGTGTGTAATATTATAGGTGCTATTCTAGCTGCCCTTCTTATAGTAGGTAGTAACTATCTGTTAGGGGCTAACTTTAAGGCAGGAGTATATATAGTACTAGGCCTCCTAGCTAGAGGAGAAGAAAATAGCGTTAATCTTAAGCTTATTATATATCTAGCATACCTATAAAGAATAATACTTATATAACCCTAAGAACTTTAGCAGGCTTAGCAGCTATTTTTACTTAATATTAGTAACTATTACCTCTATAAGTAAGGAGGTAGTAAGACTTATTATAGGGGTAGGCGTAGCAGTTATTATAATATTAGTAAGTATCTATATTTATATTATAAGTAAGGAGATAAGTTATTTAAGGGAGGCTAGCTAGTTATTACTAGATATAGAAAAGCTTACGTCTTATATTAACAGCTTAGGTATTACGCCTATTATTTTATCTTAATTACTTATTATACAGTATAATTAGTAAGGGTAGTGAATTATAAGCTTAGATATATAAAGAGCTAGGTAAGGCCTTATTTAGGTAATTAGTAACTTAATTACTAGTTATTTAAGCTAGGGAGCAAAAGGAGAGATTATACGCTATATACTTACGTAGTATATAGAGCTTTTATACGCAGCTTGCTTAAGTCTGTAGCAGGTAAAGCCTAGCTATAACACCTTTATAGCGCAGCCTATAACATTAGCTAAGGATCTTATAATTATATAAGGCTAGTTTACACTTATTTAAGAACGCTAATTAAACTAGCGTAGAACTAATTAGATCCTGCAGTTAAGATTAGTTACATAATGCAAAAGAAAACAACAGCAGTTAGCCTAATATAAGCACTATACCCTATTCTTATGCTGTTAACTTAGTAAGGTAGCTTATTTAAGAATATATAGTACTATAGGGGTTAGTATAGTCTACTAGAGATAGCTTTACTCTTAAGGTCTATACTACTAAGGTTAAGAACTCTTAACTATAAAGGTATTTAACCTTAAGAGGCAGGCTTATTAGGTATATATAGTCAGCTAGGATAGAATCTCCTAGGATTCTCCTATTAACTATACTTATAACCTGCTAAACCTGCAGTTTAGATAAATTATCCTAAAACCTACTAAAGTAACTAAATTAAATCCTCCTTTCTAATCTTATTAAGTCTAATCTTATTAACTCCTTATCCTTAGTTATACCTACGCTTAACCTAGATAACCTCTTTAAACTAGGCACCCCTCTTAATTATAACCCCTTAAAGGTTATAAAACAGTTTATAACAGCTTAGATAAGCTCTATTATTAAGCAGTACAGAGGGAACTCTCTATATAATATTATTACTATTAATAGTAAAATAAATAACTATATAGTAATTAATATTACTAGCGTTAGATTAGTAATCTTACTTCTTGACAGCCTAGCAGCTAATATAGGCCTAATTATTAGGGTAAGGCAGGCCCTATAGTAGCAGCTCTGCTCTTTTGTTAGCAGGATAGCCTAGAAGCAGAACAACATATCTAAAATTACAACAATAAAGGAGCACTTAGGCTGGCTGCAGGCAGTAATCTGCGCTATCTAGTAGGTGCAGTATAATTAAGGGACAGAAGTATACTGTTAGTTAGAGACTTAATGCGATAGTTATACTTAATACATGTTACTAGACCCCTAGAAAATAAAACACGTTTATATAATGCATGGCCTAGAAGGGCTAGTTTACACTTATATAAAACATAATTATAAAGTATAGAATACCTATGTGACGTAGTAGCATACGTCTAGCAGCGTCTATATACACTTTATATATACAGACAGTTAGTTTAATTCTAACTATAGGAATACTACTTTTATAGAAGTCTAATTAGCTACTAGAGCCCTATAAAAGTAGAGCTATAGGCCCTACGTACATAATAGGGCTCTAATAATAGTACACCCTACCTATATATTATGTTTCCCTTTATAATATTCCTATATTATGTTAGGTAAAAACAAGCTAACCTTCTAATGTTTAATAATAGAGTAGTTTTCCTCCTATATAAATTACAGGAGGTTTTTCTCTCTATATATAGATTAATAAGTACTATATATATAGAATAGTGTAAAGGAATACCTTACTAGTTCCTACTTAGATAGTGAATAATATAAGACTCCTATTAATATAAAGTATATAATACTTAATAATAGTATTTATAATTTTAATAAGACTAGGTACCTAATAGGAATGCTGTTATATATAAAGGTTATTATAATATGTAACTGTAAGGGAAGGCCTTATATAAAGCAGCTTAGTAATTAGAAATAGGTTTCTATTATTTAGGGTGTGTATATAGATACCTAGGTAATACCTCTATACGTTATTATAAAAGGTAAATATTACCTCCTCTCCTAGTACACTAACAGCTAATTCCTAGCTATATAGCATATCTATCTAAGCAAAAATAGATAGATAATAAATAATATTAGCCTAAATTAACTAGTTAAACTACTTTAATTAGTATATAAATTCCTATATAAAAGGTTTTTATTACCTTTTAATCCTTAATAGTTATAATAGCTATAAGTTAACTAACTTTAATAAATACTATAAGGAATAAAGTATTACTACTTTCTATATACCTTCTTACTTATTATATAAGCTTTAGCCTCTTAATATTAAGTACTTTAGCCTATTAAAGTACTTATATAGTAAGGAAATTAAGAAGATAATATATATATAGATTTTATATATTACTAAGGATAGCTTCTTTTCTACTTTTAAAGTAGTATTCTTTACCTTAATAAGTAGAAATAATATATAATTTAGTTTTAGATAAGTAAGCTTTATACCTTTTAACCCTAAAGTAGTTCTTTCTTACTTAGATTTTAAGCTAAAGATACTAATACTCTTAACCTTATAGCTAAGTAGCTAAAGCTCTTAGGATATTAAGATACTAACTATAGCACTAAAAGGTATATAAAATGCTTCCTCCCCTAAAAAGAATATCTAAGTATATTAAGGTAGCTTACTAATACTAATATATAAAGTAATTAACTTTTAAGCTACAGATATTAGTAAGTTAGCCTATAGGCTTACTATTATTAAGGCTAAGAACTATAAGCTTTATATAAGGATAAAAGTACTAAGTAAGTATTAGATAGAGAGTAAAAAAGACCTAACTACATCTTAGAGGGTTACTTAATACTACTAAAGTAGAGGCACTATAAGTAGAAAAAGGTAGTATTAGTGCTAAAGGAGAGAATGACCCTTAGAAAGAGGGTTATATAGAAGGTGCTAAACTATATATAAGGTAATATAGTAATTATAGGAAGCCTAGATATAATATATAAACCTATAAAGTAGTTTAGGATAGTAATAAAGAACAGGGTAATATATAGTTTTAATTAAGTTTATATATTATAGTTTAATTAACTTATATAGAAGATAGAAGGGTAGAGGAAGGTAGCCTGCTTACTATATTAGCCTACTTACTATATAGGTACGTTATATATAAGACTACTTTATACCTATATAACGTAGTAGCATATATCTAGTAGCGTCTATACGCTTTATATACAGACAGTTAGTTTGATTCTAACTATAGGAATACTACTTTTATAGAAGTCTAATTAGCTACTAGAGCCCTATAAAAGTAGAGCCTTAGGCCTTATATGCATAATATAGCCCTAATAATAGTGTAACCTACCTATGTATTATGTTTTCCTTTATATTATGTTATACTCTATATTATTAGTAAGAGGAGTCTTACATTATTTACTATCTAAGTAGGAATAAGTAAGGTATTCCTTTACACTAATACTATATACATAATACAGTTAATCTATATATAGAGAGAAAAACCTTCTGTAATTTATATAGGAGGAAAACAACCCTATTATTAAACATTAGAAGGTTAGCTTATTTTTACCTAACATAATATAGGATTATTATAAAGGGAAAACATAATACGTAGGGTAGGTTACACTGTTATTAGAGCCCTATTATGCATGTAGGGCCTAGGGCTCTACTTTTGTAGGGCTCTAGTGGCTAATTAGACTTCTACAAAAGTGGCTTCCTACAGTTAGAATCAAACTAACCGTCTGCAGCATAAAGTACGCACAGACGCTGCTAGACGCATACCACTACGTCACGCAGGATACCCTATATTATATTAGGTAAAAATAAGCTAACCTTCTAATATTTAATAATAAGGTAGTTTTCCTCTTATATAAATTACAGGAGGTTTTTCTCTCTATATATAGATTAACTGTATTATGTATATAGTATAGTGTAAAGGAATACCTTACTTATTCCTACTTAGATAGTAAATAATGTAAGACTCCTCTTGCTAACAGACTGCTTTATTTAAACCTTATCCCTAGTAATAATATACCCTAAGAACTTAATTTCTTTCTAGTAGAACTTACACATTAATAGTTTAGTATATAAGCTAAGTTATTATAGTTATTTAAGTATATAGTAAAGATCTTTTATGTACTATTTATATATCTATAAGTAAAATATAATATTATCTAAGTATATAATATAATAAGACTCTAGAAGATTAGTAAGTACTTAATAAATATATACCTAGAAGGTAGTAAAAGTATTTATAAGTCTAAATAGTATTACTATATATTTAAAGTGCCTATAGTATATCCTAAAGGCTATCTTTTATTAGTCCTCCTTCTTAATATAGTTATAGTAATATACCTCCTGAAGGTTAATCCTAGAGACAAACTAAGCTTTACTAAGCCTATCTAATAGCTTAATAATTAGTAGGAGAGAGTACTAGTTCTTAATAGTTACCTTCTTAAGGCTATAATAGTCTATATTTAGCCTAAGGGACCTATCCTTCTTCAGGATAAATAGGAATAATATACCTACCTTACTAACAGATAGCTTTATACATCCTTAGGCCTTTATCTCCTTAATATAGGTATAAAGCTCCTTTAGTTAATAGGCGTTTAAGGGGTATAGCACCTTAAAAGAAGGTTTTATACCTAACGTAAGGTTAATAGAATATTCTATACCTTTAAGCTTATTTAAGGTCTTTACTATATCTTTATTAAAAACGTCTGCTATATTAAGTAGCTTAGGTAGAAGGATTGATTATCCTTCTAAGTTTTAGTAGTAGCTTATTAAGGAAGCTTCCTCTAATGTAAAGTATATAGGCCTTATAACTATTATTAAATACTTCCTGTATAAAAGCTACTAGCTCTATAATAGAGAAATACTTATAGGCCTATATATTAGATACTATATTAATAATAATACCTTTCTAACCTATTAAGTACTATCCTAACAGTAGGTTAGAAGCTCCTTTTAGCCTTAAGGCTTTAGTAGAAAGTTACTAAAGCTTCTAAGGGTGCTTATATAAGTCTAAGAGGAAGAAAGTTAACTAGTATACCTTACTTAGCCTTAAGGAGTCCTTACTAAAAGACTTTAAGATTAAGACCTCTACTATTATAGGTTTTAACCTAAGGTGTTACACTAGGTGTATACTATTAAGGTCTACCTAGGAGTATATATTTATATCTACCTCTGTAATCTATTTACTAAGCCCTTAGAGAGTAATAGCCTTACTCTTAGTTATAAGCCCTATAGAGACCTTTTTAATAGGCGTAGTAGGGATAAGCTTCTTCTTTATACTTATTTAAGAACGCTGATTAAACTAGCGTAGAACTAATTAGATCCTGCAGTCAAGATTAGTCACATAATGCAAAAAAAAAAAAAGAAAACAACAGCAGTTAGCCTGATACAAGCACTATGCCCTATTCTCATGCCGTTAATTTAGTAAGGTAGCTTGTTTAAAAACACACAGTACCATAGGGGTTAGTATGGTCTTAATGCTAGATTGACTTCGATACATGTCACTAGACCCCTAGAAAATAAAACACGTTTACATAATGTATAGCCCAGAAGGGCCTTTATACTTATTTATTTTCTAAAAAGTAAACCTCTTTAACCTTAGATACCTATATAGCTTAAACCTTAGCCTAAAGATAGTTATTTTATAAACTAGTTAGTATACTATTAGCATTAGGTTTCTTTACATTCTAAAGCTAAAAGTACTTCTCTTTAGTATATCTTATCTTTCTATAGTAGCTACACTTTAAAAGGCTTAATAAGTTTATAGGTTAGTATATATATAAAGAGAAATCTTAGTAAGGCTATAAGGACTTCTTATAGTCCTTTTACTTATTATATAACTATAACTTCTAGAATAGAGAGAGCTAAGGTATAGGCTTTATAGTAGTTACTTTATACTTCTAGCTATCCTTTTATAACCTATTAGCACCCCTTTTATTATATACTAACTATAGGCGCTCTACCTTCTAAGCTATATATTAGACTTTCTTAATAAGTACCTTTTAATAGATTATCTTATCTTATAAGTACGTTAAAAGACTAAAAATAAAGTTATATACTTTAGACTTAGACTTATATAGGTTCTCTATACTTAAACTCTAGTAAATTACTAACTATTTAGAGAAGAATTAACTAAGTATCTACCTATCTTACTAATACTTATTTTATAGCTCCCTTTAGTACTTCTATTCTTAGGTATCCTAGTTAAGGTGCTATTAGTAAATAAATATTAAGAATAATCCCTATATAGGTAGTTCCTTAAGACTATATTTATAGTTTCTTTACTATATCTATAAAGATAGAGATAATTTAAATAGAGCCTACTCTATATATTATTCTACTATACTACCTATATAGAACTAGTTACCTACCTTAATAGCTATAATCTAATCTACTACTTAGTTATAAGTAACCTCTTCTCTAATAATCTTATAATTATAGGTAGGAGGTTTCTTATAGTCTCTTTATACAGCATACTATACTATCTAGTTAATAATCTCTTAGAGAAGAACCTCTTAGGCCTTATAGTCTAGGTATCTTTACTTTTATGCTATAGGACTTTAGTTTATAAGGAACTATATAGTAGTTTATATTAACTATATTATAGCTATAACTACCCTATTATCTAGGTTTAGTAGGCTGCTACTACTTCCTTAGGTTAGGTAAGGAATTTATATACCTTTACTAATAAACATATAGTTAGCCTTATCTACCTATATACTTAGGGTTTATACTTCCTTAAGTAGGGATTAATATAATAGTTATTATATTAAATTAGAGAAGTTATTCTATATATAGCCTCTTATAGTAATAGAAGTCTTATATTATTTACTATCTAAGTAGGAACTAGTAAGGTATTCCTTTAGACTATTCTATATATATAGTACTTATTAATCTATATATAGAGAGAAAAACCTTCTGTAATTTATATAGGAGGAAAACTACTTTATTATTAAATATTAGAAGGTTAGCTTGTTTTTACCTAACATAGTATAGGGGTATTTCTATATAAAGGAAACATAATATGTAGGGAGGTGCACTGTTGTTAGAGCCCTATTATGTATATAGGGCCTAAGGCTCTACTTTTATAGGGCTTTAGTAGCTAATTAGACTTCTATAAAAGTAGCTTCCTATAGTTAGAATTAAACTAACTGTCTGTATGCACTTTATACGTATAGACGCTGCTAGACGTATACTACTGCGTTATGTAGGTATATAGCCCCTTATAAGTAAGGCTTTATATCTTACTTAAGAGTAGTTTTATCTTAGTTTTTTAGAAGTAAGATATTATAGCTTATCTATACTAATAGCTCTTTAGTAACTACTAATTAAAGGCCTATTAGTAGCCTAAGTAAAATTATTACTTCTTTCTATTTTAAATATATACTAGTTACTCTAAAGAGGTAGAAGTAAAAGAATTATAAGAGTATAGCTAAATAGACTTAACTAGGTAGGGTCTAAGTAGAAAGGTAGGCCTAACTGTATTATATAACTTTTACTTAAAGATTCTAACTACAGTAGAATCTTCTTTTAATTAGAAAAGGGAGGACGTATAGCCTATATACTCCTAATCTAAGGAATCTCTAAACAGTTACCTAGCTAACTCCTTATAATAAGAATCCTAACTAGTATGTTTATTTAGTCTTCTATTCTATAAATATAATAGTAAAGTATTTTAATAATATAGAGAAGGCTACTACAGTAGAGATAGTAGCTTTTAGCTATAAATAAACCTAGGTTTAGAAGCTAGTTATAAAGGATAAAGAGAATAAGCTTACTAGTAAAATATTATAGACTATTTACTAAGGACTTCTTATCTTACTTATTTTATTTTATTTTACTTTAGCTAATTATTTAATAGTAATTAGGTAGTAATAGCTTACTAAACTAAGTTACTTATTAGTATTATAAGGTAACTTATAGTTTACTAATTTTATTTCTATAGAACTTTACTTTTATTACTTATTATATAGTAAGAATTCTTTTAGATAGCTATTATTAGTAATTTTACTTCTTATAAGTCTTTTATATTCACTTCTATTTAAGAACGCTAATTAAACTATCGTAGAACTAATTAGATCCTATAGTTAAGATTAGTTATATAAAAAAAAATTTTAACAGCAGTTAGCCTAATATAAGCACTATACCCTATTCTTATACTATTAACTTAGTAAGGTAGCTTATTTAAAAACATATAGTACTATAGGGGTTAGTATAGTCTACTTAATACTAGATTAACTTACTAGAGATAGCTTTACTCTTAAGGTCTATACTACTAAAGTCTGCAGTAATAATTCTTAATTATAGAGATATTTAACCTTAAGAGGTAGGCTTATTAGGTATATATAGTTACCTAGAATAGAATCTTCTAGTATTCTCCTATTAACTATACTTATAACTTACTAAACATATAATCTAAATAAATCTCCTCCCTGCATAATATAATAGTATACGTCTAGCAGCGTCTATATGCACTTATCCTACAGACAGTTAGTTTGATTCTAACTGCAGGAAGCTATTTTTGCAGAAGTCTAACTAGCTACTAGAACCCTACAGAAGTAAAGCCCTAAGCCCTATATGCATAATAGGGCTCTAACAACAGTGCACCCTACTGTATTATGTTTTCCCTTTATAATAAACCTATATTATATTAGGTAAAAACAAGCTAACCTTCTAATGTTTAATAAGATAGAATAGCTTTCCTACTGAAGAAGAATAGTAGGTTTTTCTCTCTATCTATATAGATTAACTATATTATGTATATAGAATAGTGTAAAGGAATACCTTACTTATTTCTACTTAGATAGTGAATAATATAAGACTCCTTTTACTAAAAAACAAAAAACTAAACTCTCCTCTAGGATTCTACTATTAACTATAACTTTAACCTACTAAACTTATAATCTAGATAAACCTCCTCTATAATCTACTAAACCTATAGTTTAGATAAATTATCTTAAAACTAAAGTAACTAAATTAAAACCTTCTTTCTAATCTTATTAAGTCTTTATCCTACTTAGTTATACCTATACTTAACCTAAATAACCTCTTTAAACTAAGTACCTCTCTTAAGTATAACCCCTTAGAAGTTATAAAACAGTTTATAACAGCTTAAATAAGCTTTATTATTAAGCAGTATAGAGGGAACTCTCTATATAATATTATTACTATTAATAGCAGAATAGATAATTATATAGTAATTAATATTACTAGCGTTAGGTTAGTAATCTTACTTCTTAACAGCCTAGTAGCTAATACAGACGTAATTATTAGGGTAAGGTAGGCCTTATAGTAGCAGCTTTACTTTTTTATTAGTAGGATAGCCTAGAAGCAGGATAATATATCTGAAATTACATTAATAAAGGAGCATTTAGGCTAGCTGCAGGCAGTAATCTATACTATCTAGTAGGTGTAGTATAATTAAGGGACAAAAGTCTAAAGGTTAGAGAAAAGAGATTTTACTAGAAGCTCTAAGGTGTTAGTTAGAAACTTAATATAATAGTTATACTTAATATATATTACTAGGCCCTTAGAAAATAAAACACGTTTACATAATGCATAGCCTAGAAGGGTATATAAATTAGTAATAGTAATATAGTTACTAGATAGGATATTACAATAGGGTGCCTATTAGTGCTAGATTTCTTTAGTTCCTAAGTACATAACTAAGAGTCTTAATTAGAGATAGATATTAGACCTTAGCTGCTTACTTCTAATTAGGAAAACAACAGATAGACACACTAATTCTTTTCTTTTAATTTAGATATAGATCCTTTAGATTAACCTAAAGCCTTTTACTGTAATTTACCTTTAATTATAGTTACATAAGATATATAGGAGTTTCTCTCTTAATTAGGTATAGCAGTAAGTCCTAATTAGAGTCTTTATAACTTTAATTAAGGTTATTTCCTTACGCTAATTAAGAGGTATCTTATGTTAGCTTTAGTAGGTTATAGTAATTATATCTAGTTACCTTACTGCTCTAGCTATTCTACTTTACTATACCTTTTTAATAGTCTCCCCTTCTAGAAATCTAAAAAAGTAATAAACACTAGTAATTAAAGATAAGAGATAATTAATTAGAACTAAAAGTATGTAGTAGAAGCCTAATTATATAGTTGTATAGTAACTAAGCAAAAAGATAATAATAAGATAAGTAATAGATTTACTTAAAAAGATAAGGGAATATAGTAGACTCTAAAAACTACTAAGATAACAGCAGATTAGAAGATATAAGCAGGAATCCTACTAGATTAGGTAGAAATAACTATAAGTTAATTAATAAGGTAAGTAATTAGTATTAAAATTACTAATACCTAATATTATAGGTTATAAATATAAGAACTAAGTTAGTATAGAAGACTTAAGAGTCTTTAAGAGGATATATTTAGTTATATAAGTAAATTATTCTCTACTAGGCTACTCTATTTAGAGGCTTAATATTAGTCTAATTAGGACTTATAGGGTTATTAGCTTAAGGATATTTATAGATTAAGTAATAATAAGTCTTTACTAATAGATCTAATAGTTCTAGCTAATATTAAAGTAGGTCTATAAGCACTTCTAGATAGGACTATTAATATTAATAAGGTAAGGACTAATCCTAATTATAAAAGTAACTCTAATTATAACTATAACTTTACTTTAGCTATTAGGAAGAGCTACTTCTATATTTATAAGGCTTTACCTAAAGAGCTTTAACTAACACACTATTATTAGAGTTCTTAATAACTTTAGTAACTAATATTTAATTACTAAAATAAGTAATAACTATATTTCTCCCCTATAAGGAGACCTTTCTTAGCTTTTAGCTCCTACTATCCTAATTAATAAATAACCTACTAGCCTTACTTTTACTACATTCTAAAAGCCTATTCTAGCTAAATACTCTAATAATAAAGGTTGGCTAACTCCTTCTAATTAGATAGAATAAGCATCTAGTTTAAAGGACTTAGTTAACCCTCTATAAGCTTTTAGTCCCCTCTTAGCTACTAACACCTTAATTAATATTCTCCTTAGGGTAATTACTATATATATCTAGGCTTAGACTTCTTAAAGCCTAGCTTCTATAGTTACCTTAACTAACCTATTAGAGAATCTAAACTTTTATAAGATCCTCTTTCCTAGATAAAATAGAGTTATAACCTTTAAGAGAGATAATATTATTAAGTTTCTAGAGAAGTTTAAGGACTAATATAAGATCTTAAGAGTTCTAGATTAATTTAAAGGTAAACTTACTGCTTATACTATAGGTAGTAATTATTAGACTCTAGTTAAGAATGTAATTAGATACCTACTTTAGTTTAAAGGCTAAGCCTTTTTTATAAAAGAGTATAGTTAGTAAGATACTTCCTAATTCCTTAATAAGGAAGAGTAAATTAAGAAGGTTACTAAAGGATTCTCTATCTCTACCTCTAATCTAAGTTCTACCTAAGCGCTTTTTACTAAAATTAATAATATTATAGCTTAAGCTAAAAAATAAGACCTATATACTATCTCTAATAAGAGCCTATTTAAGATAATCTATAAGTAGTTTTATAAAGACACTATCTAAAAGGCTACTAATAAGATTAGTATAACCTTTAAGGTGTTTATCTAATTAACTAAGTATACTACCTTTACAGTAATAGGAGTCTTACATTATTTACTATCTAGGTAGGAACTAGTAAGGTATTTCCTTACACTATTCTATATATATAGTACTTATTAATCTATATAGGTAGAGAGAAAAACCTCCTGTAATTTATATAGGAGGAAAACTACTCTATCTTATTAAATATTAGAAGGTTAGCTTATTTTTACCTAATATAATATAGGATTATTATAAAAGAAAAACATAATACGTAGGTGTAGTGTACTATTATTAGAGCCCTATTATATATATAGGGCCTAAGGCTTTACTTTTGTAGGGCTCTAGTGGCTAAACAGACTTCTGCAAAAGTGGCTTCCTGCAGTTAGAATCAAACTAACTGTCTGCACGCAGAGCGTATAGACGCTGCTAGACGCATGCTACTGCATTACGTAGAAAGGTAGGTATACTACCTTTAAAGCTAGACTTTTTAATACTATTATATATAAGAAGGAGTATACCTCTCTTTTTACTACTAATTAGGCTGTAGATAACCTACCTTCTTAGTTAACTACCTAATTACCTAAAAGTAACCTTAGTTACTAATACCTAAACTACTAGTAACCTTAGCAGCCTATAGTTAATATCTAAATTAACTAGCTAGTTTCTAATATAACTAATTAGGACTTAGCTTAAGGGATAAGTAAGTTAAAGATCTACTAAAATACTATTTAACTATAAAGTTTAGCTAGGATCTTTAAAGTTAATATAATAGTACCTAATTAACCTTAGGTTATTTATTTATAAGAGGAGTCTTATATTATTCACTATCTAAGTAGGAATAAGTAAGGTATTCCTTTATACTATACTATATACATAATATAGTTAATCTATATATAGAGAAAAAAACCTCCTATAATTTATATAGAAGGAAACTACTTTATTATTAAACATTAGAAGGTTAGCTTGTTTTTACCTAACTTAGTATAGGGGTATTTCTATATAAAGGAAACATAATACGTTAGGAGGTGTACTGTTATTAGAGCCCTATTATGCATGTAGGGCCTAAGGCCCTACTTTTGTAGGGCTCTAGTAGCTAATTAGACTTCTACAAAAGTGGCTTCCTGCGGTTAGAATTAAACTAACTGTCTGCGCGCATAAAGTGCGTATAGACGCTGCTAGACGTATACTACTACGTTACGTAGGTTAACCTTAGGTTATAAGCCCTAAAGACTAGTGTTAGTACTACTACTCTAACTCCTACTATATTATCTAAGACTGTAATTAATATACCTTAGATAAGAATGCTTACCTTATTATCCTAATTAAAGGAAGCTAGTTCTATAGAAAATATAATAGTTAGAATCCTCTTAATAAGATACTATTTATAGTTATTAATAAAAGCTAATTATATAGTATAGCTAATAAAGTTACCCTCTTTACCTATATTATAAATATATCCTTTAATAATAACTATAAGTAACTTATCTAAGAGATTCTTAACTAGCAGCTTAGCCTCCCTTAGTAATCTTCCTCTTCTTTACCTTCCTTAACCCCTTTAGCTTTAATCTAATATATATATATAGTATATCTAGATCTAGCTAACTAAGATTATACTAATATCTACACTATTATAAAAGGCTAACCTTAGAAAATACTACTACTAGTTACTAATTCTTATACTAAGATAACTTATAGTATAAAGAAACCTACTTTACTACCTCTAATTAAACTAAGAATAGTTATATTTATAGATAAGAACTAGTATTTTATAGAAATTAACTTTAATAACTCTAAAGGAGATACTAATTAAATACCTTTACTACTTTTACTAACTGCTCTAAAGAAGATAATCTTTTAATAACCCTAGCTGTTAAATAATATAAAGAATATATCTCCTAAGGAGTTCTCTAATTAGTAGCTTAAGAAGCTACTTAATATAACTAAGATTATAACTACTAACTAGCCTAAGGAGCTTAATTTACACTAAGAAGCCTAAAGGCTTACTAAGAAGAAACTAGATGCCTTAGTATTACTTCCTGTTAGGATCTTAAGAAAAATCTAGCTAGAGTTTAACACTATAATAGGGGCTACACTCTATAATTAGGGTTATACTAATACTAATAAAGTCCTAATTAAGGTACTAAAGTCCCTAGTTAATATTACTAAAATAAGTTAGTAAAAAGCCTATATTAAGAAGCTAATTAAAAACTATAACTGCAGTATAACTTCTAGAGCCTCCCTCTCTATAATAATTAGATATATTAAAGGGTCTAAGCCTACTGCTAGGATTCTAGCCTCTATTATCTTAAATGCTTACTTTTAACTTAAAGTCTAGATATTAAGTGTTAATTAGAGTAATAAGGGCTCTACTATCTCTATAATCCTTAACACTAGTGCCTGGGTTAATATCCTCTTAAAATAGTATACTAAGTTAGTAGGGATTCTATATACTTACACCTAGCTTAAGATAAAGACCTTTAAGAATAATAATCCTATACTCTTTAGTAGATTCTACCTTATAGATATCTAGATTAATAAATATAAGGTTATAATGTCTTTCTTTACCTACATAACGCAGTAGTATACGTCTAGCAGCGTTTATGCGCTTTGCGCGCAAACAGTTAGTTTAATTCTAACTGCAGGAATGCTACTTTTGCAGAAGTCTAATTAGCTACTAGAGCCCTATAAAAGTAGGGCCCTAACAACAGTGTAACCTACCTACATATTATGTTTTCCTTTATATTATATTATATTATACTTTATATTATATTACGTGAAATAAAGCTAACCCTCTAATATTTAATAATAAAGTAGTTTTCCTCCTATATAAATTATAGGAGGTTTTTCTCTCTATATATAGATTAACTATATTATATATATAGTATAGTATAAAGAAATACCTTATTTATTTAAGAATGCTAATTAAACTAGCGTAGAACTAATTAGATCCTATAGTTAAGATTAGTCACATAATACAAAAAAGAACAACAGCAGTTAGCCTAATATAAGCACTATACCCTATTCTCATGCTGTTAACTTAGTAAGGTAGCTTATTTAAAAACACACAGTACTATAGGGGTTAGTATAGTCTACTAGAGATAGCTTTACTCTTAAGGTCTATACTACTAAGGTTAAGAACTCTTAACTATAGAGGTATTTAACCTTAAGAGGCAGGCTTGTTAGGTATATATAATCAGCTAGGATAGAATCTAGGATTCTTCTATTAACTATACCTACAACCTGCTAAACCTACAATCTAGATAAATCTAGGATTCTCCTATTAACTATACCTACAACCTGCTAAACCTATAATTTAGATAAATTATCCTAAAACTAAAGTAACTAAATTAAATCCTCCTTTCTAATCTTATTAAGTCTAATCTTATTAAGTCCTTATCCTACTTAGTTATACCTAAGCTTAACTTAAACAACCCTTTTAATATTAACACCCCTCTTAATTATAACCCCTTAGAGGTCATAAACCAGTTTATAACAGCTTAGATAAGCTTTATTATTAAGTAGTATAAAAGGAACTCTCTATATAATATTATTACTATTAATAGCAGAATAGATAATTATATAGTAATTAATATTACTAGTATTAAATTAGTAATTTTACTTCTTAATAGCCTAGTAGCTAATATAGGCCTTATTACTAGGGTAAGGTAGGCCCTACAGCAGAGGCTCTACTTCTTTATTAGCAGGATAGCCTAGTAAAGGAAGGACAGATTAACTATTACTAAGATAAAGCGCTTAGGCTAGCTGCAGGCAGTGATCTGCGCTATCTAGTAGGTGTAGTATAATTAAGGGGAAGTAGAGATTTTGCTAGAAGCTCTAAGGTGTTAGTTAGAAACTTAATGTAATAGTTATACTTACTATATGTTACTAGACCCCTAGAAAATAAAACACGTTCACATAATGCATAGCCTAGAAGGGTAAGGAATACCTTACTTGTTCCTACTTAGATAGTGAATAATATAAGACTCCTCTTGCGAATAATATTTTTCTTTATTAAGAATAAGCATAAGACCTCTAATTAACTTCTCTTTAGACTTCTTTTATTTAAGACACTAAGCTGTTATTTAGATATAGTAATAACCTAATTACTACCCTTATACATACTAAAGATACCTAGATTAGGGTTCCTATTAGAGTAATTAGGACTAATAACTCTTTAGAGGTTATAGATATCTTACTGTAACTAGATTAGTACTTTTAGGAGGTTTTTAATTTAGGAAACTAAAGACTAGTAGTAACACTAGGAATGCTACTAGTACTAATAACTTTTACCTAGATGTTAACTTAGATAATAATAAGTAAGTAGCTACTATTATTAATTAGAACTAAGTAGATAATATTATAATAGTTATAGTAAAGAATCTAATTAGCCTATATACAGCTTAGATCTAAAGAATTATAATAATTACCTAAGGAGATACTTAGAAGTATTAATATAACCCTACTACTACTAGTAATACTTCCTCTAATCTAGCTATAAAGTTAGTTACCTAATAAGAAGAATATATTATAACCTACTAGGTTATAAAGCACTGAAAGAAAGTAATCTAGTAGTTTAAGATAACTAACTAGGTTATTACCTACTACATCTAGAAGTTAGATGAGAAAATAATATATAAGACTAAGGATAAGAAAATACACCTAGTAGATAACATACTATCTAATAGATTAAGCCTAAATAAAGACCCTCTCTAGAAGCTTAAGAAGGTTAATAATATTAAAGATAAGCTTTAGGACTAAGATAAGCTTTAGGACTAATTAGAGCCTTATTCTAACCTAATTACACCTAAGTTCTTTAATATTAAACCCTAATTAAGGCTAATATATAACTAACTTAATAGCATTCTTAAGGATTTAGACTACTTACTTCTATAAGAAAAGGACCTCCTTAAGTAGATTCTTCTTGATTAGGAAAAGGGTCTAGCTTAGGACTTTACTAAATACAGATAGCTTAATATAATAATTACGCCTCTATAGGTTATTAAAGCCCTTCTAGGCTATACATTATGTAAACTTGTTTTATTTTCTAGGGGTCTAGTAATATATATTATGTATAACTATTATATTAAGTTTCTAACTAATAGTATCCTTAGAGCTTCTAGCAAAATCTCTACTTCTGTCTAGCCTTAATTATACTACACCTACTAGATAGCGCAGATTACTGCCTGCAGCTAGCCTAAGTGCTCCTTTATTATTATAATTTTAGATACGTTATTCTGCTTCTAGGCTATCCTGCTAATAAAAGAGTAGAGCTGCTGCTATAGGGTCTACCTTACCCTAATAATTAGGCCTGCATTAGCTACTAGGCTGTTAAGAAGTAAGATTGCTAATCTAACGCTAGTAATATTAATTACTATATAGTTATCTATTCTACTATTAATAGTAATAATATTATATAGAGAGTTCCCTCTATACTACTTAATAATAAAGCTTATCTAAGCTGTTATAAACTGTTTTATAACCTCTAAAGGGTTATAATTAAGAGAGGTACTTAGTTTAAAGGGGTTATCTAGGTTAAGCGTAGGTATAACTAAGTAGAATAAGGAGTTAATAAGATTAGACTTAATAAGATTAGAAAGAAGGATTTAATTTAGTTACTTTAGTAGGTTTTAAGATAATTTATCTAAACTGCAGGTTTAGTAGGTTATAGGTATAATTAATAGGAGAATCCTAGGAGATTCTACTCTAGCTAACTATATATACCTAATAAGCCTGCCTCTTAAGGTTAAATACCTCTATAGTTAAGAGTTCTTAACCTTAGTAGTATAGACCTTAAGAGTAAAGCTATCTCTAGTAAGTTAATCTAGCATTAAGACTATACTAACCCTTATAGTACTATATGTTCTTAAATAAGCTACCTTACTAAGTTAACAGCATAAGAATAAGGTATAATGCTTATATTAAGCTAACTGCTGTTATTTTTCTTTTGCATTATGTAACTAATCTTAACTGTAGGATCTAATTAGTTCTACGCTAGTTTAATTAGCGTTCTTAAATAGGTTATTAAAATAATTCTATATAAGGCGTAGTAAGCTAAGGGTATTCTAATTCTAAAGGCCCTCTTTCTATAGGTTTTTAATATAATTAGATAATATATCTAATAAGGTATTATTAAGGAGAGTTACACTACTTACTAGAATCTATAGTTCTTAGTTATAAAAAAGGATAGTAGTCTCTAACTAATTAATTTAGTAACTTAAGTTAATAGTGTTACCTTTTAAGATACTTAGTAACTACCTAATATAGACGCTTTTTTAGAAGAGTTAATAACTAATTAGCTTATTTCTCTCTTAGACTTCTTCTCTAGCTATAATTAGGTCTCCCTTAATAAGAAGAGCTATAATCTAATAACCTTTTTAACCTCTCTTAGCCTCTATTAGTACTATATACTCCCTATAGGAGGTATAAACTTAGTTACCTAGTTTTATTAGATTATAATAAGGATTCTTTATAATCTAATTCTAAAATACTATAATACCTTTATTAATAATATAGCTATTAAAGGTCCTTAATCCTAGTATAATAATAAGGAGCTTTCTAACTACCTTAGTATCTAATAATTTATCTATAAGCATTTATATAATATTAATTAAGTCCTATTTAATATTAAATTAGCTAGCTATGTAGTTTTAAAGGCTAAGTCTTAATATTGTTATACTTTTACTATAATTATAAGTTATATTTATAGCACTAAAAGTAGGAAACCTAATTAAGTAAAGATCCTTAAGATTCTTAAGTAGGAAAAGTATAAAAGTGTTCTAGATGTCTAATTATTTCTTAGGATTATTACCTTTTATAAGGTTTAAGTTAAATACTTCTTAGAGAAGGCCTTACTATTATACTCTCTCTTAGGTAAGAATTAGCCTTTCTCCTAGGGTCCTCCTTAGATTAAGGCTATAGACACTCTTAAGTAAGTATTTACCTCTATACTTATTCTTATTTTTATTAACTATAGTCTTGATACTAGCTAGATTAGTCTTACTACTAATATAAGTATTAAAGGTTAAGGATATACATTTAGCTAGATTCTTAATAATCTATAGACTATTACTTAATTTAGGAGTAGTACTTAGTGTAGTATAGAACTTAACTATAATTTAGGTAAGTTAGAAATAAGAGGTATTCTTATAAGTCTTAAATAACTATATAATTACCTTTTTAATGTTAACTTCCTCCTTAAGACTAATGTAAGAGTCTTAGTTACCTAGATTAATAGAGCTGTAGATAACTTACCTTTTGTAATAATAATATATTAGCTTACTTGGATTAGACTTTTTAATTTTAAGATTAAGTATATTAATAGGAAGAAGAACACTACTGCTAATAGGCTTTTATATAAGCCTCCTAGACCTTCTAATCTATATAAGGTAGATATAGAAGAGGATATTAAGATTTTATTAACGCTAAGGTTCTTTAAATATATATAGCTAATAATTTCTTTCTTACTACCTACACCTACCTAAATAACTCTACTAATTAGCCTAACTAAATTAATATTCTAGCTAATCTCCTTTTACCTACTAAGAACTAGTTACTATGTTTAAAGTAGATTATGTATTTCCTCCTTATACTTAAATAGCTACTAAGAATCTTATGCTCTTACTACTACTAATTTAGATATATTACTACTTAATTTATTATCTGTAATAGACTCCTTTTTAAATAAGGAATAACTACTTAACTTTAGCCCTCCTAAGTTATTAATAATAATTACTATTATAACAAACTTATTAATAAAGTATATAATAAATTAGGGTATAGAGGATAAGAGGTAATGTATTTTTGTCTTATAGAACAGTTCTACTAGCTAGGTATATATACCTAGATCTATAAACTAATCTTAATATATAAGGCCTATTAAAAAGCATAATTAAGGTAATTTAATAATCTATATACCTCTACTACTCTAATCTTATAACTATCTATATAAGTCTTACTTAATATTTAATATATTAGTAAATAGAAAGTTATTAAGGTCTATTATAAGTTTACTAGCTACCCTAAAGCCTATATTATACATTAAGCTACTTTAAAAAACATAGCTATGTTTTTCTAGGAAGACATTATCTGTTAATATAGTATCTATAGCACTCTAATTATTAATAAGGGATATAAAAATATAAATGTTATTACACTACTAAATTAATATTATACCTCCTAACGTAAGGTAACCTCTATATATAATTCCTATATAAATAGACTTCTTAAGAAAGGCTATTAGCTAATTACTTATACTCTTTATATCTAGTCTAATTAAGGCGCTAAAGATATTTAGCTTATACTTATAACTACCCTCTTTACTAACTATACTACTATCTATATATCTATAGGCTATATACCTTTCTACCTTATTTATAGATAATATGCTGTTACTTTAATTAAGGACTGTATAGTAACTTAGAGAGCTTTTAACTAGGATACACTAATAACTTAGGACTAGGAGACCTAGATCTAACTCTAAGCCTTTTTATAACTAAATAAAGACTAATAATAGGCTATAGATATAGTTACTTAATACTAAGCGTAAACTTATAATTAGTTTATTACTAGCTATTTAAATACTCTCTATAAGGATTAACTATAAATAGGTAATTTAGTTCTTATTTTTAATATTTAGTAAAAAATTAATATATCTACTACTAGGAAGCTTAACTACTACTAGAATAGACCCTTCTAAATTTACTTAATTAGCTAATCTAGCACTTTATTCTAGCTTAAAACTCTCTCTAGTAATCTTATTACTAAAGCTACTTATGCTAGTAATTAACTTAAGAAGTTTATAAAAAGTCCTAAAGGCCTTTTTATTTCCCCTAATAAATCTAATCTCTACTCTAAGATTACTACTAATCTAGAGGATTTACTTCTATATAATAACTTACTATTAGATTAGAACTTTATTTCTAATAATTTAACTAATACTTCTAACCTTAACTTTAAGGATAAACCTAATAATTTAATCTATAGGGTAACTTAGTCCTGCGTGATGTAGTGGTATGCGTCTAGCAGCGTCTGTGCGCTCTACACGCAGACAGTTAGTTTAATTCTAACTGCAGGAAGCTACTTTTGTAGAAGTCTAATTAGCCACTAGAGCCCTACAAAAGTAGAGCCCTAAGCCCTACATGCATAATAGGGCTCTAATAATAGTGTACCTTACTAACGTATTATGTTTTCCTTTTGTAATAATTCTATATTATGTTAGGTAAAAATAAGCTAACCTTCTAATATTTAATTTAAGAATGCTAATTAAACTAGCGTAGAACTAATTAGATCCTACAGTTAAGATTAGTTACATAATGCAAAAAAAAACAATAGTAGTTAGCCTAATATAAGCACTATACCCTATTCTTATGCTGTTAACTTAGTAAGGTAGCTTATTTAAGAATATATAGTACTATAGGGGTTAGTATAGTCTACTTAATGCTAGATTAACTTACTAGAGATAGCTTTGCTCTTAAGGTCTATACTACTAAGGTTAAGAACTCTTAACTATAGAGGTATTTAACCTTAAGAGGCAGGCTTATTAGGTATATATAGTTAGCTAGGATAGAATCTCTTAGGATTCTCCTATTAACTATACCTATAACCTACTAAACCTGCAGTTTAGATAAATCATCCTAAAACCTTAATTATACCTACGCTTAACCTAGATAACCCCTTTAAACTAGGCACCCCTCTTAATTATAACCCCTTAGAGGTTGTAAAACAGTTTATAACAGCTTAGATAAGCTTTATTATTAAGCAGTATAGAGGGAACTCTCTATATAATATTATTACTATTAATAGTAGAATAGATAACTATATAGTAATTAATATTACTAGCGTTAGATTAGCAATCTTACTTCTTAACAGCCTAGCAGCTAATGCAGGCCTAATTATTAAGGTAAGGTAGGCCTTACAGCAGTAGCTCTACTCTTTTATTAGCAGGATAGCCTAGAAGCAGGACGCTATATCTAAAATTATAATAATAAAGGAGCACTTAGGCTGGCTGTAGGTAGTGATCTGTGCTATCTAGTAGGTGCAGTATAATTAAGGGGAAGTAGAGATTTTGCTAGAAGCTCTAAGGTGTTAGTTAGAAACTTAATACGATAGTTATACTTAATATATGTTACTAGACCCCTAGAAAATAAAACACGTTTACATAATGTATGGCCTAGAAGGGCTCTAATGTTTAATAATAAGGTAGTTTTCCTCCTATATAAATTGTAGGAGGGTTTTCTCCCTATATATAGATTAACTGTATTATGTATATAGTATAGTGTAAAGAAATACCTTACTTATTCCTACTTAGATAGTAAATAATATAAGACTCCTCTTGCTAATAAGGTAACTTAGTTATAAGTTATATTCTTATAATAGTATACTACGCCTTTTTTATCCTTTTTGTTTTTCTTTATCTCTTAATTCCTATATAGTTTGTTTTATATAACTAATTCTTACTTTATTTCCTTATATTTATAATAAGAATATATTTCTTATTTATTTAGTTCTTCTTTTACTATAATTAACTTTTTTACTTAGTCTAATAAAAGATATAAGAGGATAAGATATAAAAAGAACTATTCTTTTTAATTAACTTAAAGACTGTAATTACCTTAACTTATTACCTAACTCTAAAGATTACTACTACTATTTCTATCCCTTAACTATAATTCTAAAAAGCCCCTACTATAATTTAGTTCTCCTCTAATATTATAATCTTAATCTTTTAATCTATTAAGTTACGTTTTTAAATAGTCTTAAATACTACCTATTTATTATTATCTAAGATATAAGAAGCCTTAGTACACTAGTTACAGTATATACTAGCCTTCTATATATAAGCCTTTTTAATGTAGTTACTAAGTATATAGTGCTTTAGGAACTTAATCTTAATAATCTAAGGAATTAGTAATAGAACCTTATTCCTACTTATCTTTTACTTATACTATAAAAAGCCTATCTTATTAGGATTAACACCTAAATTACTACTATCTTTCTAATAAGAGGAGGATAATTTAAAGTTACACTCTCTCTTAGAGTATATATAGTTAGTATATTAATTACAAAACTTACTAGGAAGAGAAACATACTTAAAGTAAGGAGTTATTTAAGAACGCTGATTGAACTAGCGTAGAACTAATTAGATCCTGCAGTTAAGATCAGTCACATAATGCAAAAAAAAAAAAAAACCAGCAGTTAGCCTAATATAAGCACTATACCCTATTCTCATGCTGTTAACTTAGTAAGGTTAGTTATTTAAAAACACATAGTACTATATAGGTTAGTATAGTTTAATGCCTTAATACATATCACTAGACCCCTAGAAAATAAAACACGTTTACATAATGCATAGCCTAGAAGGGCGTAAGGAGTTATAATAACTTCTTACTTTTTCTAATTAGCTACTATAGTATTTCTAAAAAATTATAAGTATAATAATTATAAGTAACCCTATTTTAAACACTATAGGCTTAAATTAGTAAAGAATTAACTATAGGAGTTTAGGAAGTAAGACGCTAAGTAAAGAGACTAAAATAACTAGTAATATTGTTATTTATAAATATATAATAGGCAAACTAAGAGAAGTTATTACTTAGCTTATAGTTACTTAGGATCTTATAGATAATAGTCTAATTTAAAATGTTTAACTAAAATAAGCTACTAAGCTATTACATTTTCTTATTTACCTTATAAGGATTAAGGATCTAAAGCTTTAAGTATAGAAAGCTAGCTAGACTAAGGAGACTAGCCTATATAGTTACTTTCAGGATCTAGCTACAAATATTAATTAGTTTTTTCTAATAACTAGATTAAATAAGAGAAACTTACCTGCGTGACGCAGTAGTATACGTCTAGCAGCGTCTGTGCGCTTTACGCGCAGACAGTCAGTTCAATTCCAACCGCAGGAATGCTACTTTTGCAGAAGTCTAATTAGCCACTAGAGCCCTGCAGAAGTAGAGCCCTAGGCCCTACATGCATAATAGGGCTCTAACAACAGTACATCCTACCCTACGTATTATGTTTCCTTTATACTTTATAATAAATCCTATATTATGTTAGGTAAAAACAAGCTAACCTTCTAATGTTTAATAATAGGGTTACTTTCCTCCTACTAAGGAAGAATAGTAGGAGGTTTTTCTCCCTAGTATAGATTACTAAGTACTATGTATATAGAATTAGTGTAAAGAAATACCTTACTTATTCCTACTTAGATAGTGAATAATGTAAGACTCCTCTTGCTATAAGAGAAACTTACGTTTAAGTAGCAGTTATTAACCTTTTAGAGTTTATAACCCTAGAGACTTATTACCTCTATCTTTATAGGTAGTATTAAAGAGAACTACTATAGCTTAATCTTATAACTAGTGTCTTAGTGTATATAATACTAGTTAATCTTATTAGGAGTATTTATAGTAATTAAGATTAAGATAACTTTAGTATAGGGAAGGTAAGGGTTATTTAGCTTGTTTAGGTCTAAATAGATAGAAAAGTATAAAAGAGGGAAAGATTAAAAGAGGAGGATAAGGGAAAATAGGTCCCTTTTATACCTTTTAAGTTACTAAAGGAAGAAAGGTACTACAGTAGAAGCGTTATAATTAAGGCTGCTTAATAAAAGGTATAATTTATAATAACCCTACTTTAACTTTAGCTAAAAGAACAAAAGGAGTAATTTACTGCTCCTATACCTTCTAATTACCTTAAGGATTACTTCTACCCTTCTTTAAATAAATCCCTTATCCTAGGTAGTATAAAACCTTTATCTTTTTCCCTTTATTCTAACCTTTCTTTTCTTCTTTATTAATAACAACCTATTAATAATTTTAATAGCAGTCTAATGTACTACTCCTATATGTTTATATATATACTTCTCTTTCTTTATATATACTTCTTCTTTTTAGAAATATAACTCCTCTTATATAACTTCCTAATTAACCTCTATAATACTAACTCCTACTTCCTCCTCTTCCCCTATTATCTTAAGCCCTACCCTTTCTACTATAAAGATATAAAACTCCTTTACCTACTAAGACTATAATTTAACTTTTAAGTACTAATATAGTAACTAAGCTAATAACTAAATTATTAATTACCTCTTTATACCTACTAAATAAGTTACTACTGCCTGTAAATCTTAGTTCCTTAACCTTTATATAAACTTCTAATTCTCCTAATAGACCTAGCCTTACTATAGGGAAGTTACCTACTAAACAAACTTTAACTATATAATTCCTACTAAGATTAACCTCTATTTTTCTAACTAGCTTTAGTAGGAAGATATTAATACCTTCCTTTAGTAGTAACCTAAGGCTTTTAAATATATTAATAGTAATTATCTATAGGAAGGCTAAACCTATAAGAAGGTGTAAAGTATCCTCTTTAACTACTATAACCTATAAGGATATCTACTTTAAAAAGACTAAATTATAAGAGATAAAATTAGAGCTACCCTCTAAATTATAGTCTATAATCTTTCTTTAGTTTATAATATTATAGTTATTCTAATTAGCTAGTAAAGTAACGTTAGTTAGAATACTAACCCTATCCTTCTTCCTTAGTCTTATAAGACCTTTTATGTAATTAAGACTTTAGCATACCTTATTCTTTTTCCTCTTTTTATTAATAACCCTAAACACTTTATAGGTATAATTATTAATTAAAGAGATAGTATAGTATATTAGTATAATCCTCTCTAGTCTAGTAGCTAATTAGAAGCTCTCTTTATTAATAACATCCTAGCATTAAAGACCTTTTACTATAATATTAATACTCTATCCTATATTAAGAACCTAATTAATATATCTACCTATATTATTAACTTAGTTTAGTAGCCTAGTAGATAGGAGTGTAGTCTCTATATTTTTAAGTAGTTCTAAATAGCTAGTTAATATAGTCTTATATACCTAACTAAGAACCTAATCTAGAGAGATACTCTTTTTATATCTAAATAAACCTTTAGTAATAAGCTATATACTACCTAGATTTATTAGATTAGCTATAAGGTTTAATATAAAGAATCCTACCTTTATAACGCTATAAAGGATATTCTCTATTTATTCTTTAAAGAAACCTAAAAATAGTTCTATAAGAAATACTAATAGTAATCTGCTTTTAAAGCCCCTTCTAGTAATAACTTAGGCTTAGACCTTATAGTAACTAGCTCTAAGTATAGAAGAGTTAGTAAGATTAGACCTTAGACTCTTTTAAAAACTAAACCCTTATTAATACCTTCTCTAATTACTTTAGTAAAGCTACTATTAATACTACTTAGCCTTAAGTCCTAATATATTACTTAATTAATAATATAAAGCACCCTCCTTCTGCTTATTACTAAGAGTATAAATTACTAGTCTTAGCCTCCTATAACTCTAGCTACTATAGTTCTAATTAATACCTTTCTTATTTCTCTAAGCTACTAACTTCCCCTAATTAACTAATAGTTTTATAATTATAAATAAACTTTAAGTATTCTTCCTCTAGCTTTTATTAGTACCTTATAAACAAAACTTACTAAGTCTCTTTTAAATATAATAATAAAGGATATACCTAAGAGAGACTTTATAGATCTTAACTCTCTAGATGTAGATAATACTAAAATAGAGAGACCTCTATCCTAATCTAAGTATTCCCTACTGCTAACTAATATCTAGGATTATTAGGAGAAGGTCTAAATTACACTTTCTCTAGCTAAACTTAACTAGTAGCTTAATAATAAACATAATTACTAGTCTTATACTCTCTAGTATAGAAAACTCCTTAAGTGTTATACTAATCTAAGAAACTTATAGATTAATAAGTGTTCTAAAGAGGATTAGGTTAACTAATATAATAATCTAATTAATAAGGCTGCCTTTTTAACTCCTTCTTATATACCTTAGCTTCTACTAAGTAGAGGTTAAGATTAAGGTAGATAGGCTTATAATAATACTAAAGATATATAGAAATAAAAGTATACTATAAGGATAGCTAAAATAAATAAGATAGGTAAGATTAATAAGACTACTAAAGAATATAAGAAAGGTAAGGCTTAATTATAGTAGACTATATACTAGATATTTCTTTTTTTAGTACTAATTAGGCGTTTTTAGGTAGTTTCTTCCCTTTAAAGAGAAGATAAGAAACTAAAGGATAATTATAATAGGGTGCCTATTAGTGTTAGATTTCTTTAGTTCCTAATTACATAACTAAGAGTCTTAATTAGAGATAGATATTAGACCTTAGCTGCTTACTTCTAATTAGGAAGATAATAGATAGATATACTAATTCTTTTCTTTTAATTTAGATATAGATCCTTTAGATTAACCTAAAGCCTTTTACTATAATTTACCTTTAATTATAGTTACATAAGATATATAGGAGTTTCTCTCTTAATTAGTTATAGGAGTAAGTCCTAATTAGAGTCCTTATGACTCTAATTAAGGCTATTCCCTTACGCTAATTAAGAGGTATCTTACGTTAGCTTTAGTAGGTTGTAGTAATTATTCCTAGTAACCTTACTGCTCTAGCTATCCTACTTTACTACACCTTTTTAATATATATAATACTCCTTAGGTAATACTTATATAAGGCTATTATTAGTAAGACTTTAATAGTAGTATACTAGCTATTATTATATATAAACTCTACTTTACTAAGCTAGACTGATTATCTCCCTAATAGGCTATTAGTATATATTTAAAGATACTTTTCTAACGTTTAGTTTACTCTTTCTATTAGGCTATTAGTCTAGAGGTAGTATACTATAGATAGTTAATATTTAATTACCTTTTTATAAGTAAACTTCTTGCCCTTCTAGGCTATGCATTATGTAAACGTGTTTTATTTTCTAGGGGTCTAGTGACATATATTAAGTATAACTATTGCATTAAGTTTCTAACTAACACCTTAGAGCTTCTAGCAAAATCTCTACTTCTGTTATAACCTTAATTATACTGCACCTACTGGATAGCGTAGATTACTGCCTGCAGCTAGCCTAAGCGCTTTATCTTAGTAATAGTTAATCTGTCCTCCCTTTGCTAGGCTATCCTGCTAATAAAGAAGCAGAGCCTCTGCTGTAGGGCCTACCTTACCCTAATAATAAGGCCTGTATTAGCTGCTAAGCTGTTAAGAAGTAAGATTACTAATCTAACGCTAGTAATATTAATTACTATATAATTATTTATTCTGCTATTAACAGTAATAATATTATATAAAGAGTTCCCTCTATACTACTTAATAATAGAGCTTATCTAAGCTGTTATAAACTATTTTATAACCTCTAAGGGTTTATAATTAAGAGGGGCGTTAATATTAAAAGGGTTGTTTAAGTTAAGCTTAGGTATAACTAAGGTATATAGGATAAGGACTTAATAAGATTAGACTTAATAAGATTAGAAAGGAGGATTTAATTTAGTTGCTTTAGTTTTAGGATAATTTGTCTAAATTACAGGTTTAGCAGGTTGCAGGAGATTTATCTAGATTGTAGGTTTAGCAGGTTGTAGGTATAGTTAATAGAAGAATCCTAGGAGATTCTATCCTAGCTGATTATATATACCTAATAAGCCTGCCTCTTAAGGTTAAATACCTCTATAGTTAAGAGTTCTTACTGCAGACCTTAGTAGTATAGACCTTAAGAGTAAAGCTATCTCTAGTAGACTATACTAACCCTTATAGTACTATATGTTTTTAAATAAGCTACCTTACTAAGTTAACAGCATAAGAATAGGGTATAGTGCTTATATTAGGCTAACTGCTGTTATTTGTTTTTGTATTATATAACTAATCTTAACTATAGAATCTAATTAGTTCTACACTAGTTTAATTAGCATTCTTAAATTAAATAAGTAAATTTCTTTTAGAACTTACTTATTTTTTTTTTATAGTAATAGGAGTCTTATATTATTCACTATCTAGGTAGGAACTAGTAAGGTATTCCCTTACACTATTCTATATATTTAGTACTTATTAATCTATATAGGTAGAGAGAAACACCTCCTGTAATTTATATAGGAGGAAAACTACTCTATCTTATTAAACATTAGAAGGTTAGCTTATTTTTACCTAACATAATATAGGATTATTATAAAAGGAAAATATAATACGTAGGTGTAATACACTGTTATTAGAGCCCTATTATGCATATAGGGCCTAAGGCTCTACTTTTGTAGGGCTCTAGTAGCTAATTAGACTTCTGTAAAAGTGGCTTCCTGTAGTTAGAATTAAACTAACTGTCTGCACGCAGAGCGTATAGACGCTGCTAGATATATGCTACTGCGTCACGCAGGTTAGAACTTACTTATAAGAAGATTATTTTTATTACTAATAATACCTTTATATATCTTAAACTAACACTTAATATAATTATAAATAAAATATACTAATTATACTATATTAAATATTTTTCTTATAAGAATAGATATACTATATTTTATTTAAGAACGCTAATTAAACTAGCGTAGAACTAATTCCTTTCTGTAGTTAAGATTAGTTATATAATACAAAAAAAAAACCAGCAGTTAGCTTAATATAAACACTATACCCTATTCTTATGCTGTTAACTTAGTAAGGTAGCTTATTTAAAAACATATAGTACTATAGGGGTTAGTATAGTCTACTTAATGCTAGATTAACTTACTAGAGATAGCTTTGCTCTTAAGGTCTATACTACTAAGGTCTGCAGTAAGAACTCTTAACTATAGAGGTATTTAACCTTAAGAGGCAGGCTTATTAGGTATATATTATTAGCTAGGATAGAATCTAGGATTCTCCTATTAACTATACCTATAACCTACTAAACCTACAATCTAGATAAATCTCCTTTACTGTAACCTACTAAACCTACAATCTAGATATATCTCCTAGGATTCTCCTATTAACTATACTTATAACCTACTAAACCTGTAATTTAGATAAATTATCCTAAAACTAAAGTAACTAAATTAAATCCTTCTTTCTAATCTTATTAAGTCTAATCTTATTAAGTCCTTATCCTTAGTTATACCTACGCTTAACTTAAACAACCCTTTTAATATTAACGCCCCTCTTAATTATAAACCCTTAGAGGTTATAAAACAGTTTATAATAGCTTAGATAAGCTTTATTATTAAGTAGTATAAAAGGAGCTCTCTATATAATATTATTACTATTAATAGTAGAATATATAATTATATAGTAATTAATATTACTAGTATTAGATTAGTAATCTTACTTCTTAATAACCTAGCAGCTAATATAGGCCTTATTATTAGTATAAGGTAGGCCCTATAGTAGAGGCTTTACTTCTTTATTAGCAGGATAGCCTAGTAGAGGGAGGATAGATTAACTATTATTACAGGCTACGCCTTAGACAATTGTAGCTAGGCTGTGCCCACTACTAAATTAAGTAAGCTACACACACGCGTATAAAAGGCGTAGTGCCTAAGCGCACTACACACCCTTTTTCCTTTCCTCCTTAGTTTAGATTATAAGTAATTAAGTTACTAATTACCTAAATAAGGCCTTACCTAGCCCTTTATATATCTAAACTCTCTTTCTCTTACCCTTACTAATTATACTAAGTAATAAGTAACTACTTTGTTATGCTAGATACCCCTCTAGCATAAGACGTATAGCCTATAAGCCTACTAACGTAAAATAATAACTATATAGCAGCTCTTAAACAAATAGTTACTACCCTAGTAATATAGATATAGACCTTTATAGAGGTTATAACTACTAATATAGCCTAACTGCTACCTCTAGCCCTAGTAGCAGCTCTAGCTATAATAGATATATCTATAGACTTTAAGCGTAAGTAACTGCTAAGCCCCCTAAAGTTTACTAAGTTATATAAGTACTACTTATCCTAGGCTTATTAGATACATAATAAGCTTAAGATTAATATAGTATTTTTTACCTTAAACTATAAAGCCTAGTATTTTATCTATTTCTACCTTAATATTAGCCCTTAATAGATAGTAGCTACATACTATAAGTAAGGCAGCTAGAATAGTAATTTTAATATTATAAGTTTTATAAAGCACCTTAACTACACCTTTAGTAACCCTAATATATAGGCGTAAGTAGCTACTACGCTTATAAGTATCTACATAAAGGAGAATAAGACCTTCTTTAGCTTTTACCTTTAGTTTAAATAGACCTTAGCTAAGGCTAGCATAGGAAGTTAGGTATCTAATATATAAATTACACTTATATATAACGCATTTAACTTACAGCTTAAGAGTATACTTATTACTATTATATTACCTAACAGCTTCTTTAATATAGTTCTAGTAATTAGTTATATTATATAGAAAGTAGAGAATCTTTATTAATAATAATACTTATATATTATACATCTTATAAAAAAGAAGGATGCTAATAGTAACACCCTAATAACTAGCTCTATAAGAGCTACAGCCCCCTAAAGGCTAACATAAAGAAGCAGAAAACATATAAAGAAATATATACCTACTATAACTATAATAAAGTAGGCTACCTAGCTTAAAACTACCTAACAAAAGAGTATAAGAAGGCTTCTATAACATATATAGTAGCTAAGATAAAGGCTTAACAGTAGGATAATAACATAGACTACACTACTGCCTCTAGCAGTAATAAAAACACTAAGTTAGAAAAAGAGTAGCTTTAAGATAAAATTAGGCCTTAGAGCTAATAAGTAAAGAATATATAAGGTAGAAGGAATTCTAACGCACTTAGAAAATAAGTAGGCTAGCAGCGCTAGTAGAGGCCTATATTAATAAAAGACTACCTACTAAAGCCTTAATTAATACTAGGTGTAATATTTACACTATAGTTAATTATAACTTTACATACTAATTACACTTACTATATATTAATTAATATAAAATACCCTTAAAAGGGTTTATAAATAGTAAAGTTAAGATAGAAGCTAATAAGGTTTTAGTTTTTAACTTTAACCTTTATAGCTTCTAGAAGTATATCTATATATACTTAGTATACAGCCTTAATATAGATATCTTCCTAGGTAAGCCTTAGATAGAAGATAATAAAGCAGTCTATAACGCAGTAAAGAGGATAGTTTACTATAGTAGAGCTAGCCTTACGCTCCACTTAGTTAGATAATAAAAGTCTAAAAGAGTATGCTAAATATAAGAGGTATATATTTTAAATACAGCATTATTTATAGCAATCTGCTGTAGGGTAGTATATAACAGAAGAGCTTCCTATAGAGTTATAAGGGAGCTATATAATACTAGCGCTACTAATAAGTAATAAGGTAAATATTATAATATCTCTACCTTTAGATAGATTATAGCTATTAGCTTAGCTAATATTAAAAAAGCCTTATAACTAAAGACCTCTAAGGAGGCTAAGTAGGCAGCTATAGTTACTACACTACTATAATAGGTGTATAATAAATTTAGAGACCTCTTTAACCTAAAGACGTTAATAGACTTCCTCTCCTATTAAGATAGCTTTAACTACTATATTAAGCTTAAGATAGATGCTAGCAGTAAGGAAGCACTATTACTATAGGGACTGCTCTATAGAATGTTACATAAAGAGCTCCTTATACTTAAAAATACACTCTAAGAGCTCTTAGACTTAGGCTTTATCTATATAAGCAGCTTATCTATAGGCGTATCTATCCTTTTTATCTATAAGCTAGGCAGCAGACTACACTTCTATTATAACTACTATATACTTAACGCTATTACTAAGAAGGACTAATACTTATTACTACTTATCTTAGAGACACTATAGTATATAGGATTTATAAAGTAGTTTATAAAGGTTAATATAGTAGCTACCTTCTATAAGATATATATTACAGAAGGTAATAAGCTAAAGACTGTATTCTAAACGTACTATAGCCTCTTTAAGTAGCTTATCTACCTCTTTAGGCTAACTAATATACCTACTTCCTAGTAATAGTTTATTAATAGTATATTATAGAAATACCTTAATAACTTTATTATAGTATACCTTAATAACATCCTTATATACTCTAATAGCTTAAAGTAAGACTATAAAGATAAGGTGGACTAAGTCTTTTATATACTTTATGTAGCTAGCTTAAGCCTTAATGTAACTAAGAGTAAGATCTTAATAAAGAAGGTAAAATACGTTAGCTTTATCCTAGAGGCTAGTAAAGAAGTCTCTATAGACCTAGAGAAGGTGTATACTATTTATAAGTAGCTTACACTAATAAATATTAAAGGTATATATAGCTTCTTTAGCTTTATAAACTATTACTATATATTTATTAAAGACTATATAGTAGTAGTAAGGCTACTAAATACACTTATAAAAAAGGGTATACTCTTTAAGTAGAAGATAATATAGTAGAGTGTATTTAATAAGCTTAAGAAGCTATTTACTAATACCCCCCTTCTTTAAGCTTTTAACCTAGCTGCTAAGACTGCAGTAGAAGCAGATTACTCTAGCTTTAGGCTAGGAGGCGCACTTACGTAGTTAATAAAGGATAAGGTACCTTAGCTAGTTACCTTTTACTCCTAGAAGCTTACAGCTATATAATATAACTACCTTATATATAATAAGGAGTTATTAGCTATTATAGAGTACCTAAAAGCCTAGTAAGCTAAGCTTTATAGTATAGATAAGCCTTTTAATATAGTTACTAATTATAAGTCTCTTAAGTACTTTATAACTAAGTAGAAGTTAATAAAGCGCTAAAGTTAATAGGCTAAGAAACTTATAGAGTATAACTTCTATATTACTTACTAACTAGGTAAACTATTAGGTATACCTAACGTATTATTACATAGGGAACAAAATACGCCTATAAATTAGAGTAATAAACATAAGTAGAGCTATATTATTTAAGTAATTCCTAATAAAGCTATCCTAAAGGGGATAGTACTTACTAATAATACACCCCTAACGCTAATAATATAGAGGTTATATACTAACCTACTGTTAATTCTAAAAACCTAAGTGCTTAAAGATAATAACCTCTAGCAGATATAGAAAACAACATAAAATAAGAATAAAGACCTATAGTATATCTATAATGCTGTTATAAAGGGCGCTTATATATTACTAATAGAGACTAAGGCTTATATATAAATTATAGATTATATACTTAATAACGCTAGGCGTCTTACTTAGTAAGGAAGACTATAGGTCCCTAGTAATAGTAACCCTAACTTACCCCTTAATAAGCTTTACATAAAGTTAATCTAATAGAGCTATAACTCTATAGTAATAGGCTACTTAGGCTGTAATAGCATACTTAAGATTATCTTATATTACTTCTATTAGCCTAGTTAAGTATAAGCAGTATATTATTTTATATATAACTACAATATATGTAAGTAAAGTAAGATATAGCGCTATATAAAGAAAGGCTACTTATAGCCTCTTAAGATTCTAAAGTACCTTTAGAGTAACCTTTTAATAGACTTTATTATAGACCTACTACCTTTAGGCGTAATAAAGGTATGTTTTCTATAGGTTATTTCTAACTAACTTAGGAAAATAGTTACCTTAGAAGTAATAGATACTATAGAGGCTAAAGCCTACGCTAAGAGATTTCTCTAATACTACTTCTGCTTCTACAGTATACCTAAAAGTATTATTAGTAATAGAGGAAGTAATTAGATAAGTAGGTTTTAGAGGCGCTTTTATAAGCTTATAGGAGTAGTATAGAAGTTAAGTACTACCTACTACCCCTAGAGTAATAGAGCTATAAAGCAGTTTAATTAGGAGATTTAAGCTATCCTCTATACTTATATAAGCTACCTATAAAATAACTAAGCGTAATAGTTACTAGTTATATAGTTAGTAATTAATAATTATATAGTACTTATAATAGGTATAAGCCCTTTCTTTCTTACCTATAGGTATTATATAGACTCTATTATAGTAATAGAAATAAAGCCTCTATTAGATGTATAGGAGAAGGTAGCTAATAGGCTTATTAATTAGATAATAGAGGTAATATATATAGTATAAGCTACTATAGTAGTAACTTAGTAGTATATAAAAGAAGCTGCTAATAAGCGCTATAGCGCTGCTAAAAAGTTTAAGCTTAGTAATAAGGTCTAGCTTAACCTATATAACTACTGCTCCCTAAGGCTAAATTAAAAGCTTAATTAGCTTTATAGTAAATATATAGTTATAAGAGTTATAAGCCCCTTAGTTATTAAGCTAAATATACCTAGCAGTATTTATAACTGTTTTTATATTAACCTACTCTAAAGAGCTGCCTCTAACCCCCTACCTAGGTAAAGCATAATAAATAAATAACCCTTACTAATTATAGAGGATAGTAAGTAATAATAGTAAGTTTTAGAAATCCTAGCAGCTAAATAGCACTACTAAAGACACTTAAATACACGCTAGGCGCTTATTTAGTAGGAGGGGTTTATAAAGCCTATATAGAAGCCTATTAAGCTTATTAATAATATATTAGCACTTAATAACTATAAATTAAAATATAGCCCTATTAAAGACTTTAATAGCAACCTAACCTATATATAATAATAATAGGAAGTATAGAGGAGCAGTAAAGATAACATTATTAACAGCCTGCAGCTAGAAATTCTAAAACTAACACCTAAAGGTAAAGGCAGTAATAACAGTATAAAAGAAAAACATATAGGAGTATATAAAGTATATCCCTTATAACTTAATAGAAACGTTATTAGTAGCTTTAGTAGCAGCAGCAGTATTAGTAGTAGTAGTAGCAGTAGTAACAGCCTCTTTATAGTTTATATAAACTATAGTAACAAACTTTAAACTATTAGTAAATATAAAACTACTATAGTAGCTATATACTTATAAATACTAATAAGTTAGTAATACGCTTATAGGCTATAATAAGGCGTTTAGCTTAGTTAGCTAAAAGACCTCCTAAGAGAGTAGCTCTACTAGGCATTATAACTCTAATAATAGAGGGGGTAGTAAGCAGAGCAGTAGTAGAGGCAGCCTAGATAGGGTCTAGCTTAGGGATAGTAGCAGTAGGGGTGTAAGTAGGGGTAGCTATACTAGTAGTGCTAGTATACCTCTTATATATATAGGCTGTAGCACTAGCCTTAGCCTTAGCTAAGACCTAAGCCTAATCCTCTTTTACTAAGTCCTTTTAGGCCTTAGCAGTAAGGTAGTAGTATTAGTCCTATATAATAAATAAGTAAAAGTCTAAAAGCGTAAGAAGGGTATAACTTATAAGATTACTAATTTAGCTAGGGGGGGGCTATAGTAATAGTAAGGGTAGTAGTTACTATCTCCTAGTAAAGAGGTAGAGAGGACTTAGGGATCTACTTAAGGTTAGTATATTAGTTATATATTTTTAAGAAATAGATATATAAACAGAAGGGAGGTAGGTGTAGCTACTATAAATATAGTTAGTATAACGCTTACTAAAGTTAAGCTTCTTAAAGTAGAGAGAGGTATTAGCCTTTTTTAAAAGGCAGTTAGTATAATAAAAATAAAGAACAGCCTAAAGGCTAGTATGCTTAATATACTTATACTGCTTAGCTAGGGTCTTAATAACTAATAACTTATTATTACTTAACTTATAAGCCTATTTATTATTTTTTTATAATACTATAGTTAGCCTTTATACTATATAATAAAGGTATCTTACTTATAACTTTTATTAATTAGATAGTAGGGGTAATAGTAGGAATAGTAGGGGTAAAGATAGAGGGGGTAGCAGTAGGGGAGTTAGCAGCCTTAATAGAGGTAAGAACAGGAGAGAAACCCTCTAGAGAGGGGCTAAGAGCAGGAGGAGGCTATATGTTTAGTTAGTATATAGTATAACCTTTATAATAGTTACCCTACTTATGGCTAGTTCTTTATTTTTATTTAAACTAAATAAAGAAGTAAGGTTAGTAATAGTTTAAAGCAGTTAGAGAGTAAAAAGGGGTATACTAATAGGTATAATTTACAAGAGGAGTCTTATATTATTTACTATCTAAGTAGGAATAAGTAAGGTATTTCTTTACACTATACTATATACATAATATAGTTAATCTATATATAGAGAGAAAAACCTCCTATAATTTATATAAGAGGAAAACTACTCTATTATTAAACATTAGAAGGTTAGCTTGTTTTTACCTAACTTAGTATAGGGGTATTTCTATACAAAGGAAACATAATACGTTAGGAGGTGCACTATTATTAGAGCCCTATTATGCATGTAGGGCCTAAGGCCCTACTTTTACAGGGCTCTAGTAGCTAATTAGACTTCTGCAAAAGTGGCTTCCTGCAGTCAGAATTAAACTAACTGTCTGCACGCATAAAGTGCGTACAGACGCTACTAGACGCATGCTACTACGTTACATAGGTATACTAATAGGTATATAATTAATATATAATTTATTAATTAGAAGACTAGTAAAAAGAAGAAAAAGAAAGATTTATAACTTACAGCCTATAACAAATTTAATATAGACTGTTAGATACCTAAGCTGCAGTGTAGTTATAGGTTTTTCTACTCTAACTATTAAGATTTTTCTACTCTAGCTAAGAGGGAGGGAGGGGTATATATTACAGGCTACGCCTTAGATAATTATAGCTAGGCTATGCCTACTACTAAATTAAGCAAGCTGCGCACACGCGCATAAAAGGCGTAATACCTAAGCGCACTACACACCCTTTTTCCTTTCCTCCTTAGTTTAGATTATTAGTAATTAAGTTACTAATTGCCTAAATAAAGCCTTACCTAGCCCTTTATAACTATTACTAAGATAAAGCGCTTAGGCTAGCTGCAGGTAGTAATCTACGCTATCTAGTAGGTGTAGTATACTTAAGGCTAGATAGAAGTAGAGATTTTACTAGAAGCTCTAAGGTGTTAGTTAGAAACTTAATATAATAGTCATACTTAATATATATTACTAGACCTCTAGAAAATAAAATATATTTACATAATGTACAGTCTAGAAGGGTAAATAAAAATATAGTAGTAATTTATTAATCCTAAGAAGCTTTATACTTCCTTTAAGCTAGTAGGCGCTAGCTACTTAATAATAGCCTTAACCTTATTTAGGTTATAGAATAAGCTTTACTCTATATTAATAATAAAACCTATATATTTTATAGGAGTAACTATAAATTTATACTTATTAGGGTTTAAGTTAAAACTAGCTACCCTTAGGGTGTATAGCACTTAGTATACCTTCTCTATATACTTTTTCTTACAGCTGCTTATATAGATAAGTATATTACTAAAATACACTATAACAAACTTATTAAGGTATTTCTAAAAAAAGTACTAATATACTGCTAGAAGGTTACTAATACCTTAGTAAGGCTAAAAGAAGTAACTAGCTACTTAAATAGGCTATATCTTATATAGAAGGCTGTCTTTTCTTTATACCCCTTTATAACTTAGATCTTATAGAATATAGTAATAATATCTAGCTTAGTATACTACTTAGTAGTAACTACTCTCTAAAGGGTTTTTAATATTAAAGGTAGTATATAATAGTTTTTCTTTATAGTAAGGTTAAATATATAGTAATTAATATAAAAGTAAAGTCCCCTTTTTAGTTTTTTTATAAAGAGTATTAGCGCCTTAGTAGTAAACCTACTAGTATATATAAAGCCCTTATCTAGAAGGTCCTCTAGAGTCTTCTTTAGGATAAAAAGCTCTTTATAAGATATATTATATAGAGGCCCCTAAGGGAGCGCTAGCTTCTTACTATCTAGCCTCTTTTTTAGGTTAATCTTATAGTTAACGCCTAGTTAAAAGGGTAGTAAGGGATTTACCTTTAGTAAATTAAATAATAAGTAGAATTCCTCTAATAGGTCTATTAGTATTCTTTTATTAAGGTGTATAGGCTTTTTAGGCCTAAATACTATCTTAATATCTCTTAGGCTAATAGATATTACCTATACTGCTGCTCCCCTAGAGAGTAACTTCTCTTAGGTAACTTACTAGTATACTGCTATAAATAATAAGGCTAATAGGAACTAAGTAGAGTAAATCTCTTATAGTTATATTAGCTTCTTTTAGATAGTAAGGTAGGCCCTTACTTATCCTATATTAGAGCAGACTAGTTATTCCTTTATATTATACATTATATAGTTAGCCTCTATCTATAGTTTCCTAAGGAATATATCCTTATTTAGACTATTAATAATATATATATATATAGTTTGTATATAACTACTAACCTCTAGCTAGAGAGTAGCTATCCCTTAGGTGTAAACTATTATACTTATATTAGTAAAGACACTAAGTATATATTTAGTTAAGTCTATAAGCAGTAAGTAAAAAGAATAAATAAAGGTGTAATTTACATCTACGTAACGTAGTAGCATACGTCTAGCAGCATCTATGCGCTTTGCATACAGGCAGTTAGTTTAATTCTAACTACAGAAATACTACTTTTACAGAAGTCTAATTAGCTACTAGAGCCCTATAAAGATAGAGCCCTAGGCCCTACATACATAATAGGGCTCTAATAACAGTGTAACCTACCTACATATTATATTTCCTTTATATTATATTATACCTTATATTATATTAGGTAAAAACAAGTTAACCTTCTAATGTTTAATAATAAGGTAGTTTTCCTTTTATAAAAAATAGTAATAGGTTTTTCTCCTTAGTATAGATTAATAAGTACTATATATATAGAATAGTGTAAAGGAATACCTTACTTATTTCTACTTAGATAGTGAATAATATAAGACTACTCTTACTTAAAAAAAAGGTGTAATTTACTATAGTAGAGGCACTACACTTAGTGTCTAGTAGGGCCTTTATAATATATCCTTTATTAACGTATACTATAATTAAAGCTAATAAGCTTTTTGTATTACCTTTCTTTTTTAATACCTTCTACCCCTCTTATTCCTCCTTAGTAGGCTTAGGTATCTAACTTTACACCTAAGCTACTCTTTTTCTAAGTCTATGTTTTTAGTTAATTAGTTAACCTCGTTATTAGACTAGGTAGGTACTAGCTATTAGGGTAGTCCTATAGTCTTTATAGCCTTTAATACTTAGAGGGTCTTAACTTTAGTATACTTTAGGTAATTCTACTTTAGGTAACCCCTTTTATAGTAATAATAATAATATTATATTTCTTCTTTACTAGAGAAGCTATAGTTCTTAAGGGCTTTAATCTTATAGGCCTTAATAATACTTATTATCTAAATATCTCTATAATAGTTAACTTAAGTAGTTACTAAGTGCTTTAGTCTATAGGAGTTTATATAGTCTAACTTCTTTAATATAGTCTAGACTTTTATAAGCTAACTACTATAGTCTACTAGTAGGTTAACTACTACTAAGCTTCTCTATAAACTAAGCTTTAAGGATTCCTTAAGGAAGGTAATCTTTATATTATCTACTTAGCCTCCTCTATTAGGTTTAGCAAAAACTCTTTTTTACTTTAGTAAGAAGTTAGAAAAGAACTAGTTTTCTCTCTAGTAAAGAGTATATAGTAATATAGTAGTATAAAACTAAGTATTTAGGTTTTTATTTATTTAGGTAAGGTATACTATAAAGTCTTTAAGGTTATATATACTACTATTACCTCTTAAGGTATAAAAAGTTATAACTACCTACTAGAGACTAGTTTTTAAGTAGGAGTTAATTAAGTACTAAACTTCTCTTTTAGACTAATAGAACTACTAGTCTATAATAATCTTATCTCTTATTTACTAAGCCTAGCTAGTATATTTACTTCTCTTACCTAAGAACTTTAATAGGTTAGGTAGAGGGTTATATTAGATAGTCTTATAAGGGACTACTAAGGGGTTATTAGTAGTATAGCCTAAGGTTATATTTTTAGTTATAAGTGTAAGCTTAACTTACCTTAATAGCTTATTAGGAAGCTTAATAATCCTCTACTAAAGGAGACCTACTATAGTATTTACAACTATAGTAATCTAGGCCTCTAGGATCTCTTAGTTAGTTAGGGCGTTTATAGTGTAGGTATATAGTAGATTAGTAGGGCACTAGAGGGATAGTAAGGGTTTAGTTAAGTGTAGATATATAAGGGGTAGTACTATTATTAGTTAATAATAGAGGTACCTTAATTAAATATATCTATACTAAAGAGGGGAAGAGGGAAGAATCTATAGGATAGCTACTCTCTAGGGGTTAACTAGGGGCCTACTAGGTAGGCTGTAGTTAGTAAAAGGTTATTCTATATATAGGCTCTATACCCTTCTAAGCTATACATTATGTAAACGTGTTTTATTTTCTAGGGGTCTAGTGACATATATTAAGTATAACTATCGCATTAAGTTTCTAACTAACACCTTAGAGCTTCTAGCAAAATCTCTATAGGAGTGTTCTATAATAGAACTAGCTAATAGTAGCTAACTAATAAGTTTCTCTAACCTTTAGACTTCTATCCCTTAATTATACTGCACCTACTAGATAGCGTAGATTACTACCTGCAGCCAGCCTAAGTGCTTCTTTATTATTACAATTTTAGATATATTATCCTACTTCTAGGCTATCCTACTAACAAAAAAGTAAAGCTGCTACTATAGGGCCTACCTTACCTTAATAATTAGGCCTATATTAGCTGCTAGGCTGTTAAGAAGTAAGATTACTAATCTAACGCTAGTAATATTAATTACTATATAGTTATTTATTTTACTATTAATAGTAATAACATTATATAAAGAGTTTCCTCTATACTACTTAATAATAGAGCTTATCTAAGCAATTATAAACTATTTTATAACCTCTAAGGGGTTATAATTAAGAGGGGTGCTTAGTTTAAAGGGATTATTTAGGTTAAGTATAGGTATAACTAAGGATAAGAAGTTAATAAAATTAGACTTAATAAGATTAGAAAGGAGGATTTAATTTAGTTGCTTTAGTAGGTTTTAGGATAATTTATCTAAACTGTAGGTTTAGTAGGTTATAGGTATAGTTAATAGGAGAATCCTAGGAGATTCTATTCTAGCTAACTATATATACCTAATAAGCCTGCCTCTTAAGCTTAAATACCTCTATAGTTAAGAGTTCTTAGCATTAGTAGTATAGACCTTAAGAGTAAAGCTATCTCTAGTAAGTTAATCTAGCATTAAGACTATACTAACCCCTATAGTACTATATGTTCTTAAATAAGCTACCTTACTAAGTTAACAGCATAAGAATAGGGTATAGTGCTTATATTAGGCTAAGTACTGTTTTTTTTGTTTTGCATTATGTAACTACTCTTAACTATAGGATCTAATAAGTTCTACACTAGTTTAATTAGCGTTCTTAAATAACACTCTTAACACCTATAATAGACTAAACACCTCTAGAGTTAAGAAGCTAGGTATTAGGTTAAAGGTCTATAAATAGTAAGAAAACAAAAGCTAAAATAAGCCTTTTAACTTAATAAATATAAATAGTAAAGAATATATTATTAATATTGTTAGCCTCTAGTCCTTCTAATTAAGTAGTATTAAGCTATTATATCATAAGCTTAAAAGTAATAATAGTAACCCTAATATAACTTTAGTATTTAAAGAAGACATCTAAAGGATTATTAAGCTTACTAATACTATTAATAATAACAAAGTCTTTATTATCTACCTTACTAAGAGAGAGGTAGCTAATTACATCCTTACTAAAGAGCTTTAGGCTAAAAGGATTATTACTACCCTTAGCCCTACTTTTAAGGTATCTACTATAAAAGAAATTAATACCCTAATTAAATAAGAAGTATTAAACTTTATTTAATATAATAGAAATAAACATAAAAGGTATATCTTTAAGTCTTATATTATTAAGAAGAGTAACAATAAAGCTATAAATAACTTATTTAAGAAATTTTAATAAGTTATATAACGCTATATAGATAATAGTAAAATAGTCATACTAACTTTATTACTTATAATATAATAATTAAGCTAATACCTAAGCTTTATAGTAGCTTTTCTTTTAGTAAAAGAAGTCTTATATTATTTACTATCTAAGTAGAAATAAGTAGAGTATTTCTTTACACTATACTCTATATATAATATAGTTAATCTATATAGATAGAGAGAAAAACCTCCTATTCTTCTTTAGTAGGAAAACTACTCTATCTTATTAAACATTAGAAGGTTAGCTTATTTTTACCTAACATAATATAGAATTATTATAAAGGGAAAATATAATATGTAGGTAGGGTGTACTGTTATTAGAGCCCTATTATGCATATAGGGCCTAAGGCTCTACTTTTGTAGGGCTCTAGTAGCTAATTAGACTTCTATAAAAGTAGCTTCCTGCAGTTAGAATTAAACTAACTATCTGCATGTAAAGCGTATAGACGCTGCTAGACATATACTACTACGTTATATAGGTTTTCCTAGTCTTATATACTATATATATAATAGTAAAGTGCTTTAATAATATAGAGAAGGCTGCTATAGTAGAGTTAGTAGCCTCTAGTAGTAAATAGATCTAGCTTAGAGAGCTAACTGTAGATAAAGAGGAGAATAAGCTTACTAGTAGAACGTTATAGACTGTTTACTAAGAACCTTTTATCCTACTTATTTTTATTTTATTTTACCTTAGCTAATTATTTTATAGTAAGTAGGTAGTAATAGCTTACTAAACTAAATTAGTTATTAGTATTATAAGGCTACTTATAGTTTGCTAGTTTTTTTCTATAGAACTCTATCCTTATTACCTACTATATAGTAATAATTCTCTAAGATAGCTATTATTAGTTATCTTATACCTTATAAGTCTTTTATATAAGCTTCTTATAGCTTTATACCTTTTTCTAAGTATTCTCTAGATATTATAGTAGTTCCTAGGTATTATATTCTACTAGCTATCTTACCTATTTAACTAGGAACTTTTTATTCTCTCTCTATCTCTAGTAAGCTATAATTTCTTCTACCTCCTAAGGCTTCTATTCCTTAGCCTTATCCTCTAACTTTAGGAGCTTTAATAAGTGGTCTCTATTTTCTTAGTAAGATATCTAAGGTTTAATAAGGCTTACTAAGAATATATTATATATTTACTAGTACTAACGTACCTATATAGTAAGTTACCTATTAAGGTAAGTTACCTACTTTTCTAACTTTCTATCTCTTTTACCTTTATATATCTTTCCCTCTATATCTAAACATACAATCTACCTTAATTAAAAGTTATATTATCCTTACTATTTAGGCTCTTAAAAAAGACCTAAAAATATCTATATAAACAGCTACCTCTACCTTTAAGGTCTCTTAAATAACGCTATGTAACTAATACACTAGATATATTATATAGAGTAAAAGATAACTAAATTTAATAAAGTTAACTATACCTAAAGAGGTAGTAATTCTTAAATAAGTTATTAACCTAATTAATTAAAGGTTCCCTTTATAATAATAAGATATATAAGAAATAGCTAACTAACTTCTAAATTTATATAATAAGATATATATAAGACTCTAATAAGTAAAGAACTTTATATAATATATCCTTAGATTAAAAATATATTTTTAATATTAAATTAACTATTAGAGGGTCTTAACTAAGGATCCTATAATTATATAAAGCTAGTTTACACTTATATAAAATATAATTCTAAAGTATAAAATACTAAATTATAATATTTATAACTTTAATAAGATTAGTTTCCTAATAGAAATACTATTATATATAAAAGTTATTATAATACCTAACTATAAGGGAAGGCCTTATATAAAGCAGCTTAGTAATTATAAATAGGTTTCTATTATTTAAGGTGTATATATAGAAAGCTAGGTACTACCTCTATATATTATTATAAAAAGTAAATATTACCTCTCCTCCTAATATACTAACTACTAATTCCTAGCTATATAGTATATCTATCTAAGTAAGAAAGATAAATAATAAATAATATTAGCTTTAAATTAGCTAAAGCACTTTAATTAATATATAAAAACTTATATAAAAGGCTTTTATTACCTTTTAATCCTTAATAGTTATAATAGCTATAAATTAACTAACTTTAATAAATACTATAAAAAGTAAAGTATTATTACTTTTTATATACCTTTTTATTTATTATATAAGCTTTAGCCTCTTAATATTAAGTAATTTAGCTTATTGAAGTACTTATATAGTAAAGAAATTAAGAAAATAATATAGATATAGATGTTATATATTACTAAGGATAACTTCTTTCCTACCTTTAAAGTAGTATTCTTTACCTTAATAAGTAAAAATAATATATAAGTTAGTTTTTAATAAGTAGGCTTTATACTTTTTAACCTTAAAGTAGTTTTTTTTTACTTAGATTTTAAGCTAAAGATACTAATACTATTAAACTTATAGCTAAGCAGCTAAGGCTTTTAGGACCTAAAGACACTAACTATAGTAGTAAAAGGTATATAAAGTGCTACCTCTTTTTAAAAAAAGATCTAAGTATATTAAGGTAGCTTACTAATACTAATATATAAAGTAATTAACTTCTAAGCTAAAGGTATTAGTAAGTTAGCTTATAGGCTTACTATTATTAAGGCTAAGAATTATAAGCTTTATATAGGAATAGAGGTACTAAGTAAGTATTAAAAGGTAAAAAAGACCTAACTATATCTTAGAGGGTTACTTAATACTGCTAAAGTAGAAGTACTATAGGGAGAAAAGAATATAGTTAATACTAAAAAGGAGAATAACTATTAGAAGAAGAGTTATATAGAAGGTATTAAACTATATATATAATAATATAGTAATTATAATAAGTCTAGATATAATATATAAACCTATAAAGTAGTTTAAAATAGTAATAAGGAAAAGGGTAATAAGTAGTTTTAATTAATTTTATATATTATAGTTAAATTAACTTAAATAAAATATAGAAGGGTTTAGGAAGGTAGGTAACTTACCCTAATAGGAAACTTACTATATAGGTACGTTATAATTATTCCTACTTTTCTTATACAGTCCTTCTGTTCTATCTAGTTAAGTAAGTAGGTTATATATAGTAACTATTATATCTACTTTCTAGCTTTACTTTAACTTCTTACTCTACCTAATAGGCACTCTACTTTTTCCTCTTTTCTTTTCTTCTTTATAGACTGCACTACTTTCTTCTTTACATAAATACAAACAACTGTATTAAAATCTCCTTATTATATAAGTAAAACTTCTAATAAAAACTTTAAACTCTTCTAGTTACTATATCTCTCTTAGTCCTTATTTAGAACTATAACACCTTTATTAGTAACGTATATATTACTAATAAGAGTAGAGTTTAGTTACTTTATTATCCTAGTAGTAATAATAATAACTATTATTTCTTAATATTACTTACTATTATATATATAACCTAACCTATAGGTTATTATAGTAATCTTACGCCCTTCTAGGTAATATATTATGTAAACGTGTTTTATTCTCTAGGGGTCTAGTAATATATATTAAGTATAACTATTACATTAAGTTTCTAACTAACACCTTAGAGCTTCTAGTATAATCTCTTTTCTCTAACCTTTAGACTTCCTCTTAATTATACTACACCTACTAGATAGCGTAGATTACTACCTGTAGCTAGCCTAAGCGCTTTATCTTAGTAATAGTTAATCTATCCTCCCTCTACTAGGCTATCCTGCTAATAAAGAAGTAGAGCCTCTACTATAGGGCCTACCTTATACTAATAGTAAGGCCTATATTAGCTGCTAGGCTGTCTAGCAGAAAGATTACTAATCTAACGCTAAAGATACTAATTACTATATAATTATATATTCTGCTATTAATAGTAATAATATTATAAAGAGAGTTCTTTTTATACTACTTAATAATAAAGCTTATTTAAGCTATTATAAATTGTTTTATAACCTCTAAGGGGGTTATAATTAAGAGGGGCGTTAATATTATAAAGGTTATTTAAGTTAAGTGTAGGTATAACAAAGGTATGTAGGATAAGGAGTAAATAAGATTAGACTTAATAAGATTAGAAAGAAGGATTTAATTTAGTTACTTTGGTTTTAGGATAATTTATCTAGATTATAGGTTTAGTAGGTTATAGGTATAGTTAGTTAGAGAATCCTAGGAGATTCTATTCTAGCTAATTATATATACCTAATAAGCCTGCCTCTTAAGGTTAAATACCTTTATAGTTAAGAGTTCTTACTGTATACCTTAGTAGTATAGACCTTAAAAGTGTTATAGGCTAGGATTACATAAAGTAGTAGAGTTACTAACAGTAAGGTAGAAGTTAGTTAGTTATATTATTTTATTAAGAGTAAAGCTATCTCTAGTAAGTTAATCTAGTATTAAGTAGATTATACTAATCCTTATTACAGTAAAAGGAGTCTTATATTATTTACTATCTAAGTAGGAATAAGTAAGGTATTCCTTTACACTATACTATATACATTATATAGTTAATCTATATAGATAGAGAGAAAAACCTACTATTCTTCTTTAGTAAGAAAACTACTCTATTTTATTAAACATTAGAAGGTTAGCTTATTTTTACCTAATATAATATAGGTTTATTATAAAGGGAAAATATAATACATAGGGTAGGTTACATTATTATTAGAGCCCTATTATGTATGTAAGGCCTAAAGTTCTACTTCTGTAGGGCTCTAGTAGCAAATTAGACTTCTACAAAAGAGGCTTCCTGCAGTTAAAATTAAACTAACTGTCTGCAGTATAAACTATATATAGATACTACTAGACGTATACTACTATATTACATAGGTATACTAACCCTTATAGTACTATTTGTTTTTAAATAAGCTACCTCACTAAGTTAATAGTATAAGAATAGAGTATACATAAGGACTAGGGTAGTGTGCTACGCCCTGTAATAGACTATTCTAGCATTACTAAAAGATCTACTAGTTTAAGCACTTTATGCCTAGACTGCACTATATATATCCTTAAGTAAGGCGCCTAGACGCTAGCGTCTGCTTACTAACTAGACTAACCCCTTATAACTACCCCCCCTTCTAACGTAATACGTCCTAAGTTAGGCCTATATGTCTGCTAGCGCTAGATACTATACGCTAGAGATAAAGGTTATATAAACCCTAAAGGCCCTAGGCGTCTAGCACCTAGCGCCTGCCTAGCTGTTACTAAGCAGCGCTAGGCACTGCCTATTACATATTAGTCCCTCTAAGCCTAATGTAGGTTACACTTTATGCTGTAGAGCTAGTGCTAGCTAATTAATCTAAAGGTGCTAACTAAGACTAACCTAGCTAACTAAGGCAGTTAGAGCCCTACCTTAGTCTAGCCTACCTATATATAAGTAATACTGCTAGTAGGAATTAAACCTATAGACTTTATACTTAACTAAAAGACCTATAAAGTGCCTAAATAATTATAAGGACTAAGGTAGTATACTACACCCTATAATAGACTATTTTAGTATTACTAAAAGATCTACTAGTTTAGGCACTTTATGCCTAGACTGCACTATATATATCCTTAAGTAAGGCGCCTAGATACTAGCGTTTACTTACTAACTAGACTAACCCCTTATAGTATAATACTTATAGTAATAAAAGTCTTATATTATTTACTATCTAGGTAGGAGCTAGTAAGGTATTCCCTTACACTATTCTATATATATAGTACTTATTAATCTATATAGGTAGAGAGAAAAACCTCCTGTAATTTATATAGGAGGAAAACTACTCTATCTTATTAAACATTAGAAGGTTAGCTTGTTTTTACTTAATATAATATAAGATTATTATAAAGGGAAACATAATATATAGGTGTAATACACTATTATTAGAGCCCTATTATGTATATAGGGCTTAGGGCTCTAATTTTGTAGGGCTCTAGTAGCTAATTAGACTTCTATAAAAGTAGCTTCCTACAGTTAGAATTAAACTAACTGTCTACGCGTAGAGCGCACAGACGCTACTAGACGTATACCACTACGTTACGTAGGTAGTATAATACTTATATTAAGATAACTACTAGTTTTTCTTTTATATTATATAACTAATCTTATAATATAAAAATAAAAAACCTAATCTTAACTATAGAAACTAATTAGTTTTATATTAGTTTAAATAGCGTTCTTAAATATTAAACTTAAAAAGACTAGTACTACTTTAGTAAACGCTTTTTAAATACCTTAGAGAAGGAGACTTTAATAGCTTAAAGCTAAGCTAGTTTAAACCTTTATTAATATTAGTACTACTTTAGAAAATCCTTTATAATAACTAATAAGAAAGAGACTTAATTATCTTAGTATAACTATATTTAAAATAGCTCTTAGAGCTTTTCTATTTATAAATAAGAAGATAAATAGGTATAGTAAGCTTATTATTATTATCTTTATTACTACTATATCTACTATTATTATTATTAATATTCTTTTTCTTAGCTAATATAAGGACTAAGGTAGTATACTACACCTTATAATAGACTATTCTAGTACCTACTAAAAGATCTACTAGTTTAAGCACTTTATACCTAGACTGCACTATATATATCCTTAAGTAAGGCGCCTAGACACTAGCGTCTGCTTACTAACTAGACTAACCCCTTATAACTACCCCCCCTTCTAACGTAATGCGTCCTAAGTTAGGCCTATATGTCTGCTAGCGCTAGATACTATGCGCTAGAGATAAAGGTTATATAAACCCTAAAGGCCCTAGGCGTCTAGCACCTAGCGCCTGCCTAGCTGTTACTAGGCAGCGCTAGGTACTGCCTATTACACGTTAGTCCCTCTAAGCCTAATGTAGGTTACACTTTATGCTGTAGAGCTAGTGCTAGCTAATTAATCTAAAGGTGCTAACTAAGACTAACCTAGCTAACTAAGGCAGTTAGAGCCCTACCTTAGTCTAGCCTACCTATATATAAGTAATACTGCTAGTAGGAATTAAACCTATAGACTTTATACTTAACTAAAAGACCTATAAAGTGCCTAAATAATTATAAGGACTAAGGTAGTATACTACACCCTATAATAGACTATTTTAGTATTACTAAAAGATCTACTAGTTTAGGCACTTTATGCCTAGACTGCACTATATATATCCTTAAGTAAGGCGTCTAGACACTAGCGTCTGCTTACTAACTAAACTAACCTCTTCTAGCTAAAAAGTTAATATCTAATAAAAGCTTAATATAACTAAAATAACTCCTATATAATGTAGTAGTATATGTCTAGTAGCGTCTATGTAGACTTTATGCTATAGATAGTTAGTTTAATTCTAACTGCAGGAAATTACTTTTATAGAAGACTAATTAGCTACTAAAGCCCTATAAAAGTAAAGCCTTATCCCCTATATATATAATAGGGCACTAATAATAGTATAACCTACCTATATATTATACTTTCCTTTATATTATATTATACCCTATAGTAAGTTAGGTAAAAACAAGCTAACCTTCTAATGTTTAATAATAGGGTAGCTTTCCTCTTATAAAAAATAGTAAGAGGTTTTTCTCCTTAGTATAGATTAATAAGTACTATATATATAGAATAGTGGAAAGGAATACCTTACTTATTCCTACTTAGATAGTAGATAATATGAGACTCCTCTTACTAAAAAAGAAAAAAAAAGCATTTTCTTAATACTATTTAATAATAGCTCTTATTTAAGCTATTATATATTATTTAATAACCTCTAAGAAGTTATAATTAAAAGAGATAGTAATATTAAAAAGAAGATTTAAGTTAAGTGTAGATATAAGTAAGGTATATAGGATAAAGACTTTAAAAGATTAGACTTAATAAGATTAGAAAAGAGGATTTAATATAGTTACTTTAGTTTTAGAATAATTTATTTAAACTATAGGTTTAGTAGGTTGTAGTAAAGTAGATTTATCTAGATTATAGGTTTAGTAAGTTATAGATATCGTAAATAGGAGAATCCTAGACCTTAGTAGTATAGACCTTAAGTAAAGCTGTCTCTAGTAAGTTAATCTAGCATTAAGCTAGACTATACTTACTCCTATAGTACTATATATTCTTAAATAAGCAACCTTAGTAAGTTAATAGTAAGAGAATAAAGTATAATACTTATATTAAGCTAACTGCTATTATTTCTTTTGTTTTTCTTCTTATATTATTTAATAGGTTAGTAACATACTTAGCTACCTAGACCTAAGTAGTAAAGATTTAATTTAGTATAGCTTTAATATATTAGTACTTAATAACTTATAGCTTACTCTTATACTTCTAGATAGGTATAAAATAAATATATCTTACGTTATGTAAGTAGTACTCTAAAGTTTTCAAAAGACCTATTAAGATAATAAGTTCTAAAGAACACTTAGTAAAAGCTAGAAGTCTAACTAACTATAAAACACTTCTTATACTTAATAAAATAAGTAGTATATTAGTTAGTATAACTACTTCTAAAGTGTATAAGCTTTATTATATCTTTATAAAGCTAACTAAACTAGCTTATATATAGTAGACTCCTACCCTTCTAGGCTATATATTATATAAACGTGTTTTATTTTCTAGGGGTTTAGTAATATATATTAGGTATAACTATTATATTAAGTTTCTAACTAACACTTTAGAGCTTCTAATAAAATCTCTACCTCTATCCCTTAATTTTACTACACCTACTAGATAGTATAGATTACTGCCTATAGCTAGCCTAAGTGCTTCTTTATTATTATAATTTTAGATATATTATCCTACTTCTAGGCTATTCTACTAATAAAAGAGCAGAGCTGCTGCTATAGGGCCTACCTTACCTTAATAATTAGGCCTATATTAGCTACTAGGCTGTTAAGAAGTAAGATTACTAATCTAACGCTAGTAATACTAATTACTATATAATTATTTATTCTACTATTAATAGTACTAATGTTATATAAATAGTTTCTTTTATTTTGCTTAATAATAAAGCTTATCTAAGCTGTTATAAACTGTTTTATAACCTCTAAGGGGTTATAATTAAGAGGGGTGCCTAGTTTAAAGAGGTTATCTAGGTTAAGTATAGGTATAACTAAGGATAAAGACTTAATAAGATTAGAAAGGAGAATTTAATTTAGTTACTTTAGTTTTAGGATAATTTATCTAAACTTTAGGTTTAGTAGGTTGCAGAGGAGATTTATTTAGATTATAGGTTTAGTAGGTTATAGAGGAGATTTATCTAGATTGTAGGTTTAGTAGGTTATAAGTATAGTTAATAGAGAATCCTAGATTCTATCCTAGCTAATTATATATACCTAATAAGCCTGCCTCTTAAGTTTAAATACCTCTATAGTTAAGAGTTCTTACTGCAGACTTTAGTAGTATAGACCTTAAGAGTAAAGCTATCTCTAGTAAGTAAATCTAGTATTAAGACTATACTAACCCCTATAGTACTATATGTTTTTAAATAAGCTACCTTACTAAGTTAACAGCATAAGAATAGGGTATAGTCCTTATATTAGGCTAACTATTAGTTTTATTTTTGCATTATGTGACTAATCTTAACTGTAGGATCTAATTAGTTCTAGGCTAGTTTAATTAGCGTTCTTAAATTAAATAGAAAAGCTATAATCTAAACTAACAAGCTTTAAGGAACTAAAGCTTTAAAGAGAGAGGTAATTATAAGTAGAGTATTAACAAAAAACTATAACTATAACTATAACTACATACTATAACTACAAACTACACCCTATAGTTTAGACTAAACTATAACTACAGTAGTTATAGTTATAGTTATAGTATAGGTAAGAGAGATATAGTCTAAACTTTAAGTACAGTAGAAAAATAATAACATAGTATTTCTATAGTTAATTAGTGTGTTATAGTATACTAAATACTATATTAAATATAATATATCTTAGACTAAGATATATACCTCAAATACTATATTTTTAGTCAGTTACTACTAAGTAAAACTATACTTATTACTTAGTACGTTAGTACTTACTACTTAGTAAGTACTAAGTATTAAGTAATAGGTAATTAAGTATAATATAGTAAAAGCTTACCTGCGTGACGCAGTGGTATGCGTCTAGCAGCATCTATGCGCACTTTATGCTGCAGACAGTTAGTTTAATTCTAACTGCAGGAAGCCACTTTTGCAGAAGTCTAATTAGCCACTAGAGCCCTGCAAAAGTAGAGCCCTAGGCCCCATATGCATAATAGGGCTCTAACAACAGTGTAACCTACCCTACGTATTATATTTTCCCTTTATAATATTCCTATATTATGTTAGGTAAAAACAAGCTAACCTTCTAATGTTTAATAATAGGGTAGTTTTCCTTCTACATAAATTACAGGAGGTTTTTCTCTCTATATATAGATTAACTGTATTATGTATATAGTATTAATGTAAAGGAATACCTTACTTATTCCTACTTAGATAGTGAATAATATAAGACTCCTCTTACTAATAGTAAAAGCTTTTATATTAACATACCTATATAGTAAGTCGCCTATTAAGGTAAGTTACCTACCTTCCTAAACCCTTCTACATTTTATTTAAGTTAATTTAACTATAATATATAAAATTAATTAAAACTACTTATTACCCTCTTCCTTATTACTATCCTAAACTACTTTATAAGTTTATATATTATATTTAGACTTTTTGTAATTACTATATTATTATATATATAGTTTAATACCTTTTATATAACCCTCCTTCTAATAGTTATTTTCCCCTTTAGTATTAACTATATCCTTTTCTCCCTATAGTGCCTCTACTTTAGTAGTATTAAGTAACCCTTTAAGATGTAGTTAGGTCTTTTTTACCTTTTAGTACTTACTTAGTACTTTTATCCCTATATAAAGCTTATAGTTCTTAACCTTAATAATAGTAAGCCTATAGGCTAGCTTACTAATACCTTTAGCTTAAAAGTTAATTACTTTATATATTAGTATTAGTAAGCTACCTTAATATACTTAGATCTTTTTTTTAAGGAAGGTAGTACTTTATATACCCTTTACTACTATAGTTAGTATTTTTAGGTCTTAAAAGCCTTAGCTGCTTAGCTATAAGTTTAATAGTATTAGTATCTTTAGCTTAAAATCTAAGTAAGAAAGAATAACTTTAAGGTTAAAAGGTATAAAGCCTACTTATTAAAAACTAGCTTATATATTTTCTATACTTATTAAGGCAAAAAATACTACTTTAAAAGTAAAATAAAAGTTATCTTTGGTAATATATAAAATCTATATTTATATTATCTTTTAAATTTCCTTACTATATAAGTACTTTAATAGGCTAAAGTACCTAATATTAAGAGGCTAAAGCTTATATAAGAAATAGAGAGATATATAAAAAGTAATAATACTTTATTCTTTATAGTATTTACTAAAGTTAGTTAATTTATAGCTATTATAACTATTAAAGATTAAGAAATAATAAAGGCTTTTTATATAAGTCTTTATATACTAATTAAAATGCTTTAGCTAATTTAGGCCAATATTATTTATTATCTATTTATTTTTACTTAGATAGATATCCTATATAGCTAGGAATTAGTAGTTAGTGTACTAAGAGGAGAGGTAATATTTACTTTTTATAATGATATATAGAGGTAGTATTTAACTATCTACATATATATACTAAATAATAGAAACCTATTTATAGTTACTAAGCTACTTTATATAAAGCCTTTCCTTATAGTTAGATATTATAATAACCTTTATATATAATAGTATTCCTATTAGGAAACTAGTCTTATTAAAGCTATAGATATTATAACTTAGTATTTTATACTTTAGAATTATATTTTATATAAGTATAAACTAGCCTTATATAATTATAGGATCCTTAGCTAAGGCTATCTAATAGTTAATTTAACATTAAAATTATATTTTTAATTTAGGGATATATTATATAAAGTTCTTTACCTATTAAGGTCTTATATATATCCTATTATATAAATTTAGAAGTTAGTTAGCTATTTCTTATTTATCTTCTTATTATAGAGGGAATCCTTAATTAATTAGGTTAATAACTTATTTAAGAATTACCTCCTCTTTAGGTATTATTAACTTTATTAAATTTAGTTATTTTTTGCTTTATATAATGTATCTAGCCTATTAGTTATATAGCGTTATTTAAGAGACCTTAAAGGTAGAGGTAGCTGTTTATATTAATATTTTTAGGTCTTTTTTAAGAGCCTAAATAGTAAAGATAATATAACTTTTAATTAAGGTAGATTATATATTTATATATAGAGGGAAAAATATATAAAGCTAAAAGAGATAGAAAGTTAGAAAAGTAGGTAACTTACCTTAATAGGTAACTTACTATGTAGATACATTATATATATATAATAAGTTTACTAAGTAGTAAGTACTTATACTTTTATAATATCTAAAATAAATACTAAATAGTAAATACTAGTAGTATAGTATAATAGTATACTATATAACTAATAAAACCTATTTAAAGAAAATATCCTCCTATAAATTAATATTATCCTCCTCTTATAAATCCTCCTCTTTACTACTATCTATATCTAAAAAACTAGGTAACTTTTTATAGTCTACCTTATATAACTTAGGGTATAATTTAGGGCCTATACCTCTATTAATTATAGGGTCTAGACTCTAGCCCTTTAGTAATAATAGTTGTTTTCTAGTTTTATTCTTTAAGCCTGTTCTTCTTTTTGTAATAATATTACTAGACTAGTTAAAAGTACCCTCTATAGCTATAGAGGTTACCTACGTAACGCAGTGGTATGCGTCTAGCAGCGTCTATGCGCTTTGCGCGCAGACAGTCAGTTTAATTCTAACTACAGGAATGCCACTTTTGCAGAAGTCTAATTAGCCACTAGAGCCCTACAAAAGTAGAGCCCTAGGCCCTACATGCATAATAGGGCCCTAATAACAGTGTAACCTACCTATGTATTATGTTTTCCTTTATATTATGTTATACCCTATATTATGTTAGGTAAAAACAAGCTAACCTTCTAATGTTTAATAATAAGGTAGTTTTCCTCCTATATAAATTATAGGAGGTTTTTCTCTCTATATATAGATTAACAGTATTATATGTATAGTATAGTGTAAAAGAATACTTTACTTATTCCTACTTAGATAGTAAATAATATAAGAATCCTCTTGCTTATAGCTGCAGAGGTTAGTAGTATAGCTAAATATCTTTTAGCTAGTATAGTTAAAATAGGGTATTTAAATTTGTTAGCAGCCTACTAGTCTAAGGGATTAACCTATTAATATTATCTTATTAGTATACTATTCTTAATATTATATTAAATAATTAATAAGTTTAATATAGTATTAATATTAATATTTATTACTATAAATAACCTATTAAATGAAGGATTAAGACTTACTTTATTGTCTTCTATAGGGCACTTAAAATAGTATTAAAGTTTGTTTTGTTATAATTTCTTTATTTCCTCCTTTCGTCTAATAGGAAAATAACCTTATAAGACTAATTCTCTAACTATAGGCCTAAGGTTATTATAAGGTTTATTATTATCTTTTTCCTTATTTAAAGTAATAGAAAATTTAGTTTGTTGTATATTAGCTTGCTTTTTACCCTTATTAGAGGTAGTATTATTATCTAAATTAGAATTAGACTCCTAATAAAGCTGTATATACGTATTATTAGAAGCTAAGTCACACTTATTATAGTCCTTATTATTATTATTAAGGTCTATAATAACTTTTTCTTTTAACCTAGAATAAAGGATTAGTAAATATTAAAGTAGAAATAGTAAAATATCATCTAGTAAAACTACTATATAGGTTATAGATAATAGTATATAATATGTAATATTACTTACGTTTTACATTCTAAGTAAAGATCCTTATAAACCTGTATTACTATATCTTTACTAATAAAAGAAGTAATAGTTTTATTATTTAATAGCGTACTATAATTAAATTAAGGGTCTAAGATAAAACCAAATAAAAAGGGCTTATATATACTATATTTAGTAATAGTTATAAGGCCTAGATAGTATTTTTTAAGTTATGTTAAGCCTTAATTAATTACTATAATAAACTTAGAAGCTCCTGCGTGACGCAGTGGCATGCGTCTAGCAGCGTCTGTGTGCACTTTGTGCGCGCAGACGGTTGGTTTGATTCTGACTGTAGGAATGCCACTTTTGCAGAAGTCTAATTAGCTACTAGAGCCCTACAGAAGTAGAGCCCTAGGCCCTACATGCATAATAGGGCTCTAACAACAGTGCACCCCCTCCCTACGTATTATGTTTCCTTTGTAAAGTGTTATATTCTGTGTAGTATTAGGCAAAAATAAGCTAACCTTCTAATGCTTAATAATAAGGTAGTTTTCCTCCTATATAAATTATAGGAGGTTTTTCTCTCTATATATAGATTAACTATATTATGTAAATAGTATAGTGTAAAGGAATACCTTACTTATTCCTACTTAGATAGTAAATAATATAAGACTCCTCTTACTAATAAAAAACTTAGGAGCAAAAGGATAAAGTTATTTATTAGTCTATTAATAAGTTAGTAATAATATAATACTATAATATATAATATATAGTATATTAATCTTCTTATATTATATATTTTACTCTTACCTCTTCTATAACTTATTTATTATTAGCAATATATACCTATGTAATGCAGTAGTATGCATCTAGCAGCGTCTATACGCTCTGCATACAGACAGTTAGTTTAATTCTAACTGTAGGAAGCTACTTTTATAGAAGTCTAATTAGCCACTAGAGCCCTATAAAAGTAGAGCCCTAGGCCCTACATACATAATAGGGCTCTAATAATAATACACTACACCTACGTATTATATTTTCCTTTTGTAATAATCCTATATTATGTTAGGTAAAAATAAATTAACCTTCTAATATTTTATAAGATAGAGTAGTTTTCCTCCTATATAAATTATAGGAGGTTTTTCTCTCTACCTATATAGATTAATAAGTACTATATATATAGAATAGTATAAAGGAATACCTTACTAGTTCCTACCTAGATAGTAAATAACATAAGACTCTTATTACTATTAGTAATATATAACTATAAATAATTATCTAGCTAAGTATAAATAGTATTAAGTATTATTAAAATATATAAGGGGTTAGTCTAGTTAGTAAGTAGACGCTAGCATCTAGGCGCCTTACTTAAGGATATATATAGTGCAGTCTAGGTATAAAGTACCTAAACTAGTAGATCTTTTAGTAATACTAAAATAGTCTATTATAAGGCGTAGTATACTACCTTAGTCCTTATAATTATTTAAGCACTTTATAGGTCTTTTAGTTAAGTATAAAGTCTATAAGTTTAATTCCTACTAGTAGTATTACTTATATATAGGCAGGCTAGACTAAGGTAGGGCTCTAACTACCTTAGTTAGCTAGGTTAGTCCTAGTTAGCACCTTTAGATTAGCTAGCGCTAGCTCTATAGCATAAAGTGTAACCTACATTAGGCTTAGAGGGACTAATATGTAATAGGTAGTGCCTAGCGCTGCCTAGCAATAGTATCGCTAGGCAGGCGCTAGGTGCTAGACGTCTAGGGCCTTTAGGGTTTATATAGCCTTTATCTCTAGCACATAGCATCTAGCGCTAGCAGACATGTAGGCCTAACTTAGGACGCGTTACGTTAGAAGGGAGGGTAATTATAAGGGGTTAGTCTAGTTAGCAAGCAGATGCTAGCGTCTAGACGCCTTACTTAAGGATATATATAGTGCAGTCTAGGTATAAAGTGCCTAAACTAGTAGATCTTTTAGTAATACTAGAATAGTCTATTGTAGGGCGTAGCACACCACCCTAGTCCTTACAAAATAGTACTATTAGTTATATAGGTTTAGCCTTATAGGTAATTAGTAGGTATAAAATAAACCTCTAATATATCTCTTAAACTCTTAAGTTAAAATAACGTATCTAGTGTAGGATAAATAGCTTTAAAAGGTTTAATACTTATATTTCTAGAAAGGTAATTTAAATGTTCCTTTGATATAATAGCGTTGTTTATTATACGAAATATAGAATACTATCTTATATTGTTACCTATTTATTATAATATTATTAAAATTAATAATTAGTTATAGTTAACGTATTTAATTAAGTAGTAATAACATAATATTAATAGTTTACTTACATAAAGGAATCTTAGTTTTAAGTATATTAGTAGGTATATTACTGTTTTCTTTACTAATCTTAAGTGCTTTTTTAAATTCTTACTGTAAAATATATTATATTATTTCTTAAAAATATAATAACCTTTATAAGAGACCCTATACTACCTAGAAATTATTAAGCTATTAGTAACTTACTAAATATAAAATAGTATAATAGGATATAGTATAGTATAATAAATAATAATATAATATAGAGTTACTTACTTACTAATAGTTCTACTAACTTATCTTTTTCTCCTTTATTTAAGTCTATAATACTGTTTGTTATATTACTTACTAATCTTAAGTTTCTAAACTCTAAGATATCTTTATCTATTATAGTAGAAGATATATAACTAGTAATTATATCTTTAGCTGCTAAGTTATGCATATATACTAAGTAATAATAGTTATAAATATTATTATCTTCTGTTATTAATAGTAAGAGGAGTCTTATATTATTTACTGTCTAAGTAGGAATAAGTAAGGTATTCCTTTACACTAATTCTATATACACAGTACTTAATAATCTATACTAGGAAGAAAAACCTCCTACTATTCTTCCTTAGTAGGAGGAAAGTAACCCTATTATTAAACATTAGAAGGTTAGCTTATTTTTACCTAACATAATATAGGATTTATTATAGAGTATAAAGGAAATTTAATATGTAGGTAGGGTGTACTATTATTAGAGCCTTATTATGCATATAGGGCCTAAGGCTCTACTTTTGTAGGGCTCTAGTAGCTAATTAGACTTCTGCAAAAGTGGCTTCCTACAGTTAGAATTAAACTAACTGTCTGCGCGCATAAAAGTGCGTATAGATGCTGCTAGATATATGCTACTACGTCACGTAGGTTTATCTTCTGTTATATCTTACTTATTCTTAATATCTAGAATAAAGCTAGAATATAGTTAATTTAGAAATGTAGAGTTATTAGCGCTGTTATCTCTAGTAGTAGTATTATGTATATAATATTAGTAATTAAGTATTTTAAAGTAAAATAATAATGTAAGATATTACTATTTAATATAGTACTTTACTTACCTTATAATACTGTTATAAGGAATAGAGTAAGTATTAAGAATATTCTTTATAAATACGTTATTTAAGTAAGTCCTAGTATATATAGGCTTCACTTAAAGCTTTAAACCTAAGTAAAATATACTTTAGTTTAAAGGTATTAGTAATAAAGCAAGCTATTACTCCTAAATAGCTTTTAAAGTTAACAGAGGTCTATATATCTAACTGTATAGAAATAGTGCTATAATTAGTAATATATATGTTAAGAAGTTATTTAAGAGCCTTAAATTCTTTTAAGTATAGATTATTAATTATTTAGATAAGCGTTTAATAATAAATAGGTTTAGAAGTACTATAATGTATAAGATTAGTATTTTAGTACTATATATATAGTAATACTATATAATACTATTATTAAATAATAATAACTATTACTTACTTATTATAATAGTTTAAAAGATCGTTAAAGGTATTAGAAGTTATAGTACTAAAAGGAATATTAAACTGTAACATAAATGCTATAGCCTTTTGTATTCCTATATTATTATTAAAGTTATAACTTAAACGATTAGAATATCTAGGTTGTTTAAAACTAGATACTAAACTAGTAGCTATAAATCTGTTAATATTAGACTGTGAAATCTGTTTAACTTCATTCTACTGTTTAACTATTATAATATTAGTATTTATTATTTAATATAATATTAATAAGTAATTATAAAGTAATAAATTAAATTATAACTTATAATGTATTTTATTAGGATTACTTTTGTCTTCTGCTAAAGTTATAACTATAGGATGTTTATCTTTAAAGTGTTTAGCTCTATTACTAGCTTGAAAACGGGTTGCTTTAGTAGTAAATTTAAAATTACAGCCTTTAGCTTAGTAATAACATATAATATCTCTGTCTTTACTAGTATTTATAGGGGCTAACTCTGCTGTAAACAAGCTATTAAGTTTTATATAAGCTGTTGTTTTAGGTAATTTATAGTTAGGTTAATTTTCTTTCCTATCTTTATAATTTCTGTTAGATAGTATAGTATTTAAAATAGTAAAAGAGTTGCTATTATCCTAGCTGGATCTACTAGCTAAAATAGGGCTAAAAGGTGCTAAGGACTGTTAAGAAGGGGTATAACTAGAATTTATTTTAAAATAGTTTTTTTCGATTTTATAAGGCGTTAATAGTAGAAATAGATATAATAAAGTTTTTTTTTTAATTTTATTAGGCGTTAATAGACTTAAGTAGAAATATAGATAATATAGTTTCTTCTAAGTTTTTTAAGGCGTTAATAGTAAAAATACAAATAATATAGTTTCTTTTTGATTTTATAAGGCGTTAACAGTAGAAATAGAAATGTTAGAATTGAACCTGCGACCTTAGGGCTTAGGATAAATCCAGCCCTAGCGGAAGTAGGTTGTTATAGGTGGCTGTGCGTGAGACTGCCCTACCTAAGGGTAGGCTAGTAAGGGCGCCTGCTACTACAGGTAAAATACCTACTGCCTTCCTTACAGCAGCTAGCCTATAATAAGCAACACTAACCCTATTAAGACAACCTAAATATTATAAGAAACATAAATTACCTTATCTTAATAACAACCTTATCCTATAATAATACTAACACTAATTAGTAATAGCTATTATAGTTATTATAAGTTAGTAAGGATTTTTATAGAAGAGATAATAATCCTAGCTTAGTCTACCTATTATACTAATTAAGGTTATTAACCTACGTATTATTAACTTAAAAACTAACGTATTAATTACGCTGTTAATAATAGCCTTAGGTATAGTAATATTTAAGGTACAGCCTAGCTACCTTAAGGTAAGACTACCTCTATTGTTAATACTAGACCCTTCTACCTATTTAACTACTCTTTTCTTCCTCTATTATACCTTACTTTACTTAACAATTAAACAAACAGTTTAGTTACTTATACCTCACTTTACTTAATAAGCAAACAGACAGTTTAGTTACACTATTTAGGTAAACTATTAACAACTTTACTAATAACCTTATCCTTATCCTTCTTCTTATTTTTTTTTCTCTACCTTATTATCTTACCTTTTATTATTACATCTTTATAACTATATTAATTATACAGTGAATTAACTAACTTACTGTTAGGGTTAATAGTACTATTAAGATCGTACTAAGCCTATTAAAATACATTAATCCTAAGATAATATACCTATATAGTGAGTCGCCTATTAGGGTAAGTTACCTACTTTTCTAACTTTCTATCTCTTTTACCCTTACATACTTTTACCCTTATATATCTTTCCCTTTATATACTTTTTAAGAACGCTAATTAAACTAGCGTAGAACTAATTAGATCCTGCAGTTAAGATTAGTCACATAATGTAAAACAAATAACAGCAGTTAGCCTAATATAAGCACTATACCCTATTCTTATGCTGTTAACTTAGTAAGGTAGCTTATTTAAGAATATATAGTACTATAGAGGTTAGTATAGTCTACTAGAGATAGCTTTACTCTTAAGGTCTATACTACTAAGGTTAAGAACTCTTAACTATAGAGGTATTTAACCTTAACAGGTAGGCTTATTAGGTATATATAGTTAGCTAGGATAGAATCTAGGATTCTCCTATTAACTATACCTACAACCTACTAAACCTACAGTTTAGACAAATTATCCTAAAACACCTACTAAAGTAACTAAATTAAATTCTTCTTTCTAATGTTATTAAGTCTAATCTTATTAACTTCTTATCCTATATACCTTAGTTATACCTATACTTAACCTAGATAACCCCTTTAAACTAGGCACCCCTCTTAATTATAACCCCTTAGAGGTTATAAAACAGTTTATAACAGCTTAAATAAGCTTTATTATTAAGTAGTATAGAGGGAACTCTCTATATAACATTATTACTATTAATAGCAGAATAAATAACTATATAGTAATTAATATTACTAGCGTTAGATTAGTAATCTTACTTCTTAACAGCCTAGTAGCTAATATAAGCCTAATTATTAGGGTAAGGTAGGCCCTATAGCAGCAGCTCTGCTCTTTTGTTAGTAGAATAGCCTAAAAGCAGGATAATGTATCTAAAATTAGAATAATAAAGGAGCACTTAGGCTAGCTGCAGGCAGTAATCTGCGCTATCTAGTAGGTATAGTATAATTAAGGGGAAGTCTAAAGGTTAGAGAAAAGAGATTTTACTAGAAGCTCTAAGGTGTTAGTTAGAAACTTAATGTAATAGTTATACTTAATACATATTACTAGACCCCTAGAAAATAAAACATATTTACATAATGCATAGCCTAGAAGGGCTTCCCTTTACATATAAAGATATAATCTACCTTAATTAAAAGTTATATTATCTTTACTATCTAAGCTCTTAAAAAAGAACTAAAAGTATCTATATAAGCAGCTACCTCTACCTTTAAGGTCCCTTAAATAACGCTATATAGCTAACATACTAGATATATAATATAAAGTAAAAGATAACTAAATTTAATAAAGTTAACTATACCTAAAAAGAAGGTAATTCTTAAATAAGTTATTAACCTAATTAATTAAAGGTTCCTTTTATAATAAGATAATATATAAGAAATAGCTAACTAATCCCTAGACTTATATAATAGGATATATATAGGACCCTAATAGGTAGAGAACTTTATATAATATATTTCTAAATTAAAAATATAATTTTAATATTAAAATAACTATTAGAGGGCCTTAGCTAAGGATCTTATAATTATATAAGGCTAGTTTATACTTATATAAAATATAATTCTAAAGTATAAGATACTAAATTATAATATTTATAACTTTTATAAGACTAGTTTCTTAATAGGAATACTATTATATATAAAGGTTATTATAATATCTAACTATAAAGGAAGGCTTTATATAAAGTAGCTTAGTAATTATAAATAGGTTTCTATTATTTAGGGTGTATATATAGATAGCTAAATACTACCTCTATATATTATTATAAAAAGTAAATATTACCTTTTCTCTAAGTATACTTACTACTAATTTCTAGCTATATAGTATATCTATCTAAGTAAAAATAAATAAATAATAAATAATATTAGCTTAGATTAGCTAAAGCACTTTAATTAGTATATAAAGACTTATATAAAAGGCTTTTATTACTTTTTAATTCTTAATAGTTATAATAACTATAAATTAACTAACTTTAATAAATACTATAAGAAATAAAGTATTATTACTTTTTATATACCCTTCTAGGCTATGCATTATGTAAACGTGTTTTATTTTCTAGGGGTCTAGTGACATGTATTAAGTATAACTATTACATTAAGTTTCTAACTAATAGTATCCTTAGAGCTTCTAGCAAAATCTCTACTTCTGTTGCAACAGCCTTAATTGTACTACACCTACTGGATAGCGCAGATTACTGCCTGCAGCCAGCCTAAGTGCTCCTTTATTATTATAATTTTAGATATATCGTCCTACTTCTAGGCTATCCTACTAACAAAAGAGCAGAGCTGCTGCTGCAGGGCCTACCTTACCTTAATAATTAGGCCTGTATTAGCTACTAGGCTGTTAAGAAGTAAGATTGCTAATCTAACGCTAGTAATATTAATTACTATATAGTTATCTATTCTGCTATTAATAGTAATAATGTTATATAGAGAGTTCCCTTTATACTACTTAATAATAGAGCTTATCTAAGCTATTATAAACTGTTTTATAACCTTTAAGAGGTTATAATTAAGAGGGGTGCCTAGTTTAAAGGGGTTATCTAGGTTAAGCGTAGGTATAACTAAGTAGGATAAGGAGTTAATAAGATTAGACTTAATAAGATTAGAAAGGAGGATTTAATTTAGTTACTTTAGTTTTAGGATAATTTGTCTAAACTGCAGGTTTAGTAGGTTGCAGGTTAAATACCTCTATAGTTAAGAGTTCTTAACCTTAGTAGTATAGACCTTAAGAGCAAAGCTATCTCTAGTAAGTTAATCTAGCATTAAGACTATACTAACTCCTATAGTACTATGTGTTCTTAAATAAGCTACCTTACTAAGTTAACAGCATAAGAATAGGGTATAGTGCTTGTATTAGGCTAACTGCTGTTGTTTTTTTTGCATTATGTAACTAATCTTAACTGCAGGATCTAATTAGTTCTACGCTAGTTTAATTAGCGTTCTTAAATTACTTTTTATATACTTTTTTACTTATTATATAAGCTTTAGCCTCTTAATATTAAATACTTTAGTTTATTAAAGTATTTATATAGTAAAGAAATTAAGAAGATAATATAAATATAGATTTTATATATTACTAAAAATAACTTCTTTTCTACCTTTAAAGTAGTATTTTTTACTTTAATAGGTAAAAATAATATATAAGCTAGTTTTTAATAAGTAGGCTTTATACCTTTTAACCCTAAAGTAGTTCTTTCTTACTTAGATTTTAAGCTAAAGATACTAACACTATTAAACTTATAGCTAAGCAGCTAAGGCTCCTAAAACCTAAAGATACTAACTATAGCAGTAGAGGGCGTATAAAATACTACCTCTCTTAAAAAGAAGATCTAAGTATATTAAGGTATCTTACTAATACTAATATATAAAGTAATTAACTTTTAAGCTAAAAATATTAATAAATTAGCTTCTAAGCTTATTATTATTAAAGCTAAGAACTATAAGCTTTATATAGGAATAGAGGTATTAAGTAAGTACTAGAAGGTAAAAAAGACCTAACTATATCTTAGAGGGTTACTTAATACTACTAAAGTAGAGATACTATAAATAGAAAAAGGTAGTATTAATACTAAAGGAGAGAATAACCTTTAGAAGGAGGGTTATATAGAAGGTACTAAACTATATATAAGGTAATATAGTAATTATAGAAAGCCTAAACATAATATATAAACTTATAAAGTAGTTTAGGATAGTAATAAGGAAGAGGATAAAGAGTAGTTTTAATTAATTTTATATATTATAGTTTAATTAACTTAAATAAAATATAGAAGGGTTTAGGAAGGCAGGTAACTTACCTTAATAGGCGACTTACTATATAGGTACGTTATAGGATTATCCTTAAGTAACGCCTAATAAGGTAACTTTATTATAAGTAAACACCTTTACTACCTATATAATTACTAAGTAGTAAATTAAAAGGTTTTTTACTTTAGCCCTTCAGGAGACCTTCCTTTAGGAGTATAATAGATAGTCTAAAGAAACATTTAATCTTATAAACATAGCCCTTCTTATAAGGCTTTAGAATTACCTCCTTTAATATAAGGTATTTATACTATAGGGTTAAGGATTACAGAAGATCTCTATTAACCTTATAAAGATCCTTAACCTTAAAGAATATTACCTCTAGTTATAAGAAGAGTTTAGTAAGTAGTATATAAAAGACCTACTCTTCTGTAATTACTATAAAGTTAATAACTTTAATAATAGCATTATAAAGCTACTACTATTTAGTAAATCTATACACTAGAGAGCACCTACGCCTTAATAATAATAATAATAGCAGCAGTAGCAGTTAGTAATCTATAGCCTAAGGGACCTACCCTTACTAAGCAGTAATATAGAAACAGTAGCTAGCCCTTTAAACGTATAAGAAGGGCTTAGGCCCTCTACGCTAAGCAGCGCCTTTATAAGAAAACTACCTTATTAAACTCCCCTTATTATACTAGTAAGAAGGTTTTTTAACAGCCTAAACTTTAAAACTATACTTCTATAGGACTTTAAGGTAGGATTTATAGTAATAATAATCTATAACCTCCCTATTAATAATAGCTATAATTAACCTACCCCTTAGCTCTACTAAAACAATAGGCTGTAACCTTTATGTTTTCTATACACTTTATAACCTTTACAGCCTACTTACTCTTTATTACACTCTTACTACTCTATCTTTCCTTTATAATAACTATACTAGTAATGGGGTCCTCCTAAGTTACCTCTAACATATTAGCAGCAGATAATATACCTTTCTTTACTATATGTTAATATTCTATATAAAGCTTATAACGTTTAGCTTAATTACAAAAGACATTCTAACCCTTCTAATTAGCCTACACTAAAGGAGCTAAATAACCTATTAAAGCTATATACTAGCCCTAATATAAAGTATACTAGTAAGAAATATAATATACTTAATATTAAACTTAATATACCTACATAGTAAGTCGCCTATTAGGGTAAGTTACCTACCTTCCTAAACCCTTCTATATTTTATTTAAGTTAATTTAACTATAACCTATAAAATTAACTCAAACTACTTATTACCCTCTTCTTTATTACTATCTTAAACTACTTTATAGGTTTATATATTATATTTAGACTTTCTATAATTACTATATTATTCTATATATAGTTTAATATCTTCTATATAACCCTCCTTCTAATAGTTATTTTCCCCTTTAGTATTAACTATATTATTTTCTCCCTATAGTATCTCTACTTTAGTAGTATTAAGTAACCCTCTAAGATATAGGTAGGTCTTTTTTACTTTTTAGTGCTTACTTAGTACCTTTATCCTTATTTAAAGCTTATAGTTTTTAGCCTTAATAATAGTAAGCCTATAGGCTAACTTACTAATACTTTTAGCCTAGAAGTTAATTACTTTATTTAAGAATGCTAATTAAACTAGCGTAGAACTAATTAGATCCTACAGTTAAGATTAGTTACATAATGCAAAAAGAAAAAACTAGCAGTTAGCCTAATATAAGCACTATACCCTATTCTTATGCTGTTAACTTAGTAAGGTAGCTTGTTTAAGAACATATAGTACTATAGGGGTTAGTATAGTCTTAATACTAGATTAACTTACTAGAGATAGCTTTACTCTTAAGGTCTATACTACTAAGGTTAAGAACTCTTAACTATAGAGGTATTTAACCTTAAGAGGTAGGCTTATTAGGTATATATAGTTAGCTAGGATAGAATCTAGGATTCTCCTATTAACTATACCTATAACCTACTAAACCTACAGTTTAGATAAATTATCCTAAAACCTACTAAAGTAACTAAATTAAATCCTCCTTTCTAATCTTATTAAGTCTAATCTTATTAACTTCTTATCCTACTTAGTTATACCTATACTTAACCTAAATAACCTGTTTAAACTAAGCACCCCTCTTAATTATAACCCCTTAGAAGTTATAAAATAGTTTATAACAGCTTAGATAAGCTTTATTATTAAGTAGTATAAAAGGAACTCTCTATATAATATTATTACTATTAATAGTAGAATAGATAACTATATAGTAATTAATATTACTAGCGTTAGATTAGTAATCTTACTTCTTAACAGCCTTATAGCTAATATAGGCCTAATTATTAGGGTAAGGTAGGCCTTATAGCAGCAGCTCTACTTTTTTATTAGCAGGATAGCCTAGAAGTAGGATAACGTATCTAAAACTGTAACAATAAAGGAGCACTTAGGCTGGCTGCAGGCAGTAATCTGCGCTATCTAGTAGGTGCAGTATAATTAAGGGATAGAAGTAGAGATTTTACTAGAAGCTTTAAGGTGTTAGTTAGAAACTTAATATAATAGTTATACTTAATATATATTACTAGACCCTAAGAAAAAAAAACATATTTACATAATGTATAGCCTAGAAGGGCGTTAATTACTTTATATATTAGTATTAGTAAGTTACCTTAATATATCTAGAACTTTTTTTTAAGGGAGGTAGTACTTTATATACTTTTTACTGCTATAGTTAGTATCTTTAGCTCTTAAAAGCCTTAGCTACTTAGCTATAAGTTTAATAGTATTAGTATTTGTAGCTTAAAATCTAAATAAGAAAGAACTACTTTAGGGTTAAAAAGTATAAAGCCTACTTATTAAAAACTAGCTTATATATTATTTGTACCTATTAAGGTAAAAAATACTACTTTAAAAGTAAAGAAAGAATTTATTTTTAGTAATATATAAAATCTATATTTATATTATCTTTTTAATTTCCTTACTATATATATACTTTAATAAGCTAAAACACCTAATATTAAAAAGCTAAAGCTTATATAATAAATAAAGCAGTATATAAAAAGTAAGAATACTTTATTTCTTATAGTATTTATTAATATTAGTTAATTTATAGCTATTATAACTATTAAGGATTAAAAGGTAATAAAGGCTTTTTATATAAGTTTTTATATACTAATTAAAATGCTTTAGCTAATTCAAGCTAATATTATTTATTATCTATCTATTTTTACTTAGATAGATACACTATATAGCTTAGAATTAGTAGTTAGTATACTAGAAGGAGAGGTAATATTTACTTTTTATAATAATATATAGAGTTAGCACCTAGCTATCTATATATACACCCTAAATAATAAAAACTGATTCATAATTACTAAGTTACTTTATATAAAGCCTTTCCTTATAGTTAGATATTATAATAACTTCTATATATAATAGTATTCCTACCTACGTAACGCAGTAGCATACGTCTAGCAGCGTCTATACGCTCTACGCGCAGACAGTTAGTTTAATTCTAACTATAGGAAGCCACTTTTATAGAAGTCTAATTAGCCACTAGAGCCCTACAAAAGTAGAGCCTTAGGCCTTATATGTATAATAGGGCTTTAATAATAGTACACTACACCTACGTATTATGTTTTCCCTTTATAATAATCCTATATTATATTAGGTAAAAATAAGCTAACTTTCTAATGTTTAATAAGATAGAGTAGTTTTCCTCTTATATAAATTATAGGAGGTTTTTCTCTCTACCTATATAGATTAATAAGTACTATGTATATAGAATAGTGTAAGGGAATACCTTACTAGTTCCTACCTAGATAGTAAATAACATAAGACTTCTATTACTATAAATAATAGTATTCCTATTAGAAAACTAGTTTTATTAAAGTTATAGATATTATAATTTAGTATTTTATACTTTAGAATTATATTTTATATAAATATAAACTAGTACTATGTAACTATAGGATCCTTAGGTAAGGCCCTCTAATAGTTAATTTAATATTAAAAATATATTTTTAATTTAAGAATATATTATATAAAATTCTCTATCTATTAAAGTCTTATATACATCCTATTATATAAATTTAAAAGTTAGTTAATATACATCCTATTATATAAATTTAAAAGTTAGTTAGCTATTTCTTATATATTTTTTTATTATAGAAGGAACCTTTAATTAATTAGGTTAATAACTTATTTAAGAATTACCTCCTCTTTAGGTATAGTTAACTTTATTAAATTTAGTTATCTTTTGCTCTATATAATATATCTAGTATGTTAGTTATATAGTGTAATTTAAGGGACCTTAAAGATAGAGGTAGCTGTTTATATAGACATTTTTAGGTCTTTTGTAAGAGCCTAGATAGTAAGGATAATATAACTTTTAATTAAGGTAGATTATATATTTATATATAGAGGGAAAGATATATAAAGGTAAAAGAGATAGAAAGTTAGAAAGGTAGGTAACTTACCTTAATAGGCGACTTACTATATAGATACATTATAATCTTTTATAAGAACTATAATAATATAGGTATTACTAATAATATATAGTATCTTAGTATTATCTTTCTAATAATACTAAAAGGTAAGGTATTAGACTTTTACTTCTAACGCCTCTATAGCTAAGGGCTATATAACTTCTACACTCTTATTAACGCCCTCTATAGGCACTTTAAGACTAAAGAAACTTTTAAAGGTTACCTTACTAAGTAGTAATAGATTTTATATTAATAAATAGAAGTATTAGAGCTAGGAAAAACAAAAGGTAAGATCCTTAAGCTAATAATCTTACGCCTTAATGTTATATAAAGGGCTCTTCCTTTAGTCTATTCTTTTTTTTTTTTTTCTTATAGTAATAGGAGTCTTATATTATTCACTATCTAGGTAGGAACTAGTAAGGTATTCCCTTACACTATTCTATATACATAGTACTTATTAATCTATATAGGTAGAGAGAAAAACCTCCTGTAATTTATATAGGAGGAAAACTACTTTATCTTATTAAATATTAGAAAGTTAGCTTATTTTTGCCTAACATAATATAAGATTATTATAAAGGGAAAACATAATACGTAGGTGTAGTGTATTGTTATTAGAGCCCTATTATGCATATAGGGCCTAAGGCTCTACTTTTGTAGGGCTCTAGTAGCTAATTAGACTTCTATAAAAGTGGCTTCCTGCAGTTAGAATTAAACTAACTGTCTGCATGCAGAGCGTATAGACGCTGCTAGACGTATGCTACTACGTTATGTAGGTCCTTTAGTCTATTAGACTAATAGTTTCTTTAGACTATAGCTTTTAAACGCCTACTGTAGTATACCTAAGGCTTAACTTTACCTTTATAACCTATTAAATACTCTTAATAGCGTTATTAACTAGCTTTAGTTAGTATTTATAACTGCTAAAAATAAGGTAAAGGTTATATAGCAGTATGTTACTTATAATTATAATTACTACAGCTGCTACTATTATAAGCCTAGCTGGAGCTAGGTAAAGCACTTTACTAATTATACCTACTGTAGTAACAGTAAGAATAATTAATATAAAGGTAAAAGGTAAAAAGGTAATTAGCCTATACCTACTAACTAAAAGTAGTATATCTATAAGCAGACTAGGTGTTATTTAACTAACTACACCCTTAATAAGAGGAAGGATATCTATAATAAATATTAGGCTAGTAAGTAGATAAAGGGTAAGATTAGTAAAGCAGCTTATAACGCTTTCTTAACAGCCTATAAAGGTAAAAATCCCTCTCTTACTAATAAAGATAGTAATAAAGATCTTACCTAATATCTCTAGGGTATTATAGTTAGTAAGAATAAGCCTAATAAGGTTAATAATAATAAGTCTTTCTATCTAGCTACTACCTTCTTTAGTGAGACTAACTTTAATAAAAAGGTAATTACTAGCTAGTTAGCTAATTAGTCCTTTACCTATTACTTAACTAAAGCTAACTTAAGTATTTAGTAATATATTTAGATACCTACCTTAAGTAATAACCTAATTAAAGAAATAAAGCTATTAATAAGCCCTAATTTAGCCTTCCTACTTAATAAATACTTATCTAAGGTTTTTTAAGGTATCCTACCTAATATAGGCGCTGCTAGCTACTTAACGGCAGGATATCCCTAAGTTATTACCCTTTAATATATCTAGCTAGCAGAAATTAACCTAACTATTTAGGTATCTATCTAATTTAGTAAAGGGCAGCCTATTAAGTCTTCTAGTAGGATTATTATTACTACCTGATTTAGACCTATTAACTTTTATATTATCTCTATTAACACCCTTTTTCTCCTTTACCTTTGTAATATAGACTGCCTTAAGGTCTAATTTAATAACGTTAATAACGTTCTTAGTAAGAAGACGTTATTATACCTATTATAAGAAAATAAGGTTACCTATAGATAATATACCTATATAGTAAGTTACCTATTAAGGTAAGTTACCTACTTTTCTAACTTTCTATCTCTTTTACCTTTATATATCTTTCCCTCTATATATAAATATATTTAAGAACGCTAATTAAACTAGCGTAGAACTAATTAGATCCTACAGTTAAGATTAGTCACATAATGCTAAAAAAATAATAACAGTAGTTAGCCTAATATAAGCACTATACCCTATTCTTATGCTGTTAACTTAGTAAGGTAGATTCTATAAGAACATATAGTACTATAGAGGTATATATAAATATATAATCTACCTTAATTAAAAGTTATATTATTCTTACTATTTAGGCTCTTAAAAAAGACCTAAAAATATCTATATAAACAGCTACCTCTACCTTTAAGGTCTCTTAAATAACGCTATGTAACTAATACACTAGATGTATTATATAGAGTAAAAGATAACTAAATTTAATAAAGTTAACTATACCTAAAGAGGTAGTAATTCTTAAATAAGTTATTAACCTAATTAATTAAAGGTTCTTTCTATAGTAAAAATATATATAAGTAATAGCTAACTAACTTCTAAATTTATATAATAAGAAATATATAGAACCCTAATAGGTAGAGAACTTTATATAATATATCCTTAAATTAAAAATATAATTTTAATATTAAACTAACTATTACCTATGTAACGCAGTAGTATATATCTAGCAGCGTCTGTGCGCTCTGCATGCAGACAGTTAGTTTAATTCTAACTGTAGGAAGCTACTTTTACAGAAGTCTAATTAGCCACTAGAGCCCTATAAAAGTAGAGCCTTAAGCCCTATATACATAATAAGGCTCTAATAATAGTGCACTATATTTATATATTATATTTTCCCTTTATCATAATCCTATATTATGTTAGGTAAAAATAAGCTAACCTTCTAATGTTTAATAAGATAGAGTAGTTTTCCTTCTATATAAATTATAGGAGGTTTTTCTCTCTACCTATATAGATTAATAAGTACTATATATATAGAATAGTGTAAGGGAATACCTTACTAGTTCCTACCTAGATAGTGAATAATGTAAGACTCCTATTACTATAGATTAAACTAACTATTAGAGGGCTTTGGCTAAGGATCTTATAATTATAGAAGGCTAGTTTATATTTATATAAAATATAATTCTAAAGTATAAAATACTAAATTATAATATCTATAACTTTAAAAAGACTAGTTTCCTAATAGGAATACTATTATATATAAAGGTTATTATAATATCTAACTATAAGGGAAGGCTTTATATAAAGCAGCTTAGTATTTATAAATAGGTTTTTATTATTTAAGGTGTATATATAGATAGCTAGGTGCTACCTCTATATATTATTATAAAAGGTAAATATTACCTCTCCTTTTAGTATACTAACTGCTAATTCCTAGCTATATAGTATATCTATCTAAGTAAAAATAAATAAATAATAAATAATATTAGCTTTAAATTAGCTAAAGCATTTTAATTAGTGTATAAAGACTTATATAAAAAGCCTTTATTACCTTTTAATCCTTAATAATTATAATAGCTATAAATTAACTAACTTTAATAAATACTATAAAAAATAAAGTATTATTATTTTATATATACCTCCCTATTTATTATATAAGCTATAGCCTCTTAATATTAAGTGCTTTAGCTTATTAAAATACTTATATAGTAAAAAAATTAAAAAGATAATATAAATATAAATTTTATATATTACTAAGGATAACTTCTTTTTTACTTTTAAAGTAGTATTTTTTATTTTAATAAGTAAAAATAATATAGATATTAGTTTTTAATAAGTAGGCTTTATACCTTTTTACCCTAAAGTAGTTTTTTCTAACTTAGATCTTAGGCTAAAAATACTAATACTATTAAACTTATAGCTAAGTAGCTAAGGCTTTTAGGACCTAAAGATACTAACTATAGTAGTAAAAGGTATATAAAATACTACCTCCCTTAAAAAGAAGATCTAAGTATATTAAAGTAGCTTACTAATACTAATATATAAAGTAATTAACTTTTAGGCTAGAGGTATTAGTAAGTTAGCTTATAGGCTTACTATTATTAAGGCTAAAAACTATAAGCTTTATATAAGAATAAAGGTATTAAATTAAGTAAACACTAGAAAGTAAAAAAGACCTAACTATATCTTAGAGAGTTACTTAATACTACTAAAGTAGAGGTACTATAAATAGAAAAAAGTAGTATTAATACTAAAAGAGAGAATAACCCTTAGAAGGAGGGTTATATAGAAGGTACTAAACTATATATAAGGTAATATAGTAATTATAGAAAGCCTAGATATAACGTATAAACCTATAAAGTAGTTTAGGATAGTAATAAGGAAAAAGATAAGGAGTAGTTTTAATTAATTTTATATATTGTAGTTTAATTAACTTAAATAAAATATAGAAGGGTTTAGGAAGGTAGGTAACTTACCCTAATAGGCGACTTACTATATAGGTATATTACTCCTTAGGTCTTTAGAGGAAGTTATTACTATAGGGAATTATATAACTAAGCCTAAGCTAAGACGCCTTTATTAACGCTTTAGTTATCCCTTAGTGTACTTACTTTATAAGCTTCTTTATAAGGTAGGTTATAATATCTATATTAATACTATCTAGCAGTTAATAAAATACTACTATTACTCTTAACTATATAGTTAGAGCCCTTACTAATTCTACTTTACTATGAAAGACACTAAAGATTATTCTTTTAACTATAAAGTTATTATTAATATAATATACCTTAAAGGTAATAACTACCTTATCCTTTATGTTATCAATGCTGCTACTACCTTTAATACTACTAGGTTCCTAAAGAATATATTAGCTAAAGCAGTATAGGAAGTATTACGTCTCTACTAGATTAATATATACTAGAGGCTACCTAATTAGATTATAGCTAATACTAGAAGGAACTTTATGTCTATAGAGTTCTACTGTAAGGTAAAGGCTATAGTAATTAATATTAAGATTATCCCTATTAAAGCTTATTACAGCGTTAAAAAGGTTAAAAGATACTATATAGCTATATACTAAGCCTATAATATTATAAGAGATAAGTGCCTTAATCTCTTATACTAAGCAGCCCTCTAGAGCGCTATTAAGTATGTTAATAATACTACTAGCCTAAATAGCCTTATTTCTATACTACTTATCTTTAATACTTACCTCTATATAATAGATAACTTACTGCTATTACTAAGTATTATTTAACATACTAAAGCTATTTATAAAGCTACTACTGCTATTACTTAGATTTATATAAAGAGATAGGTTAATAACGCCCTTAATATATATAATAGACTAAATACCTTTAGTATTAAGAAATTAGCTATTAGATTAGAGGTCTATATATAGTAAGAGAATAAGGGCTTAACTAGCTCTTTCTACCTAATTAACATAAAAAGTAAAGAATATATTATTAACGTTAATAGCCCTTAATCCTTCTAATTAACTAGCATTAAGCTATACTATTATAAGCCTGATAGTAATAGTACTCCTAATGTAACTTTAGTAATTAAAGAAGATACCTAAGGGAATATTAGGCCTACTATTACTATTAATAATAGGATCCTTACTATCTACCTTACTAAGAGAGAGGTAGCTAACTATATACTCTCTAAGGAACTCTAGGCAAAAGGGATTATTACTACCTCTAGCCTACTATTTAAGGTATCTACTATAAAGGAAATTAATACCCTAATTAAGTAAGAAGTATTTAACTTTATCCTATATAATTAAAGTAAGTATAGAGGCTGTATTTCTAAGTCTTATATTATTAATAAGATTAAGAATAGAGCTATAAACGCTCTATTTAAGAAGTCCTATTTAGTAATATAGGGTTATATAGATAACAGAGAAATAGTAATATTAACCTAGTTACCTATAATATAGTAACTAAGCTAGCGCCTAATCCTTACTATTACACTATCTCTATTAACCTAAGATAGCTTTAGGTTATAGTTAAGGGATATTACCTAGGCGTATACTTAATTAACATCCTAGCTTAACTATATAATCTTAGCTTACCTACTAACTTAGATCTGTAATTAATACCTAAAAGGGACTATTATAGAGGTAGTAGAGCTATTATATAGCATTATAGAAGCTAGTACACACTAGTAGGTTATATATAACACTTATTATAAGGATAAGTTAATAATAGAGATAACCTTATATAACCCTTACTTACTGCTAACTATAACTAGAAACCTATTCTTTAGCTTAATTAGAATGCAAACTAATAATATAATTAGGCTAAGTAATACTCTCTTTAACGTAATAGAGGTAAAGAAGCTTATAAAGGCTAATCTTAAGGCTAAGCTAAAGGAATACCTATTAACTACTAACGCCCTTATATTTAATAGGGGTATTATTATAATTAATAATAGTAGTAAGGTTTCTATAAAGCAAAAAAGGTAAAAAATAAATATTAAGCTAGTTAATACTAACTTAAAAGAAGCTATTTTTTTTTTAGTAAGAGGAGTCTTATATTATTCACTATCTAAGTAGGAATAAGTAAGGTATTCCTTTACACTATACTAATTACATAATACAGATAATCTATATAGATAGAGAGAAAAACCTACTATTCTTCTTTAGTAAGAAAATAATACTATCTTATTAAATATTAGAAGGTTAGCTTGTTTTTGCCTAACACTATACAGGTATAACACTTTACAAAGGGAAACATAATACGTAGGTAGGGTGCACTGTTGTTAGAGCCCTATTATGTATATAGGGCCTAGGGCTCTACTTTTGTAGGGCTCTAGTAGCTAATTAGACTTCTGCAAAAGTGGCATTCCTGCAGTTAGAATTAAACTAACCGTCTGCGCGCATAAAGTGCGCACAGACGCTGCTAGACGTATGCTACTACGTCACGCAGGTAAAAGGAGCTATTAATAAATACATAAAGCAATAAGTATAAGGCGTGTATATTACCTCTATCTATTAACTAGAGGCAGCCTTTAATTTATCTACTACAGCCTAGTATTAGCACCCTAATTCAGCGTAGATTAAAGCCCTTAATTAATACCTCTAATAGTAAAGAGACTTAATTAATTATAGTCTTAACTTTATACCTCTTAACCTATTAATAGTTAAGATTTTTATCTTTATAAATAGATTATTTACCTACGTAACGTAGTAGTATATATCTAGTAGCGTCTATACGCTCTATATACAGACAGTTAGTTTAATTCTAACTATAGGAAGCTACTTTTACAGAAGTCTAATTAGCTACTAGAGCCCTACAAAAGTAAAGCCTTAGGCCCTATATACATAATAGGGCTCTAATAATAGTATACTACACCTATATATTATATTTTCCTTTTATAATAATCCTATATTATACTAAGTAAAAATAAGCTAACCTTCTAATATTTAATAAGATAGAGTAGTTTTCCTCTTATATAAATTATAGGAGGTTTTTCTCTCTACCTATATAGATTAATAAGTACTATATATATAGAATAGTGTAAGGGAATACCTTACTAGTTCCTACCTAGATAGTAAATAATATAAGACTCTTATTACTATAAATAGATTATTTATAAATAATACTAACCTTTTATTATAGATTAGCTTTATTATCCTCTTTATTAGTAAGAGGAGTCTTATATTATCTACTATCTAAGTAGGAATAAGTAAGGTATTTCTTTACACTATACTATATACATAATATAGTTAATCTATATATAGAGAGAAAAACCTTCTATAATTTATATAAGAGAAAAACTACCCTATTATTAAATATTAGAAAGTTAGCTTATTTTTATATAACATAATATAGGATTATTATAAAGGGAAAACATAATATGTAGGTAGGGTGTACTATTATTAGAACCCTATTATGTATATAGGGCCCTAGGCTTTACTTTTATAGGGCTCTAGTAGCTAACTAGACTTCTACAAAAGTAGCTTCCTGCAGTTAGAATTAAACTAACTGTCTGCGCGCAGAGCGTATAGATGCTGCTAGACGTATGCTACTACGTCACGTAGGTATTATCCTCCTTATAAATAAAGATATTAATAATAATAAGGGTACTTTTAATATTAGAGGTAATATAGTTTACTTTAGCTCTATAAAGTTAAAAAGAGTTACATAAAGTATACTTACTTCTAAGGTATATAGTATATTTACTAGTATTAATATAGTAGTTATAATCTCTACTATAGTTACTATAATAATAAAGAAGCTAGGAATACTTTTATCTCTAACTATTATCTACACTAATTTATACTTACTATATAAGTACCTAGTTAAGCTAGGCTCTATATAAGAAAAGCGCTTTATAATTAACATTATAGCGCTTATATAAGCAGTAGAAGCTAGTAGAGGTTAGGTAGATTAATAGAAAGGATAATCCTATAGATACTATAATAAAAGGTAACCCTAATAGCACCCTTAAGTAGATTATAGCTTTAAATAGCCTTACTATCTAAATAGAAGAATAAGTAAATTAGGTATAAAAAAGAGGCTGTAATTAGAGGAAATATAACTAGCGTAGAGGCGTAGATAGATATAGGGATTATAAGGGAATCTAAGGAACCTAAGGAAAGTAATACCTAACTTAATTATTTTTAAGTTAGGTATTAACTTCTAGCTAATTACATAAGTAAGATTTAAGATATATAATTTAAGTAGAAAGAGGGAGCAGAAAGGTAATATATAATATAAAGGCGTAGTTTAATTCTATAGCTTCTTAATAAAAGGGGAAGTTACTAGTGTTAGAATTAAACCTATAACCTTAGGGCTTAGGATAAATCTAGCCTTAGCAGAAGTAGGTTGTTATAGGTAGCTATATAAGACTGCCTTACCTAAGGGTAGGCTAGTAGGGCGCCTACTACTATAAGTAAATACCTACTTCCTTCCCTACAGTTAGATTAGTCTGTTAAGTAATAATAACTACCTATTAAGATAAGCTAAATTATTGTAAGATTTTTAAATTACCTTAATTTAATAATAACCTTACCCTATAATAATACTAACACTAAGAATAGTTGTTTTATAAACTAGTTAGTATACTATTAGTAGTAGGTTTTTTTGTATTCTAAAGCTAAAAGTATTTCTCTTTGGTATACTTTATCTTTTTATAGTAGCTATACTTTAGAAGGCTTAATAAGGTTAAAGGTTAATATATATATAAAAAGAAGTCTTAGTAAGGCTATAAAGACTTTTTATAGTCTTTTTACTTATTATATAACTATAACCTCTAGAATAAAGAGAGCTAAGATTAAGCTTTATAGTAGTTACTTTATATTTCTAGCTATTCTTCTATAACTTATTAGTACCTCTTCTATAATATACTAACTATAAGCGCTCTACTTTCTAAGCTATATATTAGACTTTTTTAATAGGTACTTTTTAATAGATTATCTTATCTTATAAGTAGGTTAAAAGATTAAAAAAAAGTTATATACTTTAGACTTAGACTTATATAAGTTTTTTATACCTAAATTCTAGTAAATTACTAACTATTTAGAGAAGAATTAACTAAGTATCTACCTATCTTACTAATACTTTCTTTATAGCTTCTTTTAGTACTCCTATTCTTAAGTATCCTAGTTAAGATGCTATTAGTAAGTAAATATTAAGAATAATCTCTATATAGGTAGTTTCTTAAGACTATACTTATAGTTTCTTTATTATATCTATAGAGATAGAAATAACTTAAATAAAGCCTACTTTATATATTACTTTAATATACTACCTATATAAAGATAGTTACTTACCTTAATAGCTATAATTTAATTTACTACTTAGATACTAATAACCTTATAATTATAAGTAGGAGGTTTCTTATAGTCTCTTTATAAAGTATACTATACTATTTAGTTAATAATCTCTTAAAGAAGGACCTTTTAAGCCTTATAGTCTAGATATCTCTACTTTTATTCTATAGCACTTTAGTTTATAAGAAACTACATAGTAGTTTATATTAACTATATTATAGCTATAACTACCTTATTACCCTTCTAGGCTATACATTATGTAAACGTGTTTTATTTTCTAGGGGTCTAGTAATATATATTAAGTATAACTATTACATTAAGTTTCTAACTAACACCTTAGAGCTTCTAGTAAAATCTCTTTTCTCTAACCTTTAGACTTCTATCTAGCCTTAATTATACTACACCTACTAGATAGCATAGATTACTACCTACAGCTAGCCTAAGTGCTTCTTTATTATTATAATTTTAGATATATTATCCTCCTTCTAGGCTATCCTACTAAGAAAAAAGTAAAGCTACTACTATAAAGCCTACCTTACCTTAATAATTAGGCCTATATTAGCTACTAAGCTATTAAGAAGTAAAATTACTAATCTAACGCTAGTAATATTAATTACTATATAGTTATCTATTCTACTATTAATAGTAATAATATTATATAGAGAGTTTCCTCTATACTGCTTAATAATATAGCTTATCTAAGCTATTATAAACTATTTTATAACTTCTAAGGGGTTATAATTAAGAGGGGTGCTTAGTTTAAAGGGGTTATTTAAGTTAAGTATAGGTATAACTAAGGATAAGAAGTTAATAAGATTAGACTTAATAAGATTAGAAAGGAGGATTTAATTTAGTTACTTTAGTAGGTTTTAGGATAATTTATCTAAACTGTAGGTTTAGTAGGTTATAGGTATAGTTAATATAAGAATCCTAGATTCTATCCTAGCTAACTATATATACCTAATAAGCCTACCTCTTAAAGTTAAATACCTCTATAGTTAAGAGTTCTTACTGCAGACCTTAGTAGTATAGACCTTAAGAGTAAAGCTATCTCTAGTAAGTTAATCTAGTATTAAGACTATACTAACCCCTATAGTACTATATGTTCTTAAATAAGCTACCTTACTAAGTTAATAGTATAAGAATAGGGTATAGTGTATATATTAGGCTAACTGCTGTTTTTTTTTTTGTATTATATAACTACTCTTAACTATAGGATCTAATTAGTTCTATACTAGTTTAATTAGCGTTCTTAAATTACTACCCTATTATCTAGGTTTAGTAGGCTATTACTACTTCCTTAGGTTAGGTAAGGAGTTAGTATACTTTTACTAATTACAGTAATAGGAGTCTTATATTATTTACTATCTAGGTAGGAACTAGTAAGGTATTCCCTTACACTATTCTATATACATAGTACTTATTAATCTATATAGGTAGAGAGAAAAACCTCCTGTAATTTATATAGGAGGAAAACTACTATCTTATTAAATATTAGAAGGTTAGCTTGTTTTTACCTAACATAATATAGGATTATTATAAAGGGAAAATATAATATATAGGTGTAGTATATTATTATTAGAGCCCTATTATGTATATAGGGCCTAAGGCTCTACTTTTATTAGGCTCTAGTGGCTAATTAGACTTCTGTAAAAGTAGCTTCCTACAGTTAGAATTAAACTAACTGTCTGCGCGTAGAGCGTATAGATGCTGCTAGATATATACTACTACATTATATAGGTATACTTTTACTAATAAATATATAGTTAGCTTTATCTACTAATATACTTAAAGTCTATACTTCCTTAAGTAGAAATTAATATAATAATTCTATATTAAATTAAAGAAGTTATTCTATATATAGCCTCTTATAGGTAAGGCTTTATATTTTACTTAATAGTAGTTTTATTTTAGTTCCTTAGAAGTAGAATATTATAACTTATTAATATTAATAGCTTTTTAGTAACTACTAATTAAAAGCTAATTAGTAGCTTAAGTAAAATTATTACTTCTTTCTATTTTAAACCTATACTATTTACTCTAAAGAGGTAGAAGTAAAAGAATTATTAGAGTATAGCTAAATATACTTAACTAGGTAGGGTCTAATTAGAAAGATAGGTCTAATTGTATTATATAACTTTTACTTAAAAATTCTAACTATAGTAGAATCTTCCTTTAATTAGAAAAAGGAGGAGGTATAGCCTATATACCTCTAATCTAAGGAATCTTTAAATAGTTATCTAGCTAACTCCTTATAAGCTTTATAAAAGTAAAGCTTTAAGCCTTATATATATAATAGAGCTTTAATAATTATATACTTCTACTTTATATATTATATTACTCTTTATATTATAATAGTATCTATATTTAGTTAGATAAAAATAAGCTAACCTTACTAGTAGTTAATTAAATAGAGATATTTCTCTATATAAAAAATAAAAAGAAGTAATAGCTTTCTATTAACGTACCTATATAGTAAGTTACCTATTAGAGTAAGTTACCTACCTTCCTAAACCCTTCTACATTTTATTTAAGTTAATTTAACTATAATATATAAAATTAATTAAAACTACTTATTACCCTCTTCCTTATTACTATCCTAAACTACTTTATAGGTTTATATATTATATCTAAACTTTCTATAATTACTATATTATTATATATATAGTTTAATACCTTCTGTATAACCCTCTTTCTAATAGTTATTTTCCTTCTTAGTATTAACTATATTCTTTTCTCCCTATAGTACCTCTACTTTAGTAGTATTACTATTAAGTAACTCTCTAAAATATAGTTTAGTCTTTTTTACCCTTTAGTGCTTACTTAGTATCTCTATCCTTATATAAAGCTTATAGTTCTTAGCCTTAATAATAGTAAGCCTATAATCTAACTTACTAATACTTTTAGCTTAGAAGTTAATTACTTTATATATTAGTATTAGTAAGCTACCTTAATATACTTAGATCTTCTTTTTAAGGGAGGTAGTACTTTATATATTCTTTACTACTATACTTAGTATTTTTAAGTCTTAGGAGCCTTAGCTGCTTAGCTATAAGTTTAATAATATTAGTATTTTTAGCTTAAAATCTAAGTAAGAAAGAACTACTTTAGGGTTAAAAGGTATAAAACCTACTTATTAAAAACTAACTTATATATTATTTTTACTTATTAAGGTAAAAAATACTACTTTAAAAGTAAAAAAGAAGTTATCTTTAGTAATATATAAAATCTATATTTATATTATCTTTTTAATTTCCTTACTATATAAGTACTTTAATAGGCTAAAATACCTAATATTAAAAAGCTAAAGCTTATATAATAAATAGGAAGGTATATAAAAAGTAATAATACTTTATTTCTTATAGTATTTATTAAAGTTAGTTAATTTATAGCTATTATAACTATTAAAGATTAAGAAGTAATAAAAGCCTTTTATATAAGTTTTTATATACTAATTAAAATACTTTAGCTAATTTAAGCTAATATTATTTATTATTTATCTATTTTTACTTAGATAGATACACTATATAGCTAGGAATTAGTAGTTAGTAATATAGTATACTTAGAGAAGAGGTAATATCTACTTTTTATAATAATATATAGAGATAGTACCTAACTATCTATATATACACCCTAAATAATTACAGTAATAAGAGTCTTATATTATTTACTATCTAGGTAGGAACTAGTAAAGTATTCCCTTACATTATTCTATATATATAGTACTTATTAATCTATATAGGTAGAGAGAAAAACCTCCTATAATTTATATAGAAGGAAAACTACTCTATCTTATTAAATATTAGAAGGTTAGCTTATTTTTACCTAACATAATATAGGATTATTATAAAAGGAAACATAATACGTAGGTGTAATACACTATTATTAGAGCCCTATTATGCATGTAGGGCCTAAGGCTCTACTTTTATAGGGCTCTAGTAGCTAATTAGACTTCTACAAAAGTAGCTTCCTGCAGTTAGAATTAAACTAACTATCTGCATGTAGAGCGTATAGACGCTGCTAGATGTATACTACTGCGTTATATAGGTACACCCTAAATAATAAAAACCTATTTATAATTACTAAGCTGCTTTATATAAGGCCTTCCCTTATAGTTAGATGTTATAATAACCTTTATATATAATAGTATTCCTATTAAGAAATCAGTTTTATTAAAGTTATAAATATTATAATCTAGTATTTTATACTTTAGAATTATATTTTATATAAGTATAAACTAGCCTTATATAATTATAGAATCCTTAGCTAAAGCCTTCTACTAGTTAGTTTAATATTAAAATTATATTTTTAATTTAAGAATATATTATATAAAGTTCTCTACCTATTAAGGTCTTATATATATTCTATTATATAAATTTAGAAGTTATTAGTTATTTCTTATATATCTTCTTATTATAAAGTAAACCCTTAATTAATTAGATTAATAACTTATTTAAGAATTACCTTCTCTTTAGGTATAGTTAACTTTATTAAATTTAGTTATTTTTTACTTTATATAATATATCTAGTATATTAGTTATATAGCGTTATTTAAGAGACCTTAAAGGTAGAGGTAGCTATTTATATAGATATTTTTAGGTCTTTTTTAAGAGCCTAAATAGTAAGGATAATATAACTTTTAATTAAGGTAGATTATATATTTATATATAGAGAGAAAGATATATAAAGGTAAAAGAGATAGAAAGTTAGAAAAGTAGGTAACTTACCTTAATAGGTAACTTACTATGTAGGTACGTTATAAAGAGTTTATTATATTATGTAGACTACCTTAATAAATAAGTAGTAGTAGCTATATTTACTATCTTTTAAACTTATTTTTTTACCCCCTCCTTAAGGAGGGGGTGTTTAGCCTAGCGGAATGCTTACGAACACCTCTCGGTACCTGTTTTTATCCATTGTTATGCCTAAGCATAGCCCCACCTAAAACAAAAAAAAGTCTTTTCAAGTACGGATACATGCCTTCCTGCATCGGCATGCAGTAGTGGATAGTGGAGACGTGGTGCCATTTCCACATTTGTACACCCCTTACGTCTGTGATCAGGGGTCGCATGGAAAACAGCGGGGAAAAAGCAGTGGAAAAAAAAAGATTCGGATGTGAGCTCTTCCCAGCATAATATCGTTCGTTGCCCAGCGCAAATCCATCCTATCCCCCAAACACTGAAGGACCCCTAAGTTAAATTTATTACCAACCCCCCGTTCTCCCACCCCGTGTGTGACCCCTTCTTCTTCCTGTTCTTATATGTTTTCAAAATTCACCTCCCAGCTCTGGCTTCATCCCACAACCTGTTGCCAAGATGCCGTACAATACTCGTCGCAAGTCATTGTCTCTGCCGTCATTGGGTATTCACGTCCCAGGTAGCCATCCATCCCGTAGCCCTGCCGTGGCCACTCCGAATCGAACCGTTTCCGAGAACCTGGGAAGCCGCATTACAATCACACCAACGTCGTATCCGAATAAGAGACAGAAACGGTCCCTCGTGGATGATGGAACGCTGCACAAACATGCATCACACAAGCGCCCAGACGAACAGGTCATGCTAGACCACACGCCGCCACCATCACCGCCCCCGGAAAATGTTGAGATGCAAGACGCCATCAGCGACGGCTTGGCCATGAAACAAATAGATCTCGATGGAATCAACGACGAGGTTGTCGAAGCTGTCATTGTCCAACTACAGATGACTTGCAATCGTCCTCATTTGGTCAGGGAGCTGGCCACCGTCCTGTCGCAACAAGTTCCTATTGTGAAGAAGTAATATTGTCCCACACAACTCCTCGCTCTAGTCGACATGCTAACTTTCTACAAAGCTCCGCGAATCCTTGCGCCATCATCTCTTCCCGCCTCACCGCCTACCTGAAGCGCTCTTGCTGGAGGGCTCTGGCACCATGCCCGCTAGGCAAGGAACAGGAGACGGTACACCCGCGCCGGACATATTTCTACCTTACAACCAGCCCAAGACAGCCCTTCCCGGACTCTCCTGCGTACATCCAGAGGGCTGTCATCTCTCCATCGCTCTCAAGTATCTCATCAGGCTCTGAGGATGGTGACGACGTCGACCTTCGCCGCAGACAATTGAGTCCGTCCCCTGAGGTTGACTTGTCCTCTCACGAACTCGACGAAGGTGACGATGACTTTGCCATGCCCACTACACCGGTTGGATCACTACCTAGTAGCCTCCGGTACTCCAGAAGCCACCGAAGTGCGTCGCCTCCCTTGGAAAAGGACGAGCGCGAGTTTACACAGACAGCCGATGGACTCCAGAAGCGCAAGCTGGCCCGGGAGCTTTCGACAACAGGCAGCGTTGAGCAGTCTAGCACTGCCTATGAATCGGCACGGGATGATGGCATGTTTGACGAGAAACACGGCGCAGCAGTCAGCAACGGGACTATTCCCACGCATCAATTCATTACCAGCCCAGTTATCAAGGCATCAGTGCCTTCGAGCGCCCGAAAAGAGAACGACGGCGAAAGCTGGTTCAAGTTGGGGAGCCTGCTAGAGTGGGATCATTGTCCCGAGAACATTGAACTCGATGAGCTTGACTGTTTGCTGGACTCTTGTTGATGGCCGTGATGTGTAACGTGAAGCTGAAAACTGTTCCACGTCGCGTCTCACAACGCCAGCCAATCTTCCGCAGAGGATGTCACAGAGCGGAAGATTTTGTCGCAAAATGTTGTTTCTGCGCTGAATGGATTCGAAACGAAAGATTGGAAGTGGATGAGTACGCAAATAGAAAAGAGCGAGAACAGGAGTATGTGACTATTCTTTTACAAGTCTTCGGCGAGCCATTTCGGCTCTCGGGCACGGAAGCAAAGGCTGAGCGGACGCAATGTATCATCAACATTGTACAACAGGCTCATCCGTCGGGTGTCAATGAAAGCTTTGGCGTTCTGGTTGGTAGGCTGGGCTGGGAGCAGAAGAGGTTTTGGGGTATGTATGACTGAAATGAAATAAACAGACCTCTCCTGTCCTTACACTTTTAAGGGACGTTGTTGACCACTTAAGATTCGCGACTCCCCTGAATATTGCCTCTCCTCCCTCTAACGACAATGATGGGAAGCAGAAGATATTCAAGCTTCGCAAGACCAGCCCAGTCGTTAATATGCATGCGAGACTCTCAATTCAACCCACAAGGTAGTTCCAAGTTGAGTGATGTATGGGCGGTCGAGTTTGACGACTTCGAGCCCGGGCAGCGACTCAGCTGCGCTTTCGATAATATGAGCGATATCTCGATTCCACCAGCACCCGTACTCTAGGAGAAAGAGAAGGTCAAATCAAGTTGGGCGAGTGAATTGGAGAGGGAGGGCTTACTCTTGAAGTGTGAAGCCGCCGACCTGTCTAGCAAACCGTTGACGAAACCCCACCAACCTCTGCCATGCTCGACGAGGATGATTCTGCCAGTATCCGGCTTCACCATGTTGGCCAGGTCCCGAATCACTTGTTTGGGGTCGCGAACACTACACAGAGAGAATGTCGAGCAGACAAAGTCATACTTTGATGACGTCGAGATTTGGTCCGGAGGCGGAGGAATAAAAACGTGTATGTCAGACTGGAAAATCCTCAACTTGTTCGATAGATAGGAGAATACTCCCCAGTCGCTCTGTGCAGGTAGGGACTGCTGCTGGGCTTGAGACTCAACACCTGTCAGTTGTGGAACCACCTGCGTAAGCTTCTCTATGGCGACGCCCAGCATCTCGCCCGATATATCAACTCCAGTATACGAGAGAATCGGTGCTGACGCGGCATTAACAGATCGGCCTGCGACTTGATCTGCTGTTGTATGTTGGAGTCCGGTCGACGATGCAGACGATGATTCGGGTTGAAGGATGGTGCTCCAATCGTAATATGACAGGTTTCGACCTGTGCCGATTGCGACTTCGAGCACATGTCCCGAAGCCTCTGCAGCCAGTTTGCGCCGCAAAGCAGTGATACCCATCAGATATTCAGAGCCATCAAGGCTCTGGTCGAATTTCCGAGCTGACTCCTTGGTAAAGACATTGCTGGGGCGCCCTTTGGGAACAGTATCTGGGCCGGATCCCGAACCTTGGCACCCGGGCGACGAATAGAGTGAAGAGACCAGGAGGCTCATGTAAACGCCCAGTCCCAAAGCTACGACACCGGATGCGAGCAAGGGTATCTTCCTGGCCTTAAATATAATATCGGCAGTTTCGAGAGCCTGGGCGGGAGTTGAAGATGGGGTCGGGTTAGCGCGGCGAGGAGAATAAGTTTTGGCCTGTTTTATTCTATGCTATTGTAAGCAAGCGAGTATGACTGTGCATGCGTTGCTGGTAGGTATAACCGACTCTTGAGAAGGCCTCAAATTCTGTCTCACCGACCGAGTTGAAGCTGATCTTTGCAGAACCGCGGGGAGTCTGGCAGACAGTCTCCATCTAGGGCATCTAGCCCGGGTTGCAATGCGTAGCATCGGCCGAGTCTGCGCTGTCAAAAGAGACGGACCAGGAGATTTTGGGGTTCGCACAGCGCTGTTCTATAGTTCGTATCGCTCGGCCGAGAGCATGGCTCTGGAAGTAGTTGAGATTGGCTGGGATAGGGGAGCGGTTACCTCGGTGAAATCCAGTCTATTGTGTTTAATCAATGGGGGTCAAGGTTAGGTTGGGTGGTACCTGATCGGTGCTCAGTTGAGAATGGGGTTGGCCGAAGGTGAGAGACAGGGTGGGACCGGATAGTCAACCCGACGCGTTGGCCCCGGTCGTGCTGTGTTTGCTCTAATCCATTACTTCCATGTTTATAGGCCATTCGGTTTATATTGTACACCCTTGGCCGAGGGCGAGCCATCCTGGCAAATCTGAATTGTCTGTCATGGGAAGAGGTATGGAGCACCGCGATCTGCTCTAGTGGTTATATTTACTGCCCTTCCGTTCCTAGCTCCCTGCCACATCCCTCCTGCACTGCATGTCAGCTTGGAGTGAGTGATGCATGAACATTGCTGTGCTTTTAGAGGTATCTTTCCAGCGTTTCCGTGCTCAGTCATTTGTATCGAACGGCAGAGTTGAGTATGATCGTCTCTACATACGAGATGCCGTATGTGTCCAACCAGGTAGATCAAGATGTCACTCCGCCCTGCTCCCCTCGGAGTTGCTCCGACGTAAATGGAGTATGTCACTGAGCTTCAGACAGCCTTTTGCACCCCATCCTGCTATTCCCGGGTCTACCTCTGGCCGAATTGCGGCATACCATGAGAATGCCCTCCGGTCCAACTCGGCAGGGGCCAGGTTGCTCCAGCTTTCGAATAATAACCTGAAAGCACCCAGAAGCCGGCCAAGGTTTCGAAGCTTCTCGGCTTCCGATTCCGACTTGCTGAGCTTCCACCCCCCAGCCCGCGATGTACTTCTTTCCAGGCTGTTCTCTCTGCCTGGACTTGTTGCATCATTCTCTTGCTGGCCGGAGGCAAAGCTCTTCAGCAAATACGCCCGGGCTGATTCCGGGCGAAAGATCGGAGCCCCAGTGACGGTACGATTTCCATCATCTGCACTTCGTGCGTTGTCGCTTCCTGCCAGCCTATGGAGATCAAGTGCCCAGAGTGCTACGCGGTCAGCACTAACCTCGCTCTGGGGAAGCCGTAGTCTTTGTGAGAGCGCCTCTGTGATAACGTTCCTCATAAGCCTCCAGCGATCCGGGCCTAACATTTCGCCTCCAAACCACCTACTCAGCACGACCACGACGTTGGTGACGCTAGCCTCTCTCATCAATCGTAGGATGAATTGGCCGCAGCCTGTTTCTCCGTCATCTTCGCATCTTTCGCGCACTTCCCTCAACCCCCCCTCGGGTGTCTGCTGCAATCGAAAACCCCAGGCGTTGTGCGTCGCCGTCTGTAGGAGTGGCTCGGACGAGAGTAGTGAGCGGGTAAGAGCCGACGCCTGTCCAACATTATCAACACTTGCAACTCGCGCAACAAAAGTCGAAGACTTGAAAGTGATTTGGCGACTGGTGGACCACGGCGATTTCGAAATCGCAATGTCACGCCTATGCACCGCCGCATTCGACGGTTCCGCTGCCATTCTAGGTTCAGCACCCGAGGTGCCATCGACCGGAGCCGCCACCACCTCCTCAGCTGCCAACTGGTAGTCACCCCGCTTGAGGACGGCTATCGACCTGCCCATGATGCTGACTTTGGGTTGCCCTTCGCTCCAGGAGGTATCGTTGTCAGAAGTGTTGGCCAACCCAATTTCGACGGCCTTGGTCCTGGCATTTGCGCCAACGACTGCTTGGGCCAAACTGAGACGACTTGACAAAGGCTGCAAAGGCATTGTACATCGAAGAAGTTCGACCACAAAAGCCAACATCAATGATGCCCGGTTGGTGCAAATCAGCGACTTGGCGATCTCACCTTCATCAGTGACGATGGGAAGAGCCAAGGCATCCTCCAGCTTCTCTGCACTTTGACATTCAGCCTCGGTCCCGCTGCCGTCGTGTCGCTTCTTGGGACGTTTGCCGCCGTCGGCGGTTAGCGATTCACCGGCTCGTTTGGTATTGGGTCGTTTCAAATGCACCTTGCAAGCCGTCTGAAGGGACTTGGCCGCCTTCGAATCTCCCAAGGTGTGCTCAACTACGTCAAAAGGAGCCTCGCTTATCTGTTTTATACTGTCGATTTTTGCGAATGAGCCTTCGATAGGCAAGAAGCCAGAATGAGTTATCGGAAACATACCTCCGAAGGTCTATGGCCTGCAGGGCTTTGACTTGGCCCATAGCAGCCATCATTGACACTCCTTTCCGGGAGGTAATGATCCTTAGGAGCTCTTGGAGATCCTGCTGCGAAGCCATTTGAATCGTAGTCCGACGGAACGTCGCTACATTCACTCATTTGGGCACTGTCTCCTCTGCGTCAGAGGGCGATATCGGCAGGAGGGGCTGCCTTGAGACCCTTGGCGGCGGCAGCGAACGGCTTCGATGTATCTGCAGGTGCCGCAAAGAAGAATGATTCGCCTCCTAGAACGAGCGCAGGTTTGCTACAAGTTTGGGTCTTCAAGAAGGGGCGAGGATTTGGAGCTGGTATAAGGATTGGTAGAAAATTGATTGCAAGAGTCGAGTGGCGTGGCTTAGGTGATTGGATTTGATGAGGTACCTAATGAATGCACTGGGACGTTGGGTTAAGTAAGTTGCTGGGCGCATCTGGCGCCAAGGGGCCACGCAGGTCGACCCTGAGAACAGACAGAGTCGAGGAGTTTCAACCTGGACATACAAGAACACATCGGGTTTGTCTTTGCTCTTTTACTTATCTATTCCAGTGCATGTCCCATAGCGGTCACTGGCAGGAGGTCTTTTCATAGTGTATGGTAAGAATGCAGTCGAACGACATGGTGGTTGATCTACTTTTTGCGCATGTATCATCGCGCTTTAACACGCTGATGATGATCTATAAGATACCAAGGGAGGTGCGACGCCTCAAATCCAATGACACTGCATATCCAGAGACGTGCATCGAAGCCGGAAGTGGGATAAATAATCGCCAGCGAATTTTCTGATCGTCTTCTAAGAGGTAGCCAGCGCTATGTGTCGAAAACCCGATGCTCATAGAAGGCTTTACCAATACGCTGATTAGGGCGTACCAATGTCCAAAAGGTTATTTCCATGGCTCAAAGCTTCAAGCGACTTGAGACGCCAGCATACAAGATGTGAAGCGACCCAAGCGGCCAAGGGACCGGCGACCTTTAACTCGTCACACCCTCCCCACGAGTGAGCATCGCCCAGAATCAAACACCCTCGATGGTATGCAGCCGAGATGCGACCACGCCGTTTCTAGAGTAGGTATGGCCTCCCTTCGTCTTGTTCGCATGTCTCAGCTGTGTGAGCGCAGCATGTTCATCATAACTCTTCCTCCTCCAGGTGTGCAGTTGACGTATCTGTCCGGCTAGATTGCACGGCAGCACCGCGGTTTGAGACGTCACCGAATCCTGTGTTTGATCTCCCAGACTCCGCCTGAAGCTGACTGTCGCCAGCGGTGATACTCGGGCGATGCTTCTTCAAGGGGCTTCCGATCGTTGCCTCGACTGTCGTATCATGGCCGGCCTCCTGATGCCCAGCGCGCACATCAGATTGGTCATTGCCTACGGCGGTGGCGGCCGATGGACCCGCAAACGAGCCAGGCTGAGTGGCACTGCTTGCGGCGCCCGCATTTCCAGAGCGATCAGGTTCTGTCGAGTGCGCCCTCTTGAGCTGTCCGAACATAGTCAGATGAATGCCTTACGTGTGACAGGATACAGTGTAGCATACGTGAATGCGGTTTACGCCGTCTGCTAGCTCCCCCTGAGACTTAACATCTTCGGGAGCAAGCTTATTATGAACGTCTTTTTCGTCGATATCCCGCATCTTGCCAATGAGTTCACTCTCATCGTCATCTTCGTCGCTGTCGTCATTTAAAGCCCCCCCAACATTGCCGTTGCTCTTCTTGCGGGCCTTCCGCCTTCGAGTTGCTTCAGTATCCTGGTCTCTGAAGGCTGAAAAGCCAACAGTTCCTGACGTTTTCAAAGGCCCAAGATTGGAAAAGTCTAGTTGTCCAGACCGACGCTTGGCCGACCCCGGCGTTGCCTGGGTCGCTTTGGAAGAAGCGATGATACCGATCTTCTGGAGTTGTCCTGCATGGGTCGTTAGCTTTGCGCAGACAACACTTCCACTTGAGGGATGGCATCTGGCTTACTCTCCCCACGGTAGAAGAATGTGAAGGAGGCGTATGGTTTGTCCGGGCCATCGATACCCGTAACAGTCTGGGTGCTGATGGTCTTTGGGTCCAGCGTCTTGGGTTTCGCAAAGCTTGTGGTGTGTTCGACATCGGCATCAACACCGCCTTGTCCGTTGCCCTGATTGCTTGATGCTGTATCATCATCGTCATCGTGAGCATCGAACTGAGGCGAGTACTCTCCCTTCTTGATTTCGCCCGAAGCAAGCACACGGAACATGAGAACCTTGATCTGACCGGTTGCTTCGGGAATATCGTCATCGTCAGACAACGAATCAGAATCATCCTCGCCAAAGACAGCTTCAACAGGGGAGCCATCATCGGCGCCGTAGCGGAGGGTGTCCCGAGGGCCATTGGAGCCCTCTTCGACCTGCATGCTGGTAGCACCCGTGGTAGCCCTTTGACGTCGGCGTCTTTTCTCAAACTTTTGGCGGCGACGTTCCAGTTTCTCGGCGGCATCGTGGCCTTGCAGGTCCAGGCCGTTGAGCCAGCGTTCGAGTCCGACCTCGCGGAAGAGAAACTCGCGCTCGGCGAGACCACCGCCCTCCGAGTCGGGGATTTGGACCCAACGGCTGTTGACCCATGTCTCTTCACCGGGGCGCAGAAGCGTGGCAACCTCTTCCTTGGATCTGCCGTCGAAGTATATGTAGGCGGCTATCGTCTCATTTTCGGAGTTGGTCATGGGGATGTAAGGATTGACGACTCCGGAGAACTTGGAGAGGCCATGAGCAGCGGTGGGAAGGCCGCCAACAAACTGCGGCTTCGGATAGGGGTTGCTCTCTGTTGGCTTAGGCGTCGAGTAAGGAATAGGCAAGCCGGGTGTGAGCAAAGTAATGGAAATTGCGAATTTGGCAGGCTCGGGCTTGTTGGTGTCGGGATTGATGCTCGGCTGGGGGACTGGTATGTAGGTGCTGATTCTCGACAGGCGCGACTGTTTCTGCATGCCATGCTCGGGGAGAGGCGCGCCGTTGGCATGTATGCTCACGGCGATGCCTTTGAAGCAGGGCATGTTTGCGAGACGGCCCGAATCGAGTCACCTCGCCGCACTCGGAGGATGGATGGAACGCCGGAGACTGGCAAGGCGAGCGCGCGTGCGAGCCGACGATCAGGCAGGCGGCACGGGGGCGGAGGTCAGATGTTTCGGGAAAGGGAGTATCGAGAGATGCCCGGAAGCTCAAGAGACTGGGGGCGGCGGGACGCGAAGGCCGTTGGTTATCGTAACTAGATTGGCGAGTACCCGTGACGGTGACCGAGGGATAGCGGGGTGTATCCTTTTTCTTCTTCGTTGCCTCCCACGCAAGTACGATTGTCGTCCAAGTCGGAAGGACAGGCGAAACAGGGTCTACTAGCCTCTTTCCAGCATGTGGGCTGCGCCGGGAGGTAAGAATACACGGAGTTGCAATGGCCAGAGACGTGGCGAAATAGAGCAGAGGCAGAACGAAGCCAAGTTGAAGTAGAAATTGCGCTTCTTCACCGTCTCCGAATCGACCTGACCGCACTTGATGGGGGGTTGGTGGACCTTGGACAACTGGACGGACAGAACTTAGTAGCAGGGTGGGGAGGTACAGTCTTAGTACAGAGCTGCGGAAAAGTTGTATGGGGTGGACCTTCGGGCGGGGGCAAACGGTGTGCCAGAGAGACAGGATAGTGTTGTTGTTGGGTCGAGACCAACAGAGGAGGTAGCACCAAAAAGTGTGGTAAATGGAAGTGGGTGGCTATGGCTTTGGTACCTAGGCATATGTGTAGTTAGGTAGTCAATGAAAGTAGGTTTGTGGTATGGAGTGAGTAATACTGGCTGGCCGTCAAAGCAAAGTTCCTTCTTCATTCTTTGTCCCCAGGGCGAAGGCAGCAGCGGCGGTGTGCTGGAGCCTGGAGGGGTGCGAAGGCAAGCAGGGTTGCTTGCAGCTCAGGTACTTACCTACCTAGGTAGGTAGGTAGAAGTACCTGAGCTGAGAGGGTCTCTGGATTGCCTCACCGAGCTTATCTTTCCGTGGACCTATATGACTGAGCACAAGGTGAGCTCAGTACGACACGTTCCCACACTTATTGCCATCAGCCACTACGCCTCCAACCCACACAAGAGCAACAGTAACATCCCTTCAGACAGAGAAAGAGACATTAATGCCATTCAGAAATCTATAACTCTGCACTGCTCGCTGTACCCAGCTCACTTAAACCTAACCACTGCATAGAAAAACAAACCTATCTCAACTAAGCAGTGTGTCAAAAGTTTTGAATTGAGGATCTGTTACAACAGCAAAGAGCCAGGGCCATCCATACACAGCCACAAACGTTCCACTATCTCGCCCCTGGGCCATTGTCCCTATCGCTTTGCCCTTGAGGAGGGAGACACACATATCGCCACACCCTAACGATACTGCGATGACCTGCGCCGGACACTGCTGGAACCTCCATCGCTATAGCTCGTTCCAATTCCTGAGTCGCCCCTATAGCTACCCCGTCCGTCGTCCTCTTCCTCGTCGTCCGCCTCGCCTCCAAGCGGGGCCAGATCTTCCATTCGGGACCCTGTCTGTGCTTCCTCTTTGATTTCGGGTTCGTATCGCAAAGGCGCCTGGTTCCCATATGTGGGAAATGTCCGTGGTGCATCCGACAACTCGTCCACCCCACTGCCATCTTCTTTCTTCACTCGGCCTGACGACATAGAAGTCATCTGCTCCGCCGGTCTTGCGGCTCCAATGCGAGAGCCTCCGCCTGATGCCGACAGTCCCGACCACGCCAGCCATGCCACAGCCATGAATATAACCTCCGACGCCCAGAATAGCAGCACAGCGGTTGTGAGAGTTGCAAAGCGGTAATGGTGCATCAGCCAGCGTAACCCTCGGAGCTGGGCCGTCAACGTTATTGAAGCATAGTATGTCTCGATGCTCTGACCGCCCTGTATCTCTAGATAGGCAGAGGCTGGCAAAGAGGAACCTTTCGCCAACTCCACACGCTCCGCCATGGGCACTGTGAGCACGCACGTCTGAGACTCCATAAAAAGAACATAGTAGGCGAGGAAAAGTATGCGCGACGCGAGCGACACTAGAGGATCTTGATACGGAACGAGGGCTGGGCGCCGCGAGGAAAACAAAACAGATCTGCCATCGAAGTGGCTGTAAGGCTCAGGGGGAGCATGGGGTTGAATGTTATCATTTCCCGTCGATGTTGCGCCAGCATCCAGTAGGTAGAGGGCGATCATGAAGTTGCCTCGCTGGGTGTTGGCGGGCGAGCGAGGCATTGATAATGTGACGGTTACATCATACTCCTGCTGTGTCCTCAGGGCAGACGTTGGAATGATTGCCGATCCGAAGGGATTGATCCCCGATCTATGACTGGTGTCAGTCGGCGGCAATGTATGTCAGCCTCTGGGGCATAGTAAACTCACCCATATTGAAGATGTACAGGGGTCACCACCACCTGATCTGGCAGGTAGTTGCGAAAAAAGAGTATCGACGCAACAGCGGCAAAGGGCAACAGAAACAGCGAGGTTCCTACGAGAAGGCTCACGTTCACAAATGCCCGCTGCGCAGTCTTGGATGTAGCCGCTCGAGATGCCTTGCTTAGTACCTCCTGGTCAAGATTAGAACGTGCTCGACAGATACGACTATGCATAAGAAGAGAGGGGTTACCATCGCAGCGAGAGACAGCCGAAAAACGACAATAGCCTCGTCGTTGGGTTCTAGAGGGGCAAGCACGGTGTCCACGGCAGCAGGATAATGTTCTCGACGGTCGCAGCGTAGGTTTGGTAGCGATCGGTATGGCGTTGTCGCAACTATTCAATCCCCCATGTGCCAGGGATTGCCATGCGGCGAAGGAGTCACCTACACCTGAGCTTGATGGAAACGGCTGCCGGTGATGTGAAGACGCGGACAAGTTTGGAAGGCGAGAGCTTCGAGGATTGAGAAAATTGTCGACAGGGGAAATCACGACGAGCTACCGTATCTTGGTGCGGATTGCGTAACACCGGAGGCGTTGATCGGATACGTGTGGCTGGCACGCTCGTCGCTCTGTTCAACTGGAATTCGCTGTAATTGATTGAGGCCAGGGGGCTTATTTCCTTGCACAGCACGCCTTGGCTTGTCCCGGCTGAATGCCAAATGCAACGACCGAACTCGTCAGCTGACCTGACACTTGTGCTCGAAAGTTAGGAGCTGCTCAGCGCAGGGTAGGAAGAACCACCCGTGTCTGTAGTTGTGATGCAGCTGAAGGCTTGGATGCAAACGTGATGGTAGCAAAAAAGTCAGAAGGGATGGCTCAAGCCTAATCACATGCATTGACAGTCACCAAACGTCATGTCTTCTCAGGTGGGCCTGAGCTACGTAGGTACCTTATTGAATCTTCTGAACACAGCAAACGTACGGATACAGAGCACCTCCACTGGCTTAGTCAGCACACTGCATGCATACGAGACCATAGGAATGCATTACTATTGGTACAGCTAACGAAAGACTTGACACCGTCGTCATCCTAAGGTAGGTCGGCATACGTATTCAGTCACCGCACGTTTATCAGCATCATTATTATCATATCCGCAACTCCAGACTAGAAGATAATAATCGTGGTACAACCCAAACGAATGCTCGTGGCTGTCAACCTCATGTCGTGACCTTTGTCAAGTTGCACATGCTGGCGAGATTTTGCTGACCTCGGGACAGCGTCACCATGGGCGCATGCGGCAATCCCACCTACTCGCAACACTCACCTTAACATGGCTGGAGATAATTACTTGGGACCAGTCCCATTCGACCATTGCTTCCATGTACCTCGGCTTCCCACCATCCGTCGTCTTGATGACGTAGAACTGCGAGCAGGTCGCCCTTGGAGAAACCCAGCTCTTCCGGAATGGCCGCCTGGTACATGTATAGAGCTCTCGCTGCCATCTTTATTAGCAATATGTTCTTTTTACAGACCGCAAAGGATACGTCTTGTAAAACTCACCAAAGTGTAGGATGGGCCTGCCATCCCGAGTGTATTGCCGTGATGGGTCTGCTACACTCTTACTCCGCTGCCTTGACTCGCCTTGTCCGGGTGGTCCGCCTCCTTCGTAGAGACCCATGGCCCGGTTACTGGAGCTTGTCCCGGGACGATTCCCACCTCGACCGCGCACTGATCCGTAATTCTCATCGCCTAGAGGGGCGAGTTGAACGGCCATGTCGTTGGCAACATGGCTGCTGCCCGGCCGCATCTTCTCCAAATAAGGGACTGGAGACGATGTCCCCGACATGTTGCTTGGTGAGTTCTGCCTGTGATAAGACTGTTCGGATCCTCGTCTCGGAGTGCTACTCATTTGCGATCCGCCTCTGCCCACGGATCCTTGGGGGTTAGGCGAGGCAGACCGGTAATCACCCCGTATCTCGTCCGCCAGCCCGGTTCTCGGAGAAGCGCTCCGCGGCGAGCTCCGATAACCGGGTCGGATATCTTCGGATGGTGCCGTTCTCGGGGAAGCACTTCGGAGCGGGGCGGGGGATGCCGCTCTGGGAACATCACTGCCTCTCGTCATCGGTCGAGATTGTGGGGCTCCCCCATAGCTCGATCCAGGACGGTTTGCCTGGCTGAACATACTGCGAGTTTGATCGGCGAACTTCTGCGATGTCTCCTTCATGGCTTTTGCTGTCACTGCCTGAGGGGGCACCCCGAGTCTCTGAACGACTTGTTGATCGTAAGGCGGCGGTGTTCCTCGAAGGCCTGTAGCCACGGCGCCGTTGCTTGCCGCTGGTGGAACCGACCTGGAAAATGGCTCCGAGCCAGGGGTTGGGGTGGCGATGCCGTGGTAGCGATCTGCCGAGACACGTACGCTCGACTGCTTGCCGATGCCGACGCCTTTGAGCTCGGCGAGGGCCAAGGCGATGGGGTCCGTCTCAGGCTGAGCAGGCTGAGCATTCGAGCCTTTTCTCCTTTCTAGATTTGGGTTCGTGACTGAGAAAACGTTCTGTCCAACATTCAACGCAAGGGTGGCGTTCGCATCAATCGGTTCCGGGCTGATGGTCGATCTGTCTCCCAGCAAATGCGACGGTTCTTGAGTTTGTAACTGCGGTCTCCGGGACGGACTTCCTTGTGCGGAAACAGGATGCCAAGTGTTTCTATTTGCTGACGGTCCTGGAGTCTCTTTTGTGCTCTTGCGGCGGAATGGACTATGGTTCTGGAAGAAGCCGCTCCTTTTCTTGAGGACCTGCTTGTCCGACGCCAGTGGTGGCGCGCTGACTTGCTCCTGCTTGATGGGGGATACTTTGCCACTCGGCGGCTCTTGACTTGATAGCGAAGTCGGGTTCGAGTAATCGCTCTGAGAATCACGGCTCGATGGTCTGGCCGAAGGAGGCTGCGAACTACGCTCCGATGGGGGCCCGGTGCGGCATAGCATCGTCATGCCATTGAGAGGGTACGGATCGTGCGGGATCATGACAGATGTTGGAGATTGACTTTTGTCGGGATGTGGCCGGCTCTGCTGCTGCTGCTGCTGCTGCTGTTGTTGTTGTTGTTGTTGTTGTTGGTTTTGTTGTTGTTGGATGAACTGCTGGGGGACTGGGGCTGGCTGGCGCGACTTGTCCATCAAGGGCGGTATTCTTTGGGCTGGGAGTGACATTTCACGAACAGCAGCTGTAACCATCTCCCGACGGCCCATCTCCTGGAAATATTTCCTCGGAGAAGACGACCCAGCGTCATCGTGGCCCGCTTCTGGCGCATAGCCCCTAGACGAGGCACTGGCATGTTTGTGGCTCAGTTCCGGTGCGAAGTTTCGGGAAGAGGAGCTGGCATCCGTTCCCAACGTGTCTGCAGCTTGGTGCCTGGATGCCGAAAGACTTGCTTCTTTGCGCCCTGCATCAAGTACAACGACGTTTCTTGAGGCTAGGGGAACTGGTTCTTTGTGCCCAAGATCTTGAGCGAGGCTTGAATTGGGGTCATGGTGTGATTCGTAAGTCGAGGGCTGTGGAGATGATGACCTGAACGCTGGGTTGATGCTCCTGGGAAACTGCGCAACCGAGTAGTTGTCGTCGTCAGATGATTCTGATTGCGAATCATTGATGTCTCCTCGACAGAAGTTGATGTACTTCGGCGGATCTGGGATTTCTTGACCAGTGCCTTGCTCTTTAATGAAGCTGACGATATCTGTTTCAACATCCATTTTCTCAAGCGACAGTCGGATCTTTTCACAGGATGCATCGTCGCTGACGCAGACCGTGGAGGAAATGTTCGCAAAAGTCCAAAGGCTGCTTTTCGTAAAGTCAAGGCGCTCCTCTTCCAAGTCCTGAAACTTATCAGCCGCGGCCTTCCACTCCCGATTCCATCTAGTTGTTGTGTCTTCGAGAGCCTTCACCGCGTTTTCGTACTCCGTGTTGGAGGTCGCAACACTGATTTGTGTCTTTTCCAGCTTGGCCTTGTTCTTGCGTTCCTCCTGGCCCATGACCATATGACCTTGGGCGAGGTAGCCCTTGATCTTGAGGCATTCCTGCTCGAATCGATCTCGAGTCTGGTGGTTGCGTCAACACTCCGAATCGCGAGAAGAAAGGCGCAACATGTCCGCCAGTTTAAGAAGAGACTAACCTTGTTCACGTGCTGTGTTTGCTGAATCTTCGTCTTGAGAATCTTCTCAATGCCAATCTGTACAATTTTCCGTCTCTCCTTCATGCCGCCAGCGAATGCAGCAAGAGGCTCTTCCAGCTCTGTTTTCATCTGTGCTGCAATGCTTTGATGTTGCTTTGCCATTGATTCGACTTCACCACGGACGGTGTCCAGTGATGTTTTCAAGCTTCCCGACTCGTGGGACCCCAGGGATTTGCGACACAACGAGAGCAGCTTTCGGGCATACTCGTCTTCGATCGACGCTCGAGCTGCTCTAACATTAGGCTTCGCAGAAACCAAGAAACAACACAATAAAGTGAGACTAACCGCTGTAGAAGGCTTTCAACTCGTCGCATGTCTGCTTGGCAGCAAGCATGCGGTCGATGAGGGGGCCAACGCCCGCATCTTCCTTTCCCCAAAAGTTGTTCGCGACTGTTGACGATCAGCCTCAGTTCCCAAGGTATATCTCGTAATTGACAAACATGATAGAGCCACGGATGGCGATTCCACCGATGTCGCAGGCATCCCGCCCGCGAGAGCTATCAGACTGTTTTGGAAGTAGTAAGTAAATATCCGTTCGTGATGGGCGGTCGAACAACGCGGTTCAATAATGATGGTAGTATGCAGTGGAGAGCTCTTGATGAAAGATGGGCTCTGAGAAGATGATCCTTTTCACCCTCAACTTTGAGACTTGCAGTTTGGGTTGTTGATGGGAAGTCTTGTTAGCAAGGATAGCTGTGATCGGGTGGTTAGAAAGGCAACCGATGTTGTTTGGAGGCGTTGCCGAGTAACCTGCATGTAGGTAGCTAGAACACTCAAGCGCGAGGCACGTACTGCCCCGCACGTCCCCTGAAGCGACGCTATTTTGATGCGGTGTGGTGGGAGCACTGAGGCACCTAGGCACACGTAGCTAAGTATCTAGGTACCTAGCTAGGTAGGTACCTAGGTAGTTAAGGTAGGTATGGAAAATGGCTCTTGCTAGGGGTCACTCAGCTGGGTGACGGCTGTCTCACAGACAATGTCACGTGCGCCCCAGGGTCCTAGGGGCGCATCGAGCCTCAGATAGGTACTTTAGCGACTGAACACTGTCGGCCTCCCCGTGCCAGGTGTATGTAGTGCCCGCGTTTCCCCCAACCCTTACCTCACTTCGCAGCCTTACCTAAGCGCTCCTCAATGCCCAAGGTGTCGTACCTTCTGTTCTTCTGGTCCAATCCAATCCCTGCCAGCAACCCGAGAGCCTCCACGTCCTCACGTAGGTCAATCCGGCCAGAGTCTAATTTCTTCTTCTCTTGCGAAGCTGTCTGGCATCACACAGCTGACGTTCTCGATCAACGTCGCACTCTTTCCCTCACACTCACACCTCCTCTCCTTCCCGTGTTAGGTTACTCTGGAACCGGCCGCATCGATCTTCCGCCCGCAGCCAGGCGAGCATTTTGAGTGCGCTGTCGACTGACCTGGCTCAAGTGCCAGGTCCCCCTCCTCTCTTCAGCCCCCCAACCACCGACCATCGTCGCCCACATCGCATCAAATTCGACAAGAGGTCAACCTCCGCATCCTCGAATCCGCGCAGTCGCTCTTCGTCGACGTTCTCGTCTTCATCATCGTTTTCTGTCGCCTCTCACATCGCGCCAATCTTGATCTCCACAGCTGTTGGACCTTTCGTCGTTCATGCGGGTGCCCTCGGTCGCGGTGGCTTTTTTCGGTGGCACGATACAGGAAGCATCAGTGAGGAAGCTGATCTAGTCTGGTCTGTTTGCAAGACGGACGTCTCCGCCTTACAACACCCCCAATACGCAATACTATCCCATGGTCCCACAATCAAGATCGGGATCATTCTCTCCACATCCTTCACATTTACTGCAGACAGGAGCAGGGCACTCGGCCTATACATCGCAAACCGCTGCGTTGAGTGCGGGCGCCAGTAGTACGAGCAGTCCGACAGGACCAAGCCCCCTGGTTAAAATCGCCGTTGCTCAGGTTTATCTTCTTCTTGGCGCCATCAAGGAGGACAAGGACCGCGCAAAGTGGGAGATACAAGCAGAACAATTGCAAAAGGTGAATCCCCCCCCTTCGCATCTCTCCTTCATATTTTCCGGCAGCCACCCATTTTACGTTTTGCTATCAAGCTTGATGCTGACTCGCTTCCCCTCTGACTTTAGCTCATTGATGAATACGGAATGGAGGTCTTTACCAAGTATTTCGCGCGCCTCGTCGCCGTTCATGCCGCCCATATCTTCCATGGACAGCCACGGCCCGGGGCCAATGGCAACTTTCATCTGTTGGTGACGGAGATGCAGAAGATATCCCATGATGTTCACCAGGCCAACAAGATTGCCGAATCTATCGAAACGGGCACAGAAGACATTTTCCGCGATTTTGATATGTCCACATTCATGGAGGCTTTCAAGTTGGATGCCCTGGAGAAGACGATACTGGCGTTAGCCTTCAAAATGGGGTCAAGGTCCGACCTTAAGACCAAAGGTGGGTTGCTCCGGGCTGGATGCCGAATTGTTTGTATCGTTGATGCTAATGTGCTTCTCCAGCTGATGCCATCCTTTCCACGAATTTCCCTACATTCGTCAATATCCTTGCCCGACGCGATATAGAAGAGCATTCGGACCTCACAGACCAATTCATCGCCGTACTCGTTGATCGCTTCATCCAGTACCAGCCACCCAATTTCAATGCGGCATCTAAGGCTGAACTTGCGTACAAGGTACAGGCAAGGTGGCACGGGGATCAAGCACCGCCGCCCTCCGAAGTACTCGCGGCGCTCGATCTGGTTAGGGTACTGGCCGACAAACCTCCGAATGCTCTCGCCACATACATTCAAAGAACCGGTATCGAGTTCACCCGAGACGAAGAGATCTGCTCATCGCATCTGCAGAACCGCCCGCAGAACGTTCAACTGAGTGAAGAGCAAGTTTCCATTGCCCTCATGTACAGCACGATTAGTCAGTCACCGCTCTACGATCCCTCGATCCTTGCCGCATCTCTACGTCGAGTTCTTCCTCCGTCTTTCAAGTGGCAGGACGTGGTTTCGTATTTGGACCAGAGATCTGCCCGGATTTCCTCCCAACAGTTCCTGCGCTTGTATAACGCGTTGTTGCCAATTGCACAAGATGATCAAACGTTTGACATCCAAAAGTTGTGGGGTGGAAACTGGGAGCACCCAGAAACTCAGCTGTCCTTCATTTGCGCATTCGCCTCTCTACAACCCGACCAGCTTGACGCTAGCACCATCCCGGGCCTGGTTCCTACGCTCACCCTGGACACATATGCGCAATCGCCCCCCGAGGTTCAACAACGCGCAGCGTTCGCCGTCAAACATGCTTTGGTCTCGGTCGAGGCGCTGTCTGCCGTGTTCCACGTCGCCTTGCACTCTGTTCACGCGTCGCAAAGCGTTGAAGCCAAGCGCTTATTCCAGGAGGTTGTTGTGCCCAATCTGGATATCTTTGTCGTCTCTGCGTTTGGAGTACCAAAGCCTTGGCCGACCATGGCCGTGGACACGCTGAATTCCCTTTTCGAAAGCTTCTTGTACAAGCGGTCAACGGAATATGACTTCGTCCTCGACAGTTTATGGAAGAAAGACAAGGAATGGGTGATCCAGCGGTTGGTCGAGGCCCACGCCATCAAGCCGACCGACCTCCCTTTGATCTTCGAGCACGCAATGAAGCACAAGTGGCTCGACGACCTAGTGTATCTGCCCAACGGTTTTGGTCTCGATCTCGCAGCGCTTTCACACGCCGAAGGTTATTTGGACCTGGTCAGCTGGGCTCGCCGCAACTCCGAGAGAAGCAACGAGATTGCTCGCTCCTTGCTTCAGTTCTTACTGATCAAGGCGAACCTTGAATTGCAATACCAGCGCCCCCCCGAGGGTCAACCCGCAGTCAAGTCCAGCACAACTCTCCAAGTCCGAACGGTGGCCGCTTTCTTGCAAATATTGGAAGACTTTCTGCCAAAGACACCCCTGCAAGATCTTATCATGGTGCAAAGATCTTGCATCACTGTGTATCCAAGGCTGATCAACTATGGCGAGGGTTTCGATGACATCATCGATGCGAACGGCAAAGACGGAAACGCCCTCCCCCCTGCGGCCAACAGCAAGATGGAAGAACATTACAAGAAGATGTACGGCGACGAGATTCAAGTCCGCAACATTGTCGAGATTCTTGATCGGTACAAGCACTCTCGCGACTCGCTGGACCAAGACGTGTTTGCGTGTATGATCCACGGCTTGTTCGACGAGTACGCCCATTACGTCGATTACCCACTAGAGGCGCTTGCGACGACCGCGGTTTTGTTTGGCGGCATCATATCCCATAAGCTTATCTCCGATTTGCCGCTGAAGATTGGGCTTGGAATGATCCTAGAAGCCGTAAGAGATTATCTTCCGGAAGATTCGATGTACAAGTTCGGACTCCAGGCTCTAATGCAGCTGTTTTCTCGCTTCCGAGAATGGCCCGGCTTCTGCCGACAATTACTCCAGATTCCTGGTCTACAAGGTACTGAAGCCTGGAAGAAAGCGGAAGACGTTGTCAGAGACCACGAGGAAGAGCTTGTCCGATCGCGTAACGGCATTGCGGCGCCTGCTCATGGTCTCCCTTTCAATAGCGAGCCATTGACGAATGGCAATACGACGGAGGCCAGAAGTACGGAGCGTCAGCCACCCCCATTCATATCCATCAATGCCTCTGAGCATTCTCCGGGAGTCGATTGCGAAGAGCCCTCGAGTGATACACAAGGCAAGATCCAATTTGTCCTCAATAACCTGACCGAGATGACTCTTCAGACAATGTGTCAGGAACTGCGGGACATCTTGGAGCATCGCTATCAGCAATGGTTCGCGAGCCATCTCGTCGAGGAGCGAGCCAAGATGCAACCCAATTACCACCAGGTCTACCTTGAGCTGGTTAAGCTATTCGAAGACCAGGTGCTATGGGGCGAAGTCCTGAGGGAAACATATGTCAGTGTTGCCCGCATGCTCAACTCAGAGGCCACCATGCAAAATTCGACCGATCGTTCTCATCTCAAGAACCTCGGTGGATGGTTGGGTCTTCTGACCTTGGCACGCGACAAGCCGATCAAGCACAAGAACATCGCTTTCAAGCAGTTGCTGATTGAGGCCCACGACACCAAGAGGCTCATTGTTGTTATCCCTTTCGTCTGCAAGGTTCTTCTCCAAGCCGTCAATTCGACTGTTTTTCGGCCACCCAACCCCTGGCTCATGGACATCATTCACTTTCTCATCGAGCTGTATCACCATGCTGAGTTGAAGCTGAACCTGAAGTTCGAGATAGAAGTTTTGTGCAAAGGCCTCAATCTCGACCATAAGAGCATTGAACCTTCTGGGGAAATTCTCAACCGCGCGACCGTTGAGGACACTCATGAGTTGCTTTCTCAAGACACACTGGAGACGTTTGAGAATCTATCTCTGAATGGAATCTCTACCGGCGTAACAACTGGCCTCTCGCCTCAGGTTATCGCCGCTTCCATTCCAGACCTCGGTCCGCTTATCCACATACCGCCCACGAATGAGATGGTGGTTACCGCAACGCGGCTGCACGAGATCGTTCGCACCGCTCTCACCAGGGCTTTGCAGGATATCATTCAACCCGTGGTAGATCGTTCTGTCACCATTGCTGCCATTTCCACGCAGCAAATGATTCACAAAGACTTTGCGACTGAGCCTGACGAGACCAGAGTCCGAACGTCGGCAATCAGCATGGTGAAGGCGACGGCTGGAAGCCTAGCGCTCGTTACGTCTAAAGAGCCTCTGAGGGCCAACTTTACCAATTATATGCGAAACCTGTCGAATGATCTCCCGCAGGGACTGCCCGAGGGAACGATCATCATGTGCGTCAACTCAAATCTGGATTTAGCCTGCAACATCATCGAGAAACAGGCAGAGGAGAGGGCCGTGCCCGAAATCGAAGAAATGATCGAGCCCGAGTTGGAGGCTAGGCGCCGGCATCGTCTTCAGCGACCCAACGAGCCATACGTGGACGCCTCACTCAGCCGATGGGCCTGGACTATTCCCAACCCATTCAAGCTGTCGCCAAGTATGGGTGGCTTGAATCCTGAACAAATGGCTATCTATGAAGACTTTGCTCGCCAGCCCCGCACCACTACGGCAAGTGCTCCTTCGCATGTGCCTTCGGCTTCTGACACAACTCGGTCGCTTGCCAATGAGGTTCTCCAGGACCAATTTTCCACGGTGCCCAGCCTAGGCGCGGCTACGGAGCCGCCAGCTGTGCAGCATCTCGGGTCCCAAATCCAACAATACGCCCCGGTACATAACGGAGCGATGGCAAGCACAAGACCTCAGACATTCCCAATGGATGCTCGGGCATTAATCGACCGTGTTCAGAAGTTGCTTATGGAGCTCCAGCGTGTTGCGACTGAAGCCCGCGAGGAGCATTTTGCAGATCTGCCCCGGCCTCACCCTGTTCTTGATGTCGTCGACGCCTTGGTCCAGCACATGATCAAAGCATCGCAGACTTCCGAAGAGTTTGCCATATTTGCAGCCGACCAAATCATCCAGATTATCTTTACTCAAGTCGAGGACAACTTGGCCTTGGAGAGCTTGGTTCATGTGCTTGAGACATTGAGGAAGATTTCTGGCCCAACGCTGAACAATCGCGTAACTGCTCTGTTCCGGCAGCAGCCCGGATCGACCTTTCTAACTTTGCCGCTCCTTGCGGCGCTGTTGCGCACAGATCTCCTTGATTGGAGAACCATTGACCTATCAATGTCCAAGGTCCTGCAGCAGAGGAAAGAAGGTTCGCTGGAATTCTTGGAGCAGATGGTGGACCTTACACTCCTGGGCAGTCGACCGATGGCGCTCTACGGAGACTTCGTTCGAACGCTCGAGACCGCGTGGTCTTGGATACAGGATGAACCAGAATCGCCGATTGGCCAGCGCCTGAAGGCGAAGCTTTCCGGACAGACATTGCCGCCCACTGCGCACCAGGAGGACGACAACGCCATTCAGCAGGACCAGATGGAGTATGTTTTCGACGAATGGATTCATCTCTGCAATAACCCAAACGCGTCAGAGAACTCTGCCATCTTGTTTGTCCAGCAAATGCAGATCAGGGGCGTGATCAAAACCAAAGACGACCTCTTCTTGTTCATTCGGATCGCGACAGATATGTCGGTGGACAGATTTGAACACTTCATTCACACGACCGGCACTTTAACAGACGCCTTCCTCGCCGTTGACGCCTTGGCCAAGGCGATCAATAGCTTCATCCGGCTACATGGCGAAACAGAGCCTACCCCAACCCCCAGCCGTGCGGTCTATTTGGACTCCATCCTGGCTTTCGTCACCCTTGTCCTCAATCATCATCATGTGCAGCGCTCAGACCACTTCAATCAGAGGGTGTTCCATCGTCTCCTGTCGGTCCTGCTCTACGAGACCAGTTCAACCGTAGAGCAGCTTCCTGAGGCTGAGAGGTCTGAACTGTTCCTCAAGTTCGCTGCCAGACTTGAAGACCTTGGGCCAAAGTTCCTCCCCGGCTTTGTTTTTGGGTGGCTTTCACTTCTCCAGCACCGCGCATTCTTGCCCACAATCATGAAAGATCGTGCTGGGTGGGTCGCGTTCACCAGGCTCTTGCAGCTGCTTCTGGATCATGTCGGAGAGCAAGTCAAGGCGATCGAGCCTTCTAATGTGGCACGAGAGATTTATCGCGCGACGCTGAAGCTGCTCGTCATTCTGCAGCACGATTACTCCGAGTACCTAGCGGCTCATTCGCACCAGCTTACAGCCAGTGTCCCGCCTCACTGTAAACAATTGCTCAACGCCATCCTGACGGCGAATCCAGCGGCTCATCCCAAGATGCCCGATCCATCATTCCCTGGCTTGCAGGTTGATCGGATAGATGAGGTCCGAGACTCGCCTGACAGCCTAGATAACTCTGCAGTTATTCTACGAGATTCGGGCTTGCTTGAAGTTCTTGACCACGCGCTGCAAAACGGCCCCTCGGAAGACACGTTGGCGCACATCACTCGGGCCATTGTCGAGAGCCCACGAGCTGATACAGGCTTCGGACACGTGCCAATCAATGCCAATCTACCGGTGATTGAGGCAGTCACTCTACATGTCGGCAACCATGCTGTCGAGCAATCGACGCAAAAGGGTACCGACGTCTTCAACCCGGCCTCATCAGATGTGGCTGTCATGTCTCTACTTCTCCACGAGCTTCCCCCCGAGGCGCGTTACTATCTCATCACCAGCCTAACCAACCAGCTTCGATTTCCGAATGCCCACACCAACTACTTCAGCCGCGTGTTACTGGAAATCTTCGGCCAAGACATGAACGACCCGGAGGAGACGGAGATTCGGCAGCAAATTACTCGAGTACTTTGGGAACGCCTCATTGGCTACTGGCCTCAGCCGTGGGGTCTCATAGTGACGGTTGTCGAGCTGCTTAAGAACGAGAAGTACATGTTCTTTGATCTCCCGTTTGTGAAGTCCAACCCAGAGGTAAGTGATTGCGATGGAACCCGATCATGCCGATGCTCGCCTTCTGCCTTCTTGGTGACTAACCGAAGCGCGTCCAGGTCATTGAACGATTTCACGCCATTTTGCAGCGCGCGTAGAGTTTCTCTGAGTTGGAACAAGCCTAGTACTTTCAGTCTCTTACATTATGGCGACGTTGGCATGGCACTGGACGTTGTCACATTTGTAACGGCAGGAGAGAGGGAACATCAAAACATATGAGAGATTTCAGGGGGGCAGGTTCTAAAGAGACTTGGGCGGTGACTCCCAACTCGAGGCGTTCTAAAACGGAGATTGCGGGAGGCTGGGGAGAAACCTGTAGTATTTACTGTAAGATAATGAGATTCTTGGTGGTCTATTGGACATTCCTCTGCAACTCTGGGGCAAAGAGGTACGTCGCTTCATTATCTTGATGGTCGAGGCCGGCCCTTGGGTGTTGTTGAACCTGAGACTGTTCTGTTCTCCATTGCTCATTTTGTTGTGGACTACGGAGTACTTTGCCCCTGGAACCCTGGCTTGTGCACAACTGCCGATCAGTCATCTCTGGAAGCCGAACCTCACGTGGAAAGATACGCGCGCGGCTGCTTATAAACGGGCAGGTCTTACGGCATCAATTTCAAGATATGCCGTCAGTGCCACACACCGAAGGAACTGGACGGCAAAAGTCGGTTTAGGCAATTCGCATTTACAGCAGGTGTTGCTCTTAGTTGCGCTTGCGCCTCTTGTGAAATTCATACATAAAACCCGACCTTGCCCTGCAGACAGTCTGGCGCTTTGCACTATCCACATAGACGGGCTAATAACTACCTTTCGCAACGGCCGCCAACATCCCGTTTTATACCTACGTTAGCCCTGGCGAGGGTTACGAAGACGCCCTTCTAATGCCCAACGGGCTTGACGAATATGGGAAAAGCTTTAGGAACCCGCCACGAGAGGACCTGAGCAAGGCTTACGAGATTTTCCCGGTCCCTTTGGACAATGGACACAGAGGAGGTTTGTTAGTGACATTTCGGCTCGCTTTAAAGCCAGACACATGGCTGCTTACACAACATTGCAGCGATATCCATATCTGTCATTTTCAAAACAACCCAGAGCAAGTCAAATATGCCAAGAATCTCTGGGAGCGCATTCGACGAGAGTGTAAACACTCATACCTCAGATCAGTCAACAAGAACTGAACGCATACTGACGCTAATCCAGTCCCTGAACTTCGAAGTCAATCTTTATACGCCGGCCCAGTTCGGCGCCTTCGTTCCGTGGCTGGCCATCTACCGAGGCCCCTTGTCTGTCCTCATTCACCCCAATACGACCGAGGAGGGATTTGACCACAACGCTACTGAGCTGCGCAACCACACCCGGAGAGCTATCTGGATGGGTGATAGGCTGCCGTTGGACACGTCGATTTTCTACCGCACCCAGCAGTAATCAGCCCTTCGTGAAGATAACGAATGCCAGTATCCGTCAAATCTTGGTATGTTGTGCACGAATTGTTTCGTGTGACATAACATCGGCACTTGGTGTTTCCGGTTGTGGTGTTACGCAGAGGCGGTGATTTGGTACCGGAAAACGTAGAGAAGAGAATTAGAACATACCAGAGGTCAGAGGCCGCCGCGGTTGGCGGTGACCAGAGCGGTCACGTGTGTCGTTTTTCCGTATCTCGACACGGCATGGTCGGTGCGGTCATGACGTAGCTTCCATTTGTCAGCTTGTGAAGCGGGCAAGTTCGAGTCAAGTCCAGGCCGGAAATCAACATGTTCATCGACAAGCTACAGTGCGACTCCACGTAATACTGCGTCTCTCCACTCGCTCATGTCTGTGATTTCCACGATTAGCAGGCCGTTCTTCCATTTTTTGAGAAAAGGCCAACATGGCTGGTCGGAAACGAACCAGGGTCACCCGGTCCGGGGCCGCAAAGTCCGACCTACTGGATGTTTATCAAGAAATGCTGGCCGAGGTCACCACGGACGCAGGCCTATCCACGTCGGTAGAGCCACCAGCAAAAAGACTCAGGAGACCCGGAGAAAGGAAGGTGGAGGACGGCGTCGCGGCCACGAATACGGAAGCGGGAGGAGTTGATGAAGATGCAGACCAAGGCATCGAGTTCGAAGACGTAACTCTTCCTCAAGCGACGATCCAGACTGTGTACGGAGATTCAGAGGACGACGACAATGACGAAGAAGATGAAGATGAAGAGCTTGAGTTTGAGAATGTCGACTTCGCAACTATGCAGCCTGGGTCAGACGCCCGCGAAGAACCCCAAACACTCACACTGAATCTATCAGAACATGGCGACACCGAGGCCGGCACCCAAAAAAAAACCATGAAACGAAAGCCCATCACGAAAGAGGAGAAGGAGCGCCGAATATCGATCCACAGGACGCATCTTCTTTGTCTCATACTGCACTGCGCCCTGAGGAATCGTTGGTGTAATGATGAGCAAGCTCAGAGGAGCCTTCGTCCGCTTCTTACTAAGAAGACAATCAACTATCTAACACCAAGTCCTAGTCTTCCGCAATTTGGGCAGACAGAGTCACTCAAAAGCGGACTGCAGCAAGCGGGCAACATGTTTAAGTCCAAGTTTCAAATTACTGAACGAGGGCTGCGCCGGCCCCTATGGGCCGAGGATCCCAAACATCTTGACAACGTAAGTGCGCCTAGCCACCTTATCGCTTACGCAGAATAACCGACTCAACTTCTAGTATGAACTCCCGGCCAACATAGACTCATGCCTGAACCGTTCGGATTTCAGAGATGCAGCGAGGAAGCTGTGCGGGTCTCGGGACGTGGGTGCTCAGTTGTACTGCGCTCTACTGCGGTCCGTCGGAGTTCGTGCTCGTCTAGTTTGTTCATTACAGCCATTGTCGTTTATCTATGGCAGCCCGAACCTAACGAAACCCCGGTCAACCGAGACACCAATGGAGCAGACCAGAGAGGATAGGATAAGGGCTCAGCTATCACGTTACAGAGCCGTTGCAGACGAGTCCCCGTCTTCCGCCTCAGGCCTAACCTCGCCATTTCGGCGGCTAGGCCATCCTAATGCCGCGGCCTACCAGTTGCCACCGCTATCTACTCCGCCGCCGGCAACACACAAGTCGAAAGATACGCCCAAGAGGATTCGGGAGTCGCCTTTCCCAGTTTACTGGGTCGAGGTGCTTGACGTTGGTCATCAAAAATGGCAGCCCGTAGACCCGCTGGTCACGAATTCCATCTGGAAACCTAAAGCATTTGAACCACCAGCCACCGACAAAGAGAACTCACTGACTTACGTCATCGCGTTCGATAACGATGGCACGGTACGAGATGTCACCAGACGGTATGCCAAGGCTTACACAGCCAAAACGCGGCGACTTCGCATAGAGACAGCCGTTGAGAGAGGTGATTGGTGGTGGCGAAAAGCGCTGGAGCCGTTCGCTCCGCAATGGCCGACAGACCTTGACCAGATCGAAGATACCGAGCTCAATGCGATTGAAGGACGTGAGCCAATGCCTCGCAACGTTACAGACTTCAAAGACCACCCGGTGTTTGCACTGGAAAGGCACTTGAGGCGTAACGAGGTCCTCATCCCAGAATCACAACCTACAGGAACGGTTGCAGCCGGAAGTAGGGCTCCCCTTGAGAAAGTGTATCGACGTAAGGACGTGCGCATTGCCCGAAGCAGGGACAAGTGGTACCGTATGGGACGTGAAGTGAAGCCGATGGAGGTGCCCGTCAAATTCCTGCCACGACGGTCGAATACAAAGCCAGGAGACTACGTCGATGACGGTTATGGAGGGGACGAACGCAACGCGGCCGGTACACCTGTCTTCACTCAGGAACAAACAGAAGTGTACCATGCACCACCAGTCGTCAACGGGCGAGTGCCAAAGAACAAGTTTGGCAATATCGATGTTTACGTCGCAAGCATGGTGCCTGAAGGCGGTGTTCATATCCATGACGAGTTCGACACCGCTGTGAGGGCCGCTTGCATGTTAGGCATCGATTACGCGCCTGCTCTGTCAGGATTCCAGTTCAAAGGCAAGCAAGGTACCGCGGTTTTCAACGGCGTGGTGGTGGCTCAGGAGTACGAGTTGGCCGTACGTGCGGTCATGGGCGGCCTTGAAGAGATGGATGCGCAAGCAGCGCACAACAAGCGATCATTGACGGCTATGCACACGTGGAGGCGGTTCCTCGTGGCTCTCCGTATCCGGGAGCGAGTATGGGCAGGGGCAGATGCCGGGGAACGTGCTGAAGAAGAGAGAAGATTGGTTGGATCGGTCGAGATTGATGCAACAGTTGGTGGCCTGAGCAACCATAGCGCGGAGAAGAGTGGCGGGTTCTTTACAGAGGAGTCGGTGGCGGGTGACGATACCAGAACCATGACCGGGAGCATGATCCAGGGCGAACTCGGATCCATCCTTGACGGTGAGAGCAAGGCTAGCCATGCAGGTCGATGCGGGGACGAGGATGGAGATGGGACTGAAGATGAAGCCAATTTTGAACCGGAGCCGGACGATGATATCCTCGAGGACGCGCCTAGCGACGTTACCGAGGAGTTTGATATGGAGGACGATGAGGGCGGCGGAGGGTTCTTGGTGGATTAGACCAAGCAGAGACAAGCAGGCAAGGCCTTATATAGATACCAACTCTAGTGGCAAGGCTTCATCATCCCAACGCTATTTCTGTGGTCGTTTGACGCGAAGTATTATCTATACTGTGAAATTTGAGAGAGTTGATCGATCAGAATACAGATAAGGCTTTGCGATAACCGCGACTACAGCGATCTCGGAGTTGAGAGCACAAGCGCTCTTCGTGGCCCAAGCTCCTCCGCGCGTGGTCACTGGTTACGACCCCCCCCCTCCCTCCCGGAAAAAACTCTTCGTCGAACCAAGTAAGCCTTGAAGTCTGAGTCCTTGGCCAATTGGGGTTAGCGGTGCTGACTGAGCCTTCCGTTGAGAGAAGCACCCACCT